>SJXQ01001696.1:0-42661 GCA_006408695.1 Aepyceros melampus
GAATGGAGCCTCTGAAACTTTCACTGAAAAGGACATTATGATTCTATACTGTTCAGTTTCTCGTCTCCCAGAAATAATCGCCGCCTCATCATAGCCATCTATATAACTGAGCGGCAACAGAGCCTTCCATCCTGATCCATTCTTCCTTCAGTTCAGTTCAGTTGCTCAATTGTGTTTCGCTCTTTGCAACCCCAAGGACTGCAGCACGCCAGGCTTCCCTGTCCAACACCAACTCTTAGAGCTTGCTCAAACTCATGTCCATCGAGTCAGTGATGCCATCTAACCATCTCAACCTCTGTTGTCCCCTTCTCTTCCCGCCTTCAATCTTTCCCAGCATCAGGGTCTTTTCCAATGAGTTCAGTCCTTCATATGAGGTGGCCAAAGTATTGGAGCTTCAGCTTTAGCATCAGTCCTTGCAGTGAATGTTCAGGACTGATTTCCTTTAGGATTGACTGGTTTGATCTCCTTGTAGTCCAAGGGGTTCTCAAGAGTCTTCTCTAACACCACAGTTCAAAAGCATCATTCTCCCTTAAGTTTGACGCAAATCCTTCCTGTTGCAGTCCCAGTTTCATTCATCCATTTGTGTAAAAATATTCTCTGACTGCCTACTGTGAGCTCAGTGCCCAACATTAGGACTATGATTCTGACAAAATCAGCATGATTGCTCCCTAGGGAGATCAAAGTCAAATGGGGCGACATACCAAACAAAGGCTCACACCAACACCCAGACAGCTGCCATTCCAGCTGTGTCATGTGGTATAAATGCCGGGTGACAGGACCACATGAAAAGATGGGGAAGGCTAGACTCTAATGAACTCAGGAGGAGGTGTCAGGAAAGGTCCCTCCAAGGAAAGAGGATGGATGACCTGCAGTATGGATTTATAAACAGAGGAATTTGTATACCAAGGAGGAGGAAGCCAGATGAAGGGAGCAGGGGACAGAGGACCAGCTCCTAGGCAGAGGGAATGAAACCCATGGAAGCCCAGGAGCAGAATACAGCTTGGCTCCTTCCAGGATTTTCCAAGAGAGAATGATCTTTTATTTTCTTGACTGACAAAGTTTCAAGGAGCTGGGGCAACAATAAGGAAAGGTTCTAGCCTGAAAACAGAACCACACTATGTCCTTTTGTAACGGAATCTTTAGGGTTTGGCCTCCTAACATCTGATTTGTCCTTCAAATGAATCCTGACATACACACAGGTGCGCTGCAAGCTTCCAGCTAAGCCACACTCCCGTGAAGTCGTGCTGGTGTGAAGACACAGATGCCCTGGACCTCAGCATACTGTGACCATCCCTGGGTCATCTGCAGTGGAGGTTTGACCACAGATCCCTACAGGGGTACAAATTACACACCCTAATTTGCTTCTAGGGAACTTGGGCTAGACCCACTTGTAAACTGAGAGGCTTACCTGTGCCGGATTATTTCTGGATGAGTAACAGCTGTGCTTTGATCTCTTCCGTGCTTCTATCTTGACAGTGAGTTGTCTATCGGCTATCTTGACCTCAAACTCTTTATCAATCATCCCCATCTTCAAACCCACACATCTTGCAGTCTTTGAATTGGATCTAGAATCATTGTGCCTCCAGAACGTAGTGATCATTTCCGTATGCCTTCCTCTCTCATCTTCCACATCCAACGGGGTACCAAATCCAATTGATGCCACCTGAAAAATGCTCCTCTCATCCCAAGTTCCTGCTGGCTCCCTCTGCCTCATCCTAGTCTGGGTTCTCCTGTGTATAATTTATTGCTGATTTTCCAGCTCTCCCTCAATTTGCCTCTGGTCTGCCCATCAGTTATCCTACCACCAAAATCATATCCTTAAAAATTAGAGGAAAAAACACCCTTGTTGATTCCTCATTATGTAATAACCCAGTGATTCTCAAAATGTGCAGCAGCATCTTCTGCGAACTTGTTAGAAATGCAGATTCCCAGGTCCTACTCAGACCTAATCAGTCAGACTCAGGTGACGGGCCCTTCAGGTGACAAACATTCTTCTTTGTCAAACTCTTACTCATCCTTAAGAGACAGCTCAGAGTTTCCTCCTAGGGAAGCCTTCTCTCACTGTTCCCAGCAGCATTTAGTTGCTCATTTTCTGGGTTCCTGGAGCCCCTTTTGTTGACAATCTTGTTATAGCTGTTTTAGCGTAGATTTGACTTCAATGTAGGGAGTGGATTTCTATCAGATAATTAGAGTTTTTTTTAAAACAGTACTAACTCCTTGTGAGCAGGTGCTCATGGAGACATGGATGGCTCCTCTGTCCATGGGACTCTCCAGGCAAGAATACTGGAGTGGGTTGCCATTCCTTCCTCCAGGGGATCTTGGGGATCCCCAGAGATCCAGGGATTGACCCTGGGTCTCTGCACTTCAGGCAGAGTCTTTACCATCTGAGCCACCAGGGAAGCCTCCCAAATAGCACCAACTCTTTGTGGGCAGGTGCTCATGGAAAAGACGGGAGAGTTATCAAGGATACTCGCAGTGGTTATACTTGAAGGTCCCGTCCTTTTTATTCACTGTCCTTTCAGGAGAGATGACATCTCTTTTGCCGAATCCATACAGTTGAACAGGGTGCCTGCCGCCTAGTGAGTGAATTGAAAGTCACTCAGTTGTGTCCGACTTTTTTCTCCAGGCCAGAATACTGGCGTGGGTAGCCTTTCCCTTCTCCAGGGGCTCTTCCTAACCCAGGGATCAAACTCAGGTCTCCTGAATTGCAGGCTGATTCTTTACCAGCTGAGTCATCAGAGAAGCTCAAGAATACTGGAGTGGGTAGCCTATCGCTTCTCCAAAGGATCTTCCTGACCCAGGAATCGAACCGGGGTCTCCTGCATTGCAGGTGGATTCTTTACCAACTGAGATATCAGAGAAGCTGCCTGCTGCCTAAAAGGTGTTCAAAAAAGATTGTAAGGGAGATTAAAAATTTCTGTCCCAATTTGAAATTCCTGTCTTCTATCCTTTTGCAAAAGATACAAATAGTGCAGCCATGCTGCTTTTTCTCCTTCAGGGAAAAGGTACAATCACTTTCCAGCTAGTAAGTTACCAGGTGGGGGAGGGATGGTTTGTGGGGGTTGGCACGAAGCTTCTAGATCCAGTTCAAGTCCCCTCTGCTGTAAGCCACAGTGCTGGTGAGTCTGGCGTCTCCCTCAGGTAGAACAATTGCTGGAAATCCCTGTCGTGTTGACCTGTTAATTGTTCCTTGTGCCACATGCCTGCCACTCATCTCACTCACATTGAAATTCAGGTCAAGGTCTCCTAAGGTACTCAGCATCCTCCCCATTGCCGGTCTTTAGAGCAAGTGCTTCCAGACCTCTCAGGCTCCCCTCTGGGCATGTCCCCTTACCAGCCGTACCATCTCTGCTTAAGTTACCTAAATTTCCTTAACCTGTGTCCTCAACGGTACAAAAGAGTTAAAACTCCTGGAGTGTACACACAGAGCCTTACAGGGAAGCAGCAGCCGGTATGTGATAACCACTACTGTGATTATTTATTCTTCAGGCTGACCTTCCCTTTCAGCCTTTCACCCGAGCACCAGTCTCCAGCACTACCCTGCCCAATCAGAAAGCACACAGCTTCAGCCCCTTCTATTTAAGTTGCTGGAAACTGCCTGATGCCTTTTCTGCTTGTAAATCCTCAGTCCCAACCCGCCTGTTTTCTAGTCCCAAGAATGTTTGTTCCATATGCTCCCCAGCTGGCTACCAGCTCAGTCTCCTAAAGGTTAAACTCATGTTCTGGAACATTCTTTTCAAGCATTACCTTTCCTTAAAAAAATGCAATACATCAATGGTTGAGAAGTCAAAGCAGCTACACACACACACACAAACACGGATACATGCAAACACACACATGCACGTCAACCCACCTCCCTGTATCTCCATGTGAAAAGCCATCTAACCCAGTAAACTGTGCTTCATCATTTCCTAATAAACTTTTATGTTTTCTTGCCACTGAGGTTTCTATAACTGTACACGCAATGTCATTACTGAGTCCTGCACCAATTCACCTCAGCCAGACGCCTCAGCGGTAGCCAGCTTCTAAGAAAATTCTCTTCATATGTGTGCGCCTTTGCCTCTCCATCTCCTGGGCCCTCCCTACCCGGCCCCCATCTCAGACCATCCGTGCTTGGTCTGTTGGCCTTTTGTACCATATATACAAGGCCCCGGGTGGAAAGAAACAAACCCACTGCTCTTGAGAGCACCTGTAACCTCCTTGTGGTTCTGCTTGTCCAAGCTAGGCCACCCTCCATTTGGAACTAGACAAAAGCCCGGGGTTTCTGGTCAACCCAGAAGCACTTGCCTTTCAGCCTGTCATGAAAACACAGGTGCCTCAGAAGCAGCCTGTGGAAGAGTAATTTGAGAAGATGTGTATAAAGAGTTTGGGTCTCCTTAGATCTGGGGGTGGGAACTTGGAGGTAGGGGGATAGGCTGACGAAGTTTCCAGGGCAGAGAACCAGTCTTCGGGGTTGTGGCTCCATCTGGGTTTGTGCAAAGAGCACTTTCAGGACCCTTGAGTGGCGTCATGGGGGTGGGCAGGGGGCTCCAGATAGTCGGCTGCCCGTCAGGCCTCCGAGGATGCCTGCTGAGGCTGTTGGTAGGGCAACCCAGGAGGCTCTGCATGGACGGGGCCATCCGAGCTGGAAGCCCAGGGAGCCGTCTTCCTAGTGAAGTTAGACAAGTCTCCAGGTAGCCAGGAGCTGAGGACACGGACTCATTCCCGCACACGTGTTCGGAGGTGATAAACATACCACGCAGATGGTTTCTCTGAGCCTCAGTGGAGGATTTCCACACAGATTCAATGAACTAAAAAGCAGATGTAAACATACACACAGGCTCATGCATGGATGGGGGAAAAAGACAACCAAGTTCTTCAAAAATGCCAAACTCTGATCACCAACGTGGAGAAAGCATTGTTGGACCTGAGACAGACAGACAGACACACAAGACGAAAACAAAGCTGTCCCATAAGTTTTCAAGAAGGAACACCACCCCCCAGCCCCTCAACCTGCCACCGACTTTTCAGAAAATCACTTGTACTGCTTATATTTCTGCTGAAAAGAGTTCAAGAGACCCGTGGAAGGGAAGCGAGTGAACATGAACCTGGGGAGTGCCTCCAAGGAAGTGGTGATTTAGACTCTTAATTAACACCAATCATCCAGTCCACCATGAAGTTGGGAAATTCCTCCTAGAATTCCAGAATGAGGGCACCTAAAAGTCTCCCCAAGCCTAATCACCAGGGGGTCACCCTTAGGGGGCTTCTGACAGGCCAGGAATGGGCTGTTTTCATGATGTTGCAAAACAACCTAATGATATAGGCACTCCCTTCATTTTCAAGACAAGAGAACAAAGGCTCAGAGAGGTTAAGTAACTTGGTCAAGTTCACACAGCATGAGGCAGGGGACCTTATGCAAGTGTACAAAGAAGCCTCCACCAGTGGCCAACAAAGCTTTTGAGCATCTGTCAAGGAAGAGAGGACTGACAGCCTGGACGCTGGGCCTCTGCAGTAGGAGCTCAAGATGCTGAAATCCCCTTGGGACGGGTGAGTTAGCCAAGGTCATGCAGCCAGCCACTGACAGCAAAGCCAGGCTAGAACCTGCCTGTCATCCAGCCAGGCTCCTCACCCTGCAGCACACCTCTCTGCTTAATAGAGTTCCAGCCAGAAATCAGGTGCCGGGGAGGATGACGGACACCAAGGGCATCTCCAGGAGCCAGACCCCTGCCCTCCGTGGCCCTCCTATCTCAGAGACGAGTTCAGCCATCAGCCATCACAATGGCAGAGGCGTGCGTCAGATACACAAGGTCTCCTGCAGACCTTATGGAGGAATCTGCCCAGGCCTGTGAACCTAACACATTGGCCTTGGCTGACCTTGGATGTCCTCTGATGCCAGGACAGTTGGCGAGAGGGAACTGTGCCCCCCAGCATGAGGAGGGCAGAGCTCGCCATGGCCTGAAGCTGGAATTTCTCTGAGGCTGGTTTTCATCACCCCCAGCTTCACTCTCGCCCCTAAGTACACTCAATCTGGAAGCAGGCTGCTCCAGACACGCTCTTGACATTGGCAAACTCCTTCCCTTCAAGGCGGGGCCAGGGGAACTCAGCCCTGTTATTTAGGGACCATGCCTTCCCAGGCTGGACTCCAGGGTCTCTTCACCCAAGCCTGTTTAGGGCAGCCAGACAGGCCCTAAACCCATGTGCAGTAGACATTCCAGAATAGGAAACGAAGGGCTTCTTAACTCCAACCTGAGAACCGAGATGGGCCATTACAAGTCTTGCAGGGTTCTATTGGTGGGCTTCCCCGGTGGCCCAGTGGTAGACTCCAACTGCCAATGCAGGAAATGCAAGAGACGCAAGATCGATCCTGGGTTAGGAAGATCTCCTGGAGAAGGAAATGGCAACCCACTTCAGTGTTCTTACATGGGAAATCTCATGGACAAATGAGCCTGGTGGGCTACAGTCCATGGGGTCGCAAAGAGTTGGACACGACAGCCTCTAAACAGCAATAACAATAATCCTATGGGCAGGCTTACTGTGTTCTTGATATAGGCTCCTGAAGCAAGAGCTTCTGCAGGTTTCCATGCAGAGAACAAGCTTTCCATTTCCCTAGGACTGTGCTGTTCATTCCAAAATGCAAGGCTGTATTGGGCGGGGGGACCAATGATGAGGAAACAGGGCTGCGTCGTCTCTCAAACAGGGACTTCGTCTCCCCTCTGCCACTTACCTGCTCAGTTAAATCCTCGGGCAGGTTAAATCCTCAGGCCTCGGTTTCATCACCTGTAAACACAAGATGACAATCGCCACCTCCACACATTTGTGAAAACTCATGGAGGTGGCAGAGTCTGAGAGTGTCCAGCCCGTGGCGGGCACGTAGTCAGTTCTTCACTTCCTGCCCTCAGGTTTTGAGCATCCAGAATTGAGTGTGGGCTGACCATGCTCTTCATCAAAGCCACGGCTGTTTGCTGAGCCTGTGGCAAGAGGTTCATGTTCCATAAAAGACAGACTCTGTTTGGTATGTATAATAGCCAGATTTCGGGGGTGCAGGCTGCTTCAGGTGAAGGGTACACACAGGCCTTAGCGGAAGGCAGGCCAGACCGGGGAAGTGACCAGACAGGGTTTCAGGACAGGAATGCAGGGTCCACAGGGGGTTGGTGTGTACCCTGCACCTCTGCCCAATTGGAGACTGGAGTCCTTAGGCTGCTGCCCAGTTCATCCTCTGCAGTGGGAGGGCTGTGGGAGGGGGTGTCCCAGTTTTCTCAGGGGAAAAGTGCCTGAAGGGCATCTGCCTTGGCAGGACAGGCATGACCATCACCAAATGACCCCTTGGGCTATTGTGGCCACTCCTGGGATTAGTAGGCACCTGGAAGACTCCCTCCAGTTGGGGTTTTTACATCCAAAGTGATGAGTCAACCAAAAATGATACAGAGCTCAAGTACAGTAGACTAAAAAAAGCTGGTGGCTCAGTGGTCCACCTGCAGTGTAGAGGACCTGGGTTCCATCCCTAGGTCGGGAAGATCCCCTGAAGAGGGGAAAGGCAACCCATTCTGGTACTGTGGCCTGGGGAATCCCATGAGCAGAGGAGCCTGGTGGGCTATAATCCATGGGGTCGAAAATGAGTTAGACATGACTGAACTAAACAACAAGAAAGTTGAACTAATAGAAACACAGAGAAGAATTCCGGTTGCCAGGGTTCGGGGATGAGGAAGAGGAGGAGAGTAGAAATTTCAAATTTTAAGAGGAAGACGTTTTGGGGTATTGAATGTACAGCCTGGTGACCATGATGACAATACTGTATTGTATACTTGAAAGTAGCAATGAAAGTAGTGATGAGTAGGAGAAGGCGATGGCACCCCACTCCAGTACTCTTGCCTGGAAAATCCCATGGACAGAGGAGCCTGGTAGGCTGCAGTCCATGGGGTCGCTAAGAGTCGGCCATAACTGAGTGACTTCACTTTCAATTTTCACTTTCATAGGCAACCCATTCTGGTACTGTGGCCTGGGGAATCCCATGAGCAGAGGAGCCTGGTGGGCTATAATCCATGGGGTCGAAAATGAGTTAGACATGACTGAACTAAACAACAAGAAAGTTGAACTAATAGAAACACAGAGAAGAATTCTGGTTGCCAGGGTTCGGGGATGAGGAAGAGGAGGAGAGTAGAAATTTCAAATTTTAAGAGGAAGACGTTTTGGGGTATTGAATGTACAGCCTGGTGACCATGATGACAATACTGTATTGTATACTTGAAAGTAGCAATGAAAGTAGTGATGAGTAGGAGAAGGCGATGGCACCCCACTCCAGTACTCTTGCCTGGAAAATCCCATGGACAGAGGAGCCTGGTAGGCTGCAGTCCATGGGGTCGCTAAGAGTCGGCCATAACTGAGTGACTTCACTTTCAATTTTCACTTTCATGCATTGGAGGAGGAAATGGCAACCCACTCCAGTGTTCTTGCCTGGAGAAATCCCAGGGACGGGGGAGCCTGGTAGGCTGCCGTCTATGGGGTCGCACAGAGTTGGACACAACTGAAGCAACTTAGCAGCAGCAGCAGCAGCAGCAACAGCGATGAGTAGATTTAAAATGTTTTCACAGTAACAATGGCAATTACATGAAGTGAAGGATGTGCTAAGTAACCTTAGGGTGGTAAACATTTCACAATATGTACATGTGTCAAATCATCACATTGCACACCTTGGACTTATACAGCATTACATGTCAATTACATCTCAATCAAGCTAGGGGTGGGGGTGGGGAGAACAAAATGAAACTCTCAAACAAAAACCACAGAGAGGAGCACAATACCTAAGTGAGGAGAAGGAGAGGGGTTGGGGGGAAGGAACTTTTGTTCTTGAATATCTACACCATGCTGGGACTCTGGGATGCCTACTGTGATTATGGGGCCTAACCATGGCCGCCTGTGGGGTAGGCAAGCCCCACATCTGATTCTCTGACTCCAGGCAACCTGGACTCAGGGTGCCTTCAAAGCCCTGCCCACAGTCATGGGGAGGAGCTGGAATTTGAACCAAGGTCTGACTCCTTCCTGCAGCATAAGCCTTTATCATCAGTTCCCCCTGGGGCTGCAGGAAGAGTCAGCAGAGGATGGGGAGGCAGAAGAAGCGCCTGGAGAATCTATCAGGACCACATTTCTCTTCTGTGCACAGATGACTCACCATCCACTTCTGCTCCTGGGTAACTCTACAATTATTTCTGTTACAAATAGTTAAAAGAACATTTTCCTATGTGCCTCAGAAGATGAAAACCACTTTTACACAGAGCAAAACAAAAACCGAAGCCAAGAAAATAAAGAAGAAAAAAAGAAATTCAATCCTTAACCATCTCAAACCCCCAAACAACAAATGAGCTGAAAAGAAACTTCCAAAATGAAAACTGCCAGATTCGTTGTTATTGTTCTGGGACCATAACATCGGAGTAGCTCATAATTCTAACTGGCAAAAACTGACAGCAGAGGAAGGCGAGGAGGTTCTTGGACATTGAGCTTGCTGGCCAGAATTAAGAGCCACTGAGCATCCCTGCGGCGGAAGTGGTACCAGTTCTTTTAATTAATGAATCAATTATGATGCATCCTGAAAGGGGGTATGGAACTGTGTCTACACACAACTCTGACATCAGCCGATTTCAACAAGTTTACTAAAACGACAGTCATGGCCTTTGACAATACTGAATGCAAACCAGTGGTGTACACAGACTTTACAGGGCAGCTCCCGGGAGCCGGGTTACAGAATCAGGTTTAACAGATGGGAGAAGGCCGGAGGGAAGCCAAGCACACGGATTTTATTGAGAAAAAAGCTTATATACTGTAAGGGTTGCCGAAGTTTAATAAATAAAGGTCAACTTATAATATATAAAAACAATATAAACATTTATATGCTACATGCATGTCATATAATTTAAAGTAATAATTTATATATGGGGAGAGATGCCAAGTTATGTTCTTCCGTCTTCCTCGACAAGGCACACACACAGGACGTGTCTATCCGGATCCACCGCCAGCCAACCAGTTTGTTGTTTTCTGACGTCAGCGCGCGGACGTAGGTTTGGGAGGTTTTGCACTGCGAGTTCCAGTGTTTGTCATCAATTCCTCTGCAGCCGTTCTTGACAGGCCTGGCCTCCTTACATCTCGTCTCATAAAAATATTGTTTGACTGGGGAGTTGCCGGTCTTGATCTCCCCCAGCACCGTGACCTGGTGTCCCCGAATGTCAATGGCCGACGACTTGTCGGTCACCCACAGGCTCTCGCTATCGCACACGGAGTACTCGCCTCGGTGGCTCTTATGCTCCGCGTACCTCTTCCTCCGCGACGTTCTGTTGGCCACCACGGGGTTGCCCACGTAATCCTCCATGAGGTACAGGGGAGGGGGCTCCAGGGGGGTGCTGTCACTCAGCAGGACCCGGGGCGAGTTGTAGCGTCTCTGGTGCCGCAGCAGTTCGGGGCCCATGGCGGTCACCGGCTGGAATTCCGACTTGGCCGGCTCTCGGGGCGGGGCCTCTGCTTTGGGCAGGGTGCTCTGGTAGTTCTCCTTAACGTCCACCATCTGTTTGGAGAGCTTGTTTTTTAAAATATCTGCCTGGATCAACTTGATTATCAGGGAATTGAGAGAGTCTTCCGGCAGACTCCTTTGATCCATGCTGTTCCCTTGGACGCCACGGAGATAAGCGAGAAACATCACATAAAACAAGATGGACATCACCTTGTTCACCTGTAAGATCTGAAAAGGAAACACGGGTGTTACTAGCAGGTGGTGGTGGCTGCGTCTGTGTCATTCCTGGACCAGATACCTGAGCCTGGGGATCCCTGTGAGGCAGGATGGAGAGCTGAGTACCACCATCCAAGGAGAGCATCAGAACGCCCCTGTGATGGCAGAGACAGAGGCTGTCTATTCCCCTCACCTTCCCCTCTTACTCTCCTAGATATCCAAGTGCCTTCACCCCAACAGTCCTTCCAGCAGCGTGGCTGGGTAAAAGGGAAAGAGATGTGTGTGTGTGTGTGTGTGTGTATGTGTGTGTGTATGGTGTGAGAGAGAGAAGGCTAAATAGTCTGTCTCACAAAGACAAAGAATATCACTGAAGGGCTACAGCCTGGAAGGGTCAGGTCTCTCCCGAGGACCTAAAGCAGCAGAGCAGGCCACCTCTGGGCATTCAGCCTGGATCTTTCTCAGATGGACAGCACCTGTCACCTTTGCACCTGAGGTCCACCATCTGTAGCCTTCTGCTGGGTGAGCCTGACATCCTGCTGTTTCTTTAAATGTCCCTTGAGCCTGAAAAGACCACCTCTCTCTCCACCTCATGAAGCTACAAAGAAATGGAACCTGAAAATACTAAAGGTGCATACACTATGTTTCTAATAAAAAATATCAGCAGTGGCAGCCTTGCAATTGTGTCAAGAATCAGAGTTCTCTTGTCTACTTTGCTGCAGCCCCTGGGGTCTCTGGAAGGAGTGAATACCCTGAGGCTGGAGGTTGGGCCAGCTTCCCCTCAATCTGCAGCATCAGAGAGGGGTCATCATTGGCCAGCCTGGCAGAGCAGTCCTCCTGCCCCTGTAATGACCCACTCTGTGAGACGGCCTGAGTGTCAGGGTTCTCTGCTGAGCTCTCCGATGGACATGCTTGCCAACGTGCCCACCTGATCCCCAGAAGCCTCCTTCCCAAGACAGCAGACCCCACCAAAACACTGCCTGCTGAAGGTGGAGACTCAGCTCAAATGAATGGGCTGCACTTGCCCCGAAGCGCAAGATTCCCTGTCGATTTCTCTTGTCTGATGTTTTAAGTTTCCCACTATGAAACGCTCCTTTTTTAATGGTTCTATTTCTAACTCTGCCATCTCCTTGGTTCAGTGGCATCTTAACCCATCAACACTTTCATTCTGTTGCCACAGTAGAGCCTCCACTTGGGGTTTCTGCCAAGTCTGTGTGGAATTAGAGGGCTGATCTCCACATACCTTCATGCTGGTCACTCCCTCCCTAGAGCACAGCCCTGGAAGCACAGCCCTGGAAGGAGAGGGTTCTGGTGCGGGAGGGGTGGCCACTCGTTAGACCCTCCCCAGTGCCCTGCACTTCGCCCCACCCGCCACGAGTGCTCATTCTGTTACCACCATTGCAGCTGCCTCACTGTCCCTGGGGCTGTCGTTTCCACTTTAAAGCACTAAGCATGGAAAATCAAATCCTTCCCTTGGCTCACCTTGGGTATTTCCAGAAAGACTACAAAACCCAGGGGAAGAAGAGAAGGGAAATAAACAAAGGTGGCACAAGACACAGAAAATCAGTCCTGGGACTTCCCTGCTGGTCCAGTGGCTAAGATTCTGCACTCCTGATGCAGGGGGCCCGGGTTCCATCCCTGGTCAGGGAACTAGATCCCACATGCCACAACTAGAAGTTTATGTGTCACAACTAAAGATTCTGCGTGCCACAGCTAGAAGACCCCGTGTGCTGTAACCCCACCCAGCCAAATAAATAAATGAAAATAAACAGCATTTCAAAAAAAAAAAAAAGGAGAAAAGCCATCCTGCTTACCCATGGCTCAGAACCTGTGTCTGAGCCCGCCCAAGCTAACTTGCTCCCAGGACTCACAGATGTGGCCTCTTTCCACATCTTGCCTGAAGAGCTGCTCTGGTGTCCCCAGAGGCCAGCAACTCTGCTGTCACTTTCCTCCAGCTTCCTCCTCCTGGGAACTAGATCCCACATGCCACAACTAGAAGTTTATGTGTCACAACTAAAGATTCTGCGTGCCACAGCTAGAAGACCCCGTGTGCTGTAACCCCACCCAGCCAAATAAATAAATGAAAATAAACAGCATTTCAAAAAAAAAAAAAAGGAGAAAAGCCATCCTGCTTACCCATGGCTCAGAACCTGTGTCTGAGCCCGCCCAAGCTAACTTGCTCCCAGGACTCACAGATGTGGCCTCTTTCCACATCTTGCCTGAAGAGCTGCTCTGGTGTCCCCAGAGGCCAGCAACTCTGCTGTCACTTTCCTCCAGCTTCCTCCTCCTGGCTCCCGGCCTGTTTCTCTGATAAGGGGAGCATCTTCCTTCCATGGGAACCACTCTCTGGACAACTGATTCTTTCAAGGTCAAGGCTGAGCAAAGGATTCTAGCTTTGCTACCCCCATCTAGAGATGCTGCCCCCCCCACCCCCCACCGAGGAACGGCATGATCCTGGAAAAATGGTTCCCATGGAATAACTAATCTCCCCACCCCAACTCCACATAAAAGTGATTCTCCTCTCAATCTTGCAGGCCCAACAAAAAACACAAAAAATACTGTGTCCATGCAACTACAATTATACCGCCTTCTCCCTTCCAAAAAAGAAGACAGATGCCATGAAATAATTTGGGATGGAGAGGCTATCAAAAAACAATTTATGAACTGCCCCCATCCACCCCTCCCAAGCTCCATCACCATCAACTAAGAATATGCAGGCTATCTGCACATACGGAAACTGAACAAGTGAGGTGAGTGGAGGGAGGTCCCAGGTGGACTAAGAGTCCATGTCTAGATTGGTAAGGTCTCTGCAAGGGTGAGTTGGAAGGAAGAGCCTTGATGGATTGGGCTGCTTTATGGGGAGTGGTCTGTGTATGGAACCAAAGGGTGTTAGAAGCAGAAAGGCATTTACTCCAACTCCTTTATTTTATAAGGGCTTCTCTGGTGGTTCAGATGGTAAAGAATCCACCTGTAAAGCATGAAACCGGGTTCGATCCCTGGATCAGGAAGACCCCCTGGAGAAGGGCATGGCAACCTATTCTAGCATTCTTGCCTGGAGAATCCCATGGACAGAGGAGCCTGGCGGCTACAGTCCATGGGGTTGCAAAGAGTCTGACAAGACTGAGCGACTAACACTTTCACTTTTCACTTCATTTTCTAGGTGAGGAAACCCCAAACTGCAGTTTAAAGAAGAGGAGAGACACAGGAAGCAGAGAGGGGGGAGTCTCTGCAGTCTAAGACCAGTGTTTCTTTTCATCACATCATGACTGGGCTCCCATGCCCCATCTGCAGCCCGGCTCACTGTTTGGCAGCCACTTAAATAAGCTTTATGACCCATGTGACCCTTCCCCTTGCACATTCTCATCGCCTTCTCTTCTGCGGAAACGTTGCTCACTCTTCAGCACCCAGTTCAGAAGCTAACTTTTCCACCATGCTCCCCCGATAGCAGCAGCCCAACCCCCTCTGCATGCCCACGTCGTGGTGGCACATGTCACAGCCCTCTCGGCACGATGCAGTTTACTCACTAGACTCTGTCCTCCAAGGCCGGGGCCCCCTCCTTCTTGCCTGTGTCCGCCTCTCCCCTGAGTCCACAGCACAGAGAATACAAAGTGGGTGCTGTGAGTCAGAGATGGACCGAGGGTGGCTGAAGGCAGAACCAGCTCCCGAGGCTGCAGGGCCGAGAGCAAACATTTCTCAGAGGCAGAGTGGTGGCAGGAGGTGTGACCATGTTAGAAGCCACGCTCCAAACCCCCAGGCGCAACTGCCCAACCCCGTGATCAGATCATACAAAGCAGACTGACTTGCAGTTGATTTATTGCTTTTCAATTTTTTACAGACAAATATGGAGGCTGCACTGTTTCTACCATCCCATCTACCTCTGGGAGCCCCAGGGCAAATCCTGCCACCCCTTCGGGTTCCAGGCACACAAATTCTGCAGAAACATCTGGCCAGCACTGGTGAAGGTGAGGGGACGGACAGATGAACAAAATGAATGACATAAGAACTCCCAAATGCCCCTTGGCACAAGTCCTACCCATTTCTGGATCTAGACTGTCTCTTGGCATCAAGTCCAAAAGCCTTGTCATGAAACTTTGGAATCAGCTGCAGGTTGGGAAGTATTTCTAGATTATTTGCAAGGCTGCATTAAAACCCAGCAGGCTTCCTGCAGACTTCACTTTGATAATCTGCTTTCAGCTTTTTCACAGAGAGCAAGCCCAAGAACGCTGCTAATAAAACTCGCCCTAACACAGATGTTGAAGCCGGAAGGGGCTGTAGATAACCATCTCATGTTTACTATTAAGGATGCTGAGACCCACTGTGGTGTAAAGTGAGTTGCGTAAGGGTCACACAGCTACATGACACAGAGACGGACAGGGGAGATTTGGCTCTTTTTAAAAAAATTATTTGAAAATTTAATTTAATTTATTTTTGGCTACGCTGAGCCTTCATTGCTGCTCAGGCTTTCCCTAGTTGCAGTGAGCTGAGGCTACTCTTTGTTAAGATGCTCCAGCTTCTCACTGCAGTGGCGTCTCTTGGTGTGGAGCACAGGCTCTGGGGCACAGGCTCATAAGTTGTGGCACATGGGCTTAGCTGCCCCAAAGCTTGTGGGATCTTCCTGGACCAAGGATCGAACCTGTGTTCCCTGCGTTGGCTGGCAGATTCTTAACCACTGGACCACTTAGGGAAGCTCGAGACTGGGTTCTTAAGTGCAACAGAAATCACAAGGCTCAAGCATGGTCAAGGTCACTGTCGGGGTGGATCACGACATTGCTAGGAAAGCTCTCAGCATTGTGCCTGGCACAGAGTGATCCACTGGACATGCTGGATCAATATGAACCTGAGTTTTCGCTGGCAGCAGAGATGCTGCATCCTTGCCCTCCACGCGCACACACTGGGTACCAGAGGTCTGGCTCCCTGGCGTGGGGAGTGGAGAAGGAAAGACAGTGCTCAGCAAGGCACATTAGTGAAGGTTTCAATTCAGAGAGACTCCTGTGCTCCCTTGCAAGTGGTGACTGCAGGGTACAGAGACCCCCGTTCAAGCAATGATCCTACTATGTTATCCTTGTCTGCATGTCACCTCTTGGATGACACGGCCACTCCCTTCTCATACCCCAGTCCCTGTTGTCCAGCCCAGGGCTGCACTATCATGGAGTCTCCAGGTCTGTTTACTGAATGAGCATCAACAGCAGGCAAGACCTACCAAGACACAGCTTCCTGGCCTGGGATGCTGTTTGGGCTTCTGCCAAGCCTGGTTTGGAAGCCAATCAACTCTGCCTTCTTCTCCCAAAGAAAATACGGGCCTGGCTCTGCAGCAGGCCAGGGTCCCCAGGCTCTTCTCAGCTATAATTGGAAAAAGACCTGTTAAAGAGCCCGGCAAGCCCCCTTCCTGCACTCTCCCCAGTGCCCCTTTCCCCTGCTCAGACTTTTCCAAGATCCCAACCAACTCGCAGATGCTATTTTCCTCGCTCAGAAATGCTTTCCCACATATGGTGTTTTCCCAGTCCCCGGAGCAACATTCCTACAAGGTTTCACCATCCCTCAAAATACTCAAAAGAGAGCAATTTCTGATTCCTCCTTTCTGGCTCAGTGACAACACACACAGAGGGTTTGGGGTCTGCAAGAAGCAGCTGAAATGGAAGAGAAGTTGGTGAGGACAGAGGTACAGGGTCTGAGGCTACTGAAAGCCGGGTCTGTCAGGCCACACGTGGCAGATGGTGGCCGTCGCTGCTGGGTTCCACGTCACCACTCCACGACTAGCTCCCTGGCACGGCACGCCACCTCCTGGTCACAAACCTGGAGACCTTGCCTTCTGCACCTGTGTATGCAGGCTCGGTCGCTTCAGTCACGTCCAACTCTTTGTGCTCTCATAGACTGTAGCTCACCAGACTCCTCTGTCCATGGGACTTTCCAGGCAAGAAGACTGGAGTGGGTTGCCACGTCTTCCTCCAAGGGATCTTTCCAACCCAGGGACTGAACCTGTGTCTCTGACGAACTCCTGCATTGGCAGGTGGGTTCTTTACCACTAGTGCCACATGTTGCAACTGTAGTGAGTGAATTTGTAGCCTGGGCATTGGGAGCACCAAACACAAAAATGCCCTGGGTGGGTACTGACATCGCATCTACCATCTTGGTAATAACCCTTCGGAGGTAGGTACTAATGATGGGGAAAAAACGAGGCATGCCGAGGTTTAATAATTAGCCAACAGAGCTCAGATGGGATGGCCGTCTGGCTCTGCAGCAGAGGCCCTGTGCTGTCTGTCTGTCTGTCTGTCTGTCCTGGCTCTCACACCTTCCAGAGGATGCTCAGGTTCCAAGCCTGGAGTCAGGACAACTCAACCTAGCAAGCTGATCACCTCGCCAAGAAGCTTCCAGGCAGCTCTGTGCAGAGTGTCCAGGGGTTTGAGGCCACCACTCCTGTTTCCTCCTTCCAGACCCCCTAGCAAAGTGTTCCCAGGGAACGAAACAAAACCCGGTCTCCTCTCGTCTGCCCTGCAGGTGCCTGTCGCACGCTTTGCATCGTGGGGCATGAATGTGCCACCTCAGACCCTGGGTTTGGTCCCAGTGCTGGAACTCAGCGTGTGACTTACACAGAAGGCCCAGAGGCTCTGTTCGGCTTTCCTCGGGCAGGAGGCATGAGATCAAAGGTGGAAATGCTTTTTAATGTGCCAAGTGTTGAATATGCGAATTCAAGAGGTTTCATTACATCCAGGGCAGCCACATCTGTCTGGGATGAGAATGCTTTCTGGCTGGGGTGAACCAGCACACTGGCCAGCTGCGGCCAGAAGGACCTCATTCCCTGGAGACTTGCTGCAGTGATGACCTGGTCTCTGACGAATGCCAAGGGCTCCAAAGACCACATCCTGCCAGATAATCCTTATATCTTGTTCAGCTAGTGCAAGAGGAGAGAGGTGGGAAGGCGAGAGATTTAAAGCCGAATGACAAAAGGGAAAGGAATGTGGTGGAAATATTAAACTAAGGCCTTTATATAAAAGGACCGGCTAGGCTCATTCTCCTATCTTAATTGCAAAATTAATTCAAATTGGCTTTGTTCTGAACACGGGTCCCAAGGCCTCAAAATGAGTCGGCTGGGACCACATGGAGGTGTTCTGACCCCTGACAAGGCTGGGAGCTGGGAGAGAGGGGTCCCAGTGGAGCCTCCGCTAGGGATCGGTCTGGTTTGGCTTAATCTCTTTATTAATGATCCGGAAGCAGGAGAGAGGAAAAAGTGGCAGGTTAATTAAAAAGCACAGATGACGCATAGGGGAAAGGCGCTACAAACACGGGTGAGGACAAACCAATTACTCCCCAGTCCCCTGAGGGGCTGGCGACCTGGAAGGAGCGGGATGAGATTAGCCTGGAAACACTTAGGCTAACTCGCTGGGGGCGAGATGAATCCAAAACCAACAGAGAGGGAAACACTTGAGGAAGGATGGAGGGAAGGAGCGACTTGGGGTGGCTGGAAGGATCGGATGAGAAAGAAACTCACGAGTACGGGCCAGGTGGGTGTCCGGGGCCCCGTTTCCCTGATGGCTCCACGTGTGTCCCTCAGACCCACCTCGCTTACTCTTAGCACATCTCCGAGGGTGGCCCCTCTGAGCATTCTCTGTCTTAGGAAGCATGTGTGTGTGTTTTAGTCACATCCAACTCTCTGCAACTTTATGGATTGCAGCCTACTAGGCTCCTCTGTCCATGGGATTCTCCAGGCAAGAATATTGGAGTGGGTTGCTGTGCCCTCCTCCAGGGGATCGTCCGGACCCAGGGATCGAACCGCATATCCTGTGTCTCCTGCATTACAGACAGATTCTTTGCCTGCTGAGCCACTGGGCAAAAATACATAAATCAAGCTCTAGAGAGGGTAAGAAATGGAGCTGAGGTCAGATAACTAGTTCACGACTCTCAGCGAAGATGCTGACGAGCATGGTCTAAATTCCTCCCAAACCAAAAAGACTTACCTCTCTGCTGTATTTGGTGAGACTATATGTGAGACCCCTGATTCCTGGGTAGGTATGCATCACACAGTCTCAATATAGTGCGACAGCAGAGGAAAGGAGATGGATTTCTACCCAGTTCTTTAAAAGCGGCTCATTCTACATACCTGGAGGCAGAAATGCCAACCTGCTCCTGTATTCTTGACTGGAGAATCTCATGAACAAAGGAGCCTGGTGGGCTACAGTCTGTGGGGTTGCTGAGCGACTTTGAGCATGCACTCTGCATAGCTCCCCTTATTGAAACTTCCTGGACCCAGGTTCTGAAACCCATTGGCACAGACAACCCTTGGCCAGTATCTAAAGGAAGACAAGGTCCTCAGATTGCAGGGGATACCGGCTTCCCGGTGGAAACAAGACGTGCGGTCAACAGGGAAGGCGTATTCTAGGATGAGGGAAGATGAAATAGAGACCTGAGAAGGGCGACACCTCCCTCAGAAAGGAATCGCTGAAACTGGTCCCTCTTGGAGGCCAGAAAGTGAGGACTTGTGCGGTTTAGTTGCTAAGTCGTGTCTGACTCTTGGCACCCCCATGGACTGTAGCCTACCAGGCTCCTCTATCCATGGGATTTTGCAGGCAAGAATACTGGAGTGGGTTTCCGTTTCTTTCTCCAGGGGATCTTCCACACCCAGGGACTGAACCTGGGTCTCCTGCATTGCAGGCAGATTCTTACCAACTGAGCCACCAGGGAACCCCGTAAGTGAAGACTGGAGACCCCTGAATGGGATGAGGAACCAACCTCCCCCAAAAGCAAGCTAAACGCCCTGAGCTGGAAGTCAGTCAAGAGCTGGGAATTGCTTTGGCACAGCTACTGGAAGATAAATTTTTACATCATTCAAACCACCCCCTTCTTGGGCCCCAAGGCCGTGAGAGACGGAAGGTATGGCACATGTCAAAACAAAGCGCACTGCCGTGCTGAGAGGAAGGCAGCATGGTCCCTCCCCGGGCAGGGAACCCTCTGGCTTGGCCCCGTCTTGGCAGAGAGTTCTGAAAGGAGCCTGGGATGCCGACACAAGCCCCAGGATGCCTATATTCACTTTATCCTTTACGTCCTACCAACTCTCATTTCATGGCCGGAGGGTGAACACGGAAAGATGTGCAGAGAACGTCTGAATCAATCCAGCTACTGGCCATAATGGTGATTATAGTAAATTCTGTTTTCTTTGTTCTGGGCACTAATACTCATCTGCCACTGTGCTCAGAAATGTGTGTGCATGGGCTAATGTGTGTGTGTGCACGCACATGCACACACACACACACACACACACACACACACACTGTAGCCTCCCAAGATAGGATAGGTTACAGTCGAGTTATTTCCAAATTCCTGTATCCTTTCATACACTGAGACATCTTGATTTCAGTTTCATTTTCTGCATCTGGGTTAACTCCGTTTTTCCAAGTGAGGAAACACACAAGGGGAGATTGCTTTCCTTACACAGACAGCTGAGGGTACGGCTGGAGTGAAACTCTTAGCATCAGAGAGTAATCACCCCAAGCAAGTGAAACTTCCTGTTCTAGACTTTGCCTTGCGTCTGAGCTGGGTTTCTGTGTCAAGCACACACATAACACATCCAGCTGTAAGTTAACTGTATTGGAAGGCTTCTGACGATCAGTCCTTAATCATTATAATCATGATGATGGCCAATTATCTACTTTGTCTAACCAGCCAGGGGTGGGTCTCAAAACGGCGCATTAAGGAAGTCGGTTTCATCCTGAGAGCTGGGACAGAAGGGAAATCCCAAGGCAGGACTCCCCTTTGCCCTCGGGATGCCTCTTCCAAACCAAGACCACAGCTGGCTTGGAAGGCCCAGACCTATGATTACACCCATCAGAGCAGCGGCAGCAAGGCCAGGGTCATCCCAAACCATCATGGTTTGGCCCCATGAGGACTTGGCGGCAGTGAGTGTGGTCAGAGAGTAGACTATTTACTCTAGGCTTGGCCATCGGGCTTGTGTCAAATATAACCCCCGGCCCACAGCCAGCCTCTGTTCAGGAGGATGAAGGACTTGTACATGGTCCTTGTCTGTCTTTGGTCTGGATGCCTGTTCTAGGAAACCATGCTCTCTGGGGACTTGGAGGGCCAAGGCCTCCTTCTATGCTGCTGGGCGTCTCTTCCACAGCTCACGTGGCCACCATCATTCACCTGAATTCCCTGCCAGGTCCAGAAACCAGGACAGGAGAGGTGACTTCATGGAGGTTTCGTGAGGCTCTCTGTGCCCACTTGTTAAGGGAAGCTGGGATGAACACACAGAAGAAAACCCATCTTCCACCCAAACCCAGGTGTGGGGCAGGCAATTCATGAACGTTATGATCCAGTCCCAAACTGTCGACCGACTCAGGTTCTGGGCAGCTGGGCAGGACCAGAAACCAATCCAGAGCTTGCCCCCTGAAAGCAATTTTGGCACCAACACTTTGGACCCAAAGCTGTCTTTCATCACGGACACAGTGCTCATAATTGCTCATAAACAGCTAGTATTTACTGAGCCCCACCATATGCTAGGGACTTTGAGAGACATTACATGGATTATCTTAATTCATCTTCATGAATACAATGACCAACCTCACTTGTCATGTCAGGAAACTGAGGTTCAGACAGATTAAGTTGTTGTTTCTGAGATCACATATCAACCGAGAGGCAGAGCCAGGATACAGAGCCCTGGGTGACCCTCAGGCTGTAGTTTTAGCCAGGACTACAGACCACCTCCAAACTCCTTCCCCAGAGGCTAAGGCACCTGCCACTTGCTTGCAGGGAGCAAGGCGGGGAGCCCCATGCTGGTACCCTAATGCTTCTGTCCTTATTCAGAGAGAAAGAGACCTCCAAGACAGGTCCTCTGAAATGCAAGGGGTCATTACCCTGTCTAAGGCTGGGCATCACCAATTCACAGTGATTGAGAAGCATATCTGTGCAATACCAGGCTGGTGGGCTCACTTATTTGTGCTTTTAGTTTCCCCAAATATTACACATTCCTTTCTTCCATCCTTACTGGATGGTAAAGAAAACCAAGAACCCAGGGATTAAAAAAAAATTGCTGGATTTTGGAAGATAAGACAGATTTCTGATTATTTGGTTTCCATAGATTTTAGTGTATTGACAAGGAGAAGTGAAATACTGTGGACTCAGGACTTCTCTGCTGGTCCAGCGGTGAAGACGTCACCTTCCAGTGCCGGGGGTGTGGGTTCAATCCCTGGCTGGGAAGCTAAGATCCTACATGCCTTGAGGCTGGAAAACCAAACCATAAAGCAGAAGCAATATTGTAACAAATTCAATCAAGAATTTAAAAATGGACCACATCAAAAAAAAAATCTTAAAAAAAAAATGGACCCTTGCTTGGCAGTCTTTTTGAATAAAAAGCAACTCTGCCCCGACCAGCTTTGTGACTACTGAGGAGCCCATAGTCAATGCTCATCCCAGGGTCTCAGTTCCTAACAAGCTTTTCCACAGGGCTGATGCTGGTATTTTGGGCAGGACAGTTAGTTCTTCATTGTTCAGTTCTGTCTCTCACCCATGAAGCTCTGCCCCCCACCTACTAAATGTCAATCATGCCCCCCAGACGTGGTGACAACCCCCAAAAAAAAAAGCTCTCACACTTTCTCAAACACCATCTGGGGAGGCCTTATCCCTCCTGGTTAAGAATCACATAACAGAATGCTGGTGGACTAAAGTGGTCCTCAGCCATTTTTGACCTTTTTAGAATGTGATAAAAAATGAAAGAAACTGTCCCCTAAAAAAGTACAAGTGCGCAAACAGGAAAAAAATTTTTTGCATAAAAAAATCCAGGCAGTTGACAGGCTCCCCAAAGCTAATCCAGAGACCCACAGATCATAGGTGAAGAATTCTTGAACTAAAGAGTTTTTCAGAGCTTCTAATACACTGTGCTTCTTGGTCCTCCTGCCAGCCCTGAGCCATTTCTTCACCAGTCAAATCATCCTCAGTACTGGTCTCATTTTCTGGTCCTTTCTGCTTCTCTGTGTCCTTTTAAAGCTACCGAGCCAAGCAGCACTGGCATCCTCATTTACCAGCATCTCACATAATGCGAAGGTTACAGCAGGAAAACAACCTGCCCATATGCGGTGATAAATCAGTGAAGGAGTCAGAACCAGAGCCAGCTCTCCAGAGGCCCAGAGCTGTGCTGCCTGTCTGGAATAAACCAGAAAAGTAAATATAAGGATACTCAGAGGGAAAACTGCCAACAAGATGTGAGCACCAGCAGGACTTCCTCTGGGAGGCACAGGGGAATCGGGATCAGTGTAACATGAAATGATACACTGTGAGATGGCTGGAGCCCTTGCAGCCTGACTGAGCCCAAGAGGTAGCCCGTAACGTGGAACCCTTTCCCTTTTCTTACATAGATCTATGTAGCATCAGCACGATTGTCTAGTGACATCCGCATGCCTCAAGAGCTTTGGGATTTCATGCTGTTTCCCTTCCATCTCTGGCCCTGCCAGCACTCTGGATGACTTCACCTCCAACCTGATGGCTCTTCCATCTTTTTCTGTCCTTCTGGTTTCCTGACTTCCAAGGCTAGGCTGTAAGTGGCCAAGTGGCTTCTGTCTGTTCTTGGGGTCCCAAGCCACCTTGGGGTCACTGACAGTCAAGGAGACTCACCCACGCTAGAGACCCACCCTCCTCTACCATGGTCTTCCAGCCAGTCTCGCTAAGGCACTCAAGCATCTTGCAGGTGGATGGCCTTGGTGGTCCATGCCAAGTCATCAGTCAACCTGTCAAGGCCACCTGACACAGAAGATTCTCCCAACTCAGCTCTAATCAAATCCCTGACCCATGACATCATAAGAAATGACACATCGTGAGTTGTTGTTGTTTTTTTATGCTGTCAAGCTTAGGGTGGGTTGTTACACAGTGAAAGATGATGGGAAAAGTACAGAGGACAAGAGGTGTCACCTTTTAGTGTCACTGATGACACTTCATCATTTGCTCAGAAGCGTCTGAGAACATTCCTGGAGGACGGATCTAAACCAGAGCTCTTGGATCATAACCTGAACCATGAAGAACAAGGCTGCTGCTGCTGCTGCTGCTAAGTCGCTTCAATCGTGTCCGACTCTGTGCGACCCCATAGACGGCAGCCCACCAGGCTCCCCTGTCCCTGGGAATCTCCAGGCAAGAACACTGGAGTGGGTTGCCATTTCCTCCTCCAATGCATGAAAGTGAAAAGTGAAAGTGAAGTCACTCAGTCGTGTCCGACTCTTAGCGACCCCATGGTCTGCAGCCTACCAGGCTCCTCCATCCATGGGCAATCCCCACCAAACAGGCGAGCAGTCAGGCAGTTGAGGCTCTGACTGCAAAGGGACGATGCAGAGCCAGAGGGCTCTTCCATAAAGAGGGAATCAGGATAAATCTTTGCAGGGCCTGTGCTCTGCCCACCCTTGGGGGCTGAGTCAAGGCTCTGGGCTCTCTGCTGTCTGTCTGGTCCCCGTGGACACAGAAGGTGGGAGATGGCTCTGGGGTCCTACTGACCCCCTGCATGTAGGGAGGAAGCACATGGCCCCAGGGGCTCTCTGGGGTTCCCCGGGAATTAGAAACATGCAAGGACAGGCCGGGGAGCCCTGGAGACAGAAAAGAGAAACTCTGGGTCAAGTTTGCATTTCTCATTATTCCTCCAACCCTTCTCAAATTCCTTTTGTTTAGAAACCTCCTTGAGTTTCCGAAGGCGGCCCCTCCCCCATCCCACCCTGGAAAAGCCTAGGAGCTTCCCCCAGCCTGTAACCCTTCTGGATAACACGTTCCATATGTCGGTCACTCTCCGCAGGAGACGCACGCTCCCTTTCCCGGTCACCTCCTCTGTGGTCCCCCCTCAAACCTCTCCCTCAATAGCACAAGAAGCAGTGAGGGTTTCCATCAGATTGGAGCCTGTGGAATCAGGGCGTTCCTGCCACTTTGCCTCCCGGTGCCCCGGGAGCGCCTGCCTTGGCCCCAGCCCACCACCACCGACAGCTGCAGGAGACCCCCTTTAAAGGGCCAGGGCCAACTGAGCCGCGCTGACCCAGCTCACCACGTTGCTGGCTGAGCACAAGGCACACAGCCTCTATTGTTCTCCTCTCTCACCCACCCGCCCCTCCTCCTGTGGCTACCCACCGTGGTAAATAAAGGCTGAAGATTTTTCCAACAACACAACTTCCAATGCTTTGGTGGGGGAGACACAAGCAGACCTTCCATCTCTCCTCCCTTGACCTTTACCCCACACGCCTGCCCCCCTCCTCTGCATCTTATGTGAACTAAGCTTGACTCTTGAAAAATGCAATGCACAGCTTCACACTAGTTTTGCTGGATTTCCCAAAAGACCCAAGAAGATAGGTTTTTGCTGCTCTGGAGGGGTTGAGTTGGAAGGACTGAAGATGACCATGAATAGGTCCAGGGACAGAACTGTGTGGAGCGCCTCTTCCTCAAAAGCATAATTATACTTAAAGGCTCCAGATCTCCATGGGTGCTCAGGAGAGCAAGCAGAGGCTGCCGTGAGGCAGGCAGTGAGGCAACCCCTTAATCCAACCAGCACAGACAGGAGCAGTGGGCAAAGCATCCATCAAGAGGCTTAAGGTGTTTCAAAACAAACACCGGTGGCAGGCAGAGAAACTGGGGACATGGCAGAGCTACCTATCCTCTTAAAGAAGGAAGGATGCTACATGGAGTACAGACTATATATGCCAAGGACTGCAGTTCAGAACTTACATCCTACCTTTTGTGAAGTTAGGAAAATTATAAAGAGAGGGTATTGTATTTTAATGGGGTTCCCAGGTGGTGCCAGTGGTAAAGAACCCTCCTGCCAAGGCAGGAGACATGAGAGAGGAAGATTCGATCTCTGGGTGGGGAAGATCCCCTGGAAGAGGCCATGGCCACTCATTCTCTTGGAGAATCCCAGGGACAGAGGAGCCTGGTGGGCTACAGTCCATGTGATTGCAAAGAATCAGACAGGACTGAAGCGACTTAGCACACATTGCTATTTTAAAGCTGAGAAATTTAGGGCATAAGAGGAGGTAAGCAATGGGTTCAAAGCTATCAGAGCTGGAACCAGAAACCTCCTCTCTGACTCCTGATCCTACAGTCTCGAAAAGATAACCCTCTCTGTTCTCAAAGTCTTGAAGAATCCAGAAGACAGAGCACATGCCTATTGTTGTCCAGGAAGTAGAAAACCTCCATTTCTTTTTAAAAAAATTAACGTATTTTTGGCTATGCTGGGTCTTTGTTGCTGCACACCAGGCTTTCTCTGGTTGCAGCCAGCAGGGGTTACTCTCTGGTTGCAGTGTACAGGCTTCTCTGGTTTCGGAGCGCAGGCTCTAGAGTGTAGGCTCAGTGGCTGTGGCTCAGGGGCTTAGCTGCTCTGTGGCATGTAGAATCTTGCCGGATCAGGGACCAAACTTGTGGCCCCTGCATTCGCAGGAGGATTCTTAACCACTGGACCATCAGGGAAGTCCGAGCTCCTCCATTTCTCGGTGAACTTTAAGAGAATCCCTATAGCTACAAAATGCACACTGTACTTTGCTCTAGGCTTGCTGCCTCTTTGATGTACCCATTTACACAACGTGGATTATTTCCCAAGTCAGGCCATTTCTAAGTGCAGGAACATCACTGTGTCGGGGGAGATGGGCTGGGCTGGTCCTTGGCTCAAGTTCTCCACCTCCTTTTCTCTAAGCCTCCCTCAGTCTCCCTCTTCCCCCATTCCCGGCTCCGTTTCATCTGAGGATTTATTGTACTCTGGAGATCAAACAACTGGCTAAGCAAAAGTGTTTGTTAAAAACACCTTTCTCCACAATACCTGCATTAAGCAAATGGCAGCAATCATGGGGAAAACATGTCTGAGGGTGGGCTGGGATGATACGCGAGGCTAATGAGACGCCCGAACGAACGTACTTGGGGGATCTGACTTCAGAAGCTCCAATTATGCTTGATGGGCTTGGCAAGGAACCCTGCAGGCTGGTGCTAATGAACGGATTAACAGAGAGGGGAAGCTGGAAACCAAGAATGTGCAGGAATGTGAGTCCTGACCCTGTGCTGGGCATACAGTAGAAGGGCCACTGAGGACCTGATGAGCTGAAGCGGGAGAAGGTTCGGGCTTTATGACAGGAGGTCATTCCTGGCCAAGGCATCAGCTCTTCTGCCTCTGGACCAATCTGCAAAGCATTACATGCCTTCTACTTTGGGGAGATCTATTTTGGTTTACTAGAAAGAATGTTCTAGTGAGTTTCCAGGCATGCAGTAGAAATGACCAGCTTAACTGGATTTAATAGAGAGGATTGCAAAACAGTTCTTTCTAGACCTGGGGCTCTGGAAGGCAAAACATGAAGGCAAAACACTCCACAACTGTTGGGGACACCGATGGGGCCATGGTGATGTGTGGGAGCAGAGAGTGACCTCCACCCTGAAGTAGGTGAGTCATATGGTGGGGAGAGGGAAATGGCTGCAGACTCTGGTCAAACGGAAGGGTCTGGAAATACACTGGCGCTGATTCAGGACGTGGAACTTTTGATCCTACAACATGATACGTTTGAATTCCCCTTGGTGATGTTAATAACACAGTTGGCTAGTGCCACACTGACAGAATTTATGGAGCAAGGACTCATCCAAGAACAGGAAGGAATGACCTCAGTTTGTACCCTACTTGCGCCTCTGAAAAGGCTGAGTGTAAATCACATTTCTGTGAATTGAATTATATGTTAAAGATACTAGGAGGGTTTGCAACAAAAAAATGATATTGTGAATTCCTATGGAAAGCAGTAAATAACTACTTTCTCATCAAATATGTACACACACACACACACACATACATATTTCACTACTTTTAGCTTGAAGCAAAGTGCATCTTTCAATGTAGAGCAAGTATGCTGTAAATATGCTACAATTCCACAATGAACACGTGTGCTTTGAAACATAATTCTTCACCAAGGGAATAAGACTTATTCTTTGATTAGATCTTCAATTATCTGGGTGCCCTGTTAACATGCATGATTCCTTATGGCTTATTCTTTAGGAAACTAGAAACTGGGAAGAAAAGAGGCAGGAGAATTTTCTGCTGGAAGTTCCCATATTTTCCACTCCTGTGCTTTAAACAATATCAAACTAAGTGCCCCAAAGAAAAACTATGACAAACCTAACAGTGTATTAAAAAGCAGACCCATCACTTTGCTGACAAAGGTCTGTCTAGTCAAAGCCATGGTTTTTCCAGTAGTCATGTATGGATGTGAGAGTTGGACCATAAAGAAGGCTGAGTGCCAAAGAATTGATGCTATCGAACTGTGGTGTTAGAGAAAAGTCTTGAGAATCCCTTGGATAGCAAGGAGATCAAACCAGTCAATCATCTTAAAGAAAATCAACCCTGAATATTCATTGGAAGGACTGAGGCTGAAGCTGAAGCCCCAGTACTTTGGCCACCTGATGTGAAGAGCTGACACATTGGAAAAGACCCTGATGCTGGGAAAGACTGAGGGCAGGAGAAGGGAGAGACAGAGTTTGAGATGGTTGGATGGCATCACTGACTTAATGGGGGTGAGTTTGAACAAACTGGGAGATGATGAAGGACCGGGAAGCCTGGCATGCTTCAGTCTATCAGGTCACAAAGAGTTAGACACAACTTAGTGACTGAACAATTGCCCAAAATAAATGACACTTCTGTCTTCTTCTCAAAGATCCCGATAATGAAAGGAATGAAGGGAAAGAAAGCAAGCAGAAATCACACATTATGTACATAGTGAAGGCTCAAGAATAATTATATCAATAAAGATGGTAGCTAGCCTCACTGAACATTGGCTCCTGCCTCAAACTGCGCTGAGACTGAATTCTGTACAGTCTGATTTAATTCTGTGATAACCTTGAGGCAGATCCCACAGTCAAGAGTGTCTTATCTGGAACCTTGTATATTACTCCATATTACCTAACACCCTCAATGGGTCTGTGACAGCACCTGTGATTAAACAAGGTGGTATTTCTGTTGCAAAATTATAAATACTCACTTCAAGGAAATAAAGATGATGTCAATTCAGGTCATATATTGCAGCCAAATGAATCTGCTGAAACCTTAAGAAAGGACTCTGGGTTTTCAGAGCTTGGTAGGTTTGGGAAAGAGACTGAGGGCATGCATTATTCTATTTGGTAAATAAAGTAACTGTGCTGGGCTCATTCGTGTCTGACTCTTTGTGACCCCATGGACTGTAGCCCACCAGGCTCCTAGTCCATGGAATTTTCCAGGCAAAAATACTGGAGTGGGTTTGTTGCCATGCCCTCCTTCAGGGCATCTTCCTGACCCAGGGATCGAACCTGTATCTCTTGCGTCTCCTTCAGTGGCAGGCAGAGTCTCTACCACTGAGCCACCAGGGAAGCCCTAAATAAAGAGACAGGGCCCCAGAGAAAATAACTACTACCTGAGATCACACCACAGACACCCTAGAGCTGGGATTTAAAGCCAGGTGTGTCTGACACCACAACCCACTTCTCAAACACCACACCTTTTCAGGGTGATGTTTCCCATCAAAGAGACCAAGAGAAAGCAGAGACCAAAGTAATCCATGATTGCATACACTCTTTCTATGTTTAAAGAATTTTTTCCTTGAATAAATTTCCCTAGAGAGATTCTTTTCCCCTGTTATAAAAGTCCTAAGAGCATATTGGAGAACATTCTAAAAATACAAAAATACACACAGAAACCTACCACTTCCCACAAATATCATGACAGAATATTCCAACCACTCTCTTCTAAACATATGCAAAATTTTTCTATGCATCACAAACTTGAGACTATTGAATGTACGTTGTTCTTCGGCTTTCTTACTTGATCTTATAATCTAAGCATTCTATCATCATATTAAAATTCTACCTAAACAATATGGCTGCATAATATTCCACTCTAGGAATGTGACACAGTTCACTGGATTATATCTTCTTTGTAGGAAGTTTATAATCTCCAAGTCTCCATTCTCTTAAATCCATGGAGAAGGAAATGGCGACCTACTCCAGTATTCTTGCCTGGGAAATTCCATGGCCAGTGGAGTCTGCTGGGCTATACAGTCTATGGGGTCGCAAAGAGCTGGACATGACTGAATCAACTAAGGGTGCAGGCATTCTCATAAATGGGACTTCCCAGGTGGCATTAGTGGTGAAGGAACTGCCTGCCACGCAGGCTAGATATAAGAGACTTGGGTTTGATCTCTGTGCTGGGAAGATTTTCTTGGAGAAGGGCATGGCAACCCACCCCACTATTCTTGGCTGGAGAATCCCATGGACAGAGGAGCCTGGAGGGCTATAGTCTGTGGGGTGGCAAAGAGTCGGACACGACTGAAGCAACCTAGCACACACACATGCCTTCTCATAAATAACGCTTCAATACACGTCTTCCTGCATAGAGCTGACTGTGGGTCTGAGTTTTCCCATGTTCCTCTGCTTCAGTCCCTCTCCTACTCCCTCCCTGGTCACATCTGCCATGCACACCCTCAACCTCAGGTCAATCAAGCATCTATTTCTTCAGCCGTCATTAGGCTGGTGGGAAAGGGGAAGGGTGGCTTGGGCACGCTGGTGCTGAGCAAATTTCTATTCTCAGGTTTAGCTTAGCCCTTGCTATAGATCAGGTTTGTTGCTATTCTTCCTGCATCAGGTCTTTCTTCCGTTCCTCACAACAGCTCTTTCAAAACTGCATTTATCCAGATATACCCGAATTTGAAAGGATGCATGCGCCCTGATGCTCATTGCGGCGCTATTAACAGTAGTCAGGATGTGGAAGCAACCTAAATGTCCATCGGCAGAGGAATGGACCAAGAAGGCACAGTGCACGCACACAGGGAAGAGTTACCAGCCAGGAAAAGGGACACAGCTGAGTCAGTGCTAACGAGGCAGATGAACCTCCAGCCTATTACACAGAGCGAAGAAAGAAAGAGAAAGACAAATACTGTATAATATCATTCACATGTGGAATCTGGAAGAATGCACAGATGAGCTTATCTGCAGAGCAGAAATAGAGACCCAGTCGTAGAGAACAAACATATGGATACTGAGGGGGGAAGGTGGGATAGGATGAATCGGGAGATCTGGATCGACATAGATACATTGTTGATACTGTGTATAAAAGAGATAACTAATGAGAACCTACTGTGTAGCTCAGGGAACCCTATTCAGTGCTCTGCAGTGACCTAAACGGAAAGGAAATCCCAAAAAATGGGGATATGTGTATATATACAACTGATTCACTTTGGTGTGCAGCAGACACTGACACAAAATTGCAAAGCAACTGTGCCTCCAAAAAAATTAATTTAAAAAAGCAAATTTATATTTTGAAGTCTTGAGCACAGAAAAGCTTGTCTCCTACTTCAGAGAAATATAAAAAAGGGTCCCCCAGATAGGAACCCCTCACTTTGCAGCCCCCACGTCTCCCTGTATTCTTGTCTGGAGAATTCCATGGACTGTAGAGTCCATTGGGTCACAAAGAGTCAGACATGACTGAGTGACTTTCACTTTCACTTTTCATCTCCCTGAATGCACACAGCATTCAGTGACCAGATGCTTAATCAACCAACCAGTCAACTTTCTCAAGTGAAAAGGGACACTATTCATCATTTGCTTGGGGTAATCACAGCACTGCAAGCCTTCCCTGGGTCAACCAGGACCCATGCTCACCCTGAGTCCAGCTACAATTTCCTCTGAATGTCTGAGTGGTCCTTGTCACATTTCCTCTCTAACAGCATCTTCAGTGACATCATTGGTCCCACTATCTCCATTTCCCTCAGAATCCTCCTTGCATCAGGGCCTCCTTCCCAGCCTTATCATCAGCCAGCCTCTCTCTGCAGATTTCCTCTCCTCGGAAGCCATAGGCCGAGGACAGAGACACTGTCTGTTCAGTTCCAGATCACTTGCAACAGAGCAAATATGACAGTAAAGAAAGTCACACAAATGTTTTGCCTACTCAGTCATATAAAAGTCCACATAGTAGGCAGCAGTATTGTGTCTATGAAAAAAAAAACCAACACATTCTAGACACAGCGCTACTTCCCACTTCATCTAGAAAATCCAGAGGAAGCAGACTTATATACAATCTAAAACATGGTGCAGATGAACTTATTTGCAGCACAGGAACAGAGACGCGGACGTAGAGGAGAGACTTGCGGACACAGAGGTGAAAGCAGAGAGTGGGATGAACTGAGAGAGCAGCACTGACGTATATACACTGCTGCTGCTGCTGCTGCTGCTGCTGCTAAGTCGCTTCAGTCGTGTCCAACTCTGTGCGACCCCATAGACAGCAGCCCACCAGGCTCCCCGGTCCCGGGGATTCTCCAGGCAAGAACACTGGAGTGGGTTGCCATTTCCTTCTCCAATGCATGAAAGTGAAAAGTGAAAGCGAAGTTGCTCAGTCGTGTCCGACTCTTAGCAACCTCATGGACTGCAGTCCACCAGGCTCCTCCATCCATGGGATTTTCCAGGCAAGGGTACTGGAGTGGGGTGCCATTGTATTAATTAGAAAGCTAGTGGGAAGCCGCTGTGTAGCACAGGGCGCTCAGCTTGGTGCTCTATAATGACCGAGGAGCGTGAATGGGGGGATGGGCAGGGAGGCTCAAGAGGGAGGGGATATATGTATCCATATAGCTGATTCACTTTGTTGTACAATACTGTAAAGCAACTAACTATACCCCAATTAATAAAAAGTCCAAACAGCAAAAAATGTACATGCTTTAATTAGAAAATACCTTATTGCTAAAAAAATGCTATCACCCGAGCCTTCAGTCACATCAAAGGTCACTGACCAAGATCACCATCACAAATATAGTAAGAAGACAGAAGACCCAAACGTGATACAGCGATATGAAGCGAGCAAATGCAATTGGAAAAAATGGCACTGATGGACTTGCTTGAAGTAGGGTTGCCAAAAACCTTCAATTTGTTTAAAAAAAAAAAAAAGGTCTGGGAAGGGTGAGAAGGTACAACATCATAAAATGAGGTGTGCCCATAATGCTCGTGTGTTGCCAACTTAAACAAGGAAACGAGCACAGTCCTCCCCTAAGCTGGCCCCAGCCCAGATTCATTTAGAAGCACCTGTGCCAGTTACCTCCGCCCCCTCCACCTGCCATGGCTCTGGCAGGGTCCCCTCCATCCATCCTCACCTCCAGCGCCCTCCCAGAACAGCCCTGGGCACCTTGCTTGAAAATCAGGCAGAAGTCTTGCAGCTCCACCTTCTGTAGCCTCCTGACTCACCTCCTCCAGCCTCTGTGACTCTCCCATGGTTTCCAATCGCTACCAGTGTTCACCTTTGCACTATTTCAGTGTTATTTCCTCAAATCCTGTCTCTGGCTCACCTATGTACCTTGGGCTGTGCCCCTGCTTGTGTGGGGGTCACGTGCACGTTCACAGCCCCAGCACAGATCTCCCTCCTAAATGCCAAACCCGTAGATCCAACCTCCTCTTGGACATCCCTACTTGACTGTTTCAAGGGCACCTGAAGGGCAATGTATCCCAAGCTGAAGTCACCATCACCCCACCCCCAATGCTCTTCTTCCTCTTCCAGTGCCTCTGCATGCTCTAGGGTAAGTAAGGGTATCAGCATTCACCAGAGATGAGCTTGAGTCCCTTGTCTTCCCTACAGCACCCCCCATAGCCATGCATGCATGTAAGTCCTTTCAGTTGTGTCTGACTCTTTGTGAGCCCATGGACTGTAGCCCACCAGGCTCTTCTGTCCACGGGAGTCTCCAGGCAAGAATCCTACAGTGAGTTGCCATGCCCTCCTCCAGGGGAGCTTCCTGACTCATAACACACTAATCCCCCATTTCAGTTGATTCTGCCTCATGACAACCCACACCTCTTTTCCCTGCAGTCCACGCTCTCTCTCCTGCTGGAGTTACTCCCGTGGGTGCTCAGTTGGTTTCTGAGACCTTGCTTCCACTCTTTCCCAGACTCCTTCTCATTTCCTTTCCACACTGAAACCGAAGAATCTTTCTAAAGTGGAGCCTTACTGGGTCACTCCCGAGATGGAGAAATGTCTGTTCTCTTCTATTAATAAAGCCTTCACGGTGAAGCCCAACCTCCTCCACCTGGCATGAGGCCCTTCCTGGTCCAGGCTTGGGTACCACTCTCAACAGGAGGGGCTGAGATTCTACAAACCCACCAAGTGCTCTCATCTCTTCAAAGGTCCCTGAGGACTCCCTGGCACAGTATCCTGCCCCTGCCCTTTAACTAGCTGGTCCTCTGACCTTGATCGTACACCATCTCCTTAAACTGCCTTTCAGCACATTCTCTTTTTTTAAAAAAAAATTTATTGATTTATTATTTTTGAATGTGCTGGGTCTTCATTGCTACGCATAGGCTTTCTCTAGGTGTGGTGTGCAGGCTTCTCATTATAGTGGCTTCTCTTTCTGCAGAGCATGGGCTCTAGGCTTGTGGGCTCAGCAGTCGTGGCATACAATCTTAGTTGCTTTGCAGCACGTGGAACCTTCCTGGGCCAGGCATGGAACCCTCCTGCCAGGCCAGGGGCCCTGAGTGGCTCTAGATGTCCACTGGCTTGCATGTGCCGGAGGGCAAGGCCCATCTCCCTCAGCCCTGCAGCCTCAGTGCCTAACAAAGAGTCTGGAACAACGTGGGCTGCTAGAACAGCCCTGGGCACCTTGCTTGAAAATCAGGCAGAAGTCTTGCAGCTCCACCTTCTGTAGCCTCCCGACTCACCTCCTCCAGCCTCTGTGACTCTCCCATGGTTTCCAATCGCTACCAGTGTTCACCTTTGCACTATTTCAGTGTTGTTTCCTCAAATCCTGTCTCTGGCTCGCCTATGTACCTTGGGCTGTGCCCCTGCTTGTGTGGGGGTCACGTGCACGTTCACAGCCCCAGCACAGATCTCCCTCCTAAATGCCAAACCCGTAGATCCAACCTCCTCTTGGACATCCCTACTTGACTGTTTCAAGGGCACCTGAAGGGCAATGTATCCCAAGCTGAAGTCACCATCACCCCACCCCCAATGCTCTTCTTCCTCTTCCAGTGCCTCTGCATGCTCTAGGGTAAGTAAGGGTATCAGCATTCACCAGAGATGATGCTTGAGTCCCTTGTCTTCCCTACAGCACCCCCCATAGCCATGCATGCATGTAAGTCCTTTCAGTTGTGTCTGACTCTTTGTGAGCCCATGGACTGTAGCCCACCAGGCTCTTCTGTCCACGGGAGTCTCCAGGCAAGAATCCTACAGTGAGTTGCCATGCCCTCCTCCAGGGGAGCTTCCTGACTCATAACACACTAATCCCCCATTTCAGTTGATTCTGCCTCATGACAACCCACACCTCTTTTCCCTGCAGTCCACGCTCTCTCTCCTGCTGGAGTTACTCCCGTGGGTGCTCAGTTGGTTTCTGAGACCTTGCTTCCACTCTTTCCCAGACTCCTTCTCATTTCCTTTCCACACTGAAACCGAAGAATCTTTCTAAAGTGGAGCCTTACTGGGTCACTCCCGAGATGGAGAAATGTCTGTTCTCTTCTATTATAAAGCCTTCACGGTGAAGCCCAACCTCCTCCACCTGGCATGAGGCCCTTCCTGGTCCAGGCTTGGGTACCACTCTCAACAGGAGGGGCTGAGATTCTACAAACCCACCAAGTGCTCTCATCTCTTCAAAGGTCCCTGAGGACTCCCTGGCACAGTATCCTGCCCCTGCCCTTTAACTAGCTGGTCCTCTGACCTTGATCGTACACCATCTCCTTAAACTGCCTTTCAGCACATTCTCTTTTTTTTAAAAAAAATTTATTGATTTATTATTTTTGAATGTGCTGGGTCTTCATTGCTACGCATAGGCTTTCTCTAGGTGTGGTGTGCAGGCTTCTCATTATAGTGGCTTCTCTTTCTGCAGAGCATGGGCTCTAGGCTTGTGGGCTCAGCAGTCGTGGCATACAATCTTAGTTGCTTTGCAGCACGTGGAACCTTCCTGGGCCAGGCATGGAACCCTCCTGCCAGGCCAGGGGCCCTGAGTGGCTCTAGATGTCCACTGGCTTGCATGTGCCGGAGGGCAAGGCCCATCTCCCTCAGCCCTGCAGCCTCAGTGCCTAACAAAGAGTCTGGAACAACGTGGGCTGCAGGGTGCCATGTGTGGGTCAGAAAGAACTTAACTCCCAGGAGATGGACAAGCATCTGGGAAGAGCTGGGCAGGTAAAAGGTAAAGAGGAAGAAGCCTTAACTCCGTGACAGAAAGAAGGTTCGGGGTCACATTTTCAGCAAGAGCTCTGAGCAGGAGGGGAGGCTATATTTGAATCAAATGGGCCAGGATCTCTGCTGGATCCTCCCAGGAATGCACACAGCTGACAGGTGGACCTCAGACACAGCATTCTCCCCACCCAAAGACAAATAACGCTGGACAATTTTTTTTTTTACCCTTAAAAAGTTCAGATCTGGGGGTAAATTAACACAGGTGTCAGCATGGAAATCTGAGGTTGCTAATAGAACAGAAAGCAAAAGCCTACTTCTTTTTTTAAAAAATCACTCCCACTTTTTATTTTTTCATTTTTTAATTGGATGCTCCCTGCGTTATGCAGCAGCTTCTCACTAGCTGTCTGTTTCACTCATGGTAGCACATGCATGTCAATGCCATTTTCTCGGTGCGTCCCGCCCTCTCCTTCCCCCGCTGAGTCCACAAGCCTGTTCTCTGTATCCGCGTCTCCATTCCTCCCCTGAAATAGCTTCATCAGTACCATTGTTCTAGATTCTCTCTCTCTATATATATATGCATTAATATATGATACTTGTTTTTCTCTTTCTGACTTACTTTACTTTACTCCATATAACAAAAAGCCTACTTCTGAGCCCAGCTCCTGGACTCTGATCCCGCCACTTCCCACATCCGTGGCTTTCCCCCTCAGCATCTCAGGAACCAGGGACCAGCAGAGAAAAGACAGGTGCAGATGAGAAAACAGACCAGCGATGAGGGTGAAGCCTTGAAAACCTGCCCAGTCGCTGGGCATCGTGGAAGATCAGCACCTCCCCTCCCCCATCCCAGGCAGGTTCAAACGATAGGGGCAGATAACAGACCAGGAAGGACAGAAAATCAGTAACCACTGAAGCGGGAAAGTGAGGGTGGTGGTGATTCTGGCTCCCAGTGTCACCATAATAATTCCTGACATATACACTGTTCGGTATGTTTTTGAATCCGTGGCTTTCCCCCTCAGCATCTCAGGAACCAGGGACCAGCAGAGAAAAGACAGGTGCAGATGAGAAAACAGACCAGTGATGAGGGTGAAGCCTTGAAAACCTGCCCAGTCGCTGGGCATCGTGGAAGATCAGCACCTCCCCTCCCCCATCCCAGGCAGGTTCAAACGATAGGGGCAGATAACAGACCAGGAAGGACAGAAAATCAGTAACCACTGAAGCGGGAAAGTGAGGGTGGTGGTGATTCTGGCTCCCAGTGTCACCATAATAATTCCTGACATATACACTGTTCGGTATGTTTTTGAATTGATCGTTATCTCATGGTAGCTCCATGAGATATAAGGACCAGTATTTATCCTATGTTTAAGAAAACTGAATCCTGGGAAGATGAAATGATTTGTCCAGTGGCAAAAAGCCACTCAGTGACAGAGCTAGACCTCCATCTCCACCCACCAACGCTTAATCTTTTTCCTAAATATTCCGTTGGCCAAAAAGTTCCTTTGGATTTTTCTGTAAGATGCTATGGAAAACACCTGAATGAACCTTTTGGCCAACTCAATGCTCATGCCTGGGCCTCCCTGGTGGCTCAGCGGTAAAGAACCCACCTGCCAATGCAGGAGACGTGGGTTCGATCCCTGGGTCAGGAAGATCTATCTCCTAGAGAAGGAAATGGCAACTCACGCCAGTATCCTTGCCTGGAAAACGCCACGGATAGAGCCTGGAGGGCTATATAGTCCATGGGGTTGCAAAGAGTCAGACACGACTGAGCGACTGAATGGCAACAGCAATATTACACACACTCGACGTCTAATTCCACCTTCCCCACCACACCAACCCCGAGCCCGCTTTTCATCCACGTGGTCCTGGGGTTCTAACCTATTAACGTGATATTAAAAACTAATTTCAAGTTATTCCCTCTTTAGTGCCTGATTCCACAGAGATGGCACCCTGACTCTTAGCTAAATCACATCTCTCCTGCCAGCTGATGCTTTCTGGACCAGATCTCAGAGATCACAGTTATCAAAACGAAACGAGGTGAACACTGACAATACGCAGACAGAGGCCCAGGCCCCCAGCTCGGTTTTCTGACTTGGACACAATGCATTCCTGCACCAGATTTGTGGGATCCACGCACCACATTGGGGAGTGGGGTTCCTCATCTCTCTTGAGCTTCCTACCATTAACCAAGACACAACCCACAGGATGCTAACACCCAGTTTTTCCTTCTCCTAGAAAGCAGAGACTTTCCCACCAAGAGGTCCAATTTTTAATCCTATAGAGCAGCAGTCCCCAAGGTTTTTGGCACCAGGTACTGGTTTCATGGAAGACAATGTTTCCACGGACCATGAAGAGAAGGGATGGTTTCAGGATGATTCCAGCGCATTACCTTTGTTGTGCACTTTATTTCTATTATTATTTCAATCAGCTCCACCTCAGATCAGTGGCATCCCTGATGGCTCAGATGGTAAAGAATCTGCCTGCAGTGCAGGAGACCTGAGTTGGATCCCTGGGTTGGGGAGGTCCATTGGAGAAGGGAATGGCAACACACTCCAGTATTCTTTCCTGGAGAATCCCATGGACAGAGGAGCCTGGTGGGCTACAGTCCCTGGGGGGGCAAAGAGTCGGACATGATGTAAGCAACTAAGCACGCCTGCATGCACCTCAGATCATCAGGCATCAGATTCCAGAGGTCGGGGACCCCTGCTCTAGAGGAACAAATCCAAGTCTCGTGCAAAGCTCTCCCCTTCTCTCCAATGCCTCTTCATGCAGACTTCCTGCTCTTTTTCACTGGCCCCCACCAGACCCCTTTCCTGTCCCCCAGAAGAGCTCCTGAGCAGTTCAGCCACAGAAGGAGCTCATGTAATAAGCAGCTGATACCAAACCTGACCTTTCTGAAAGGCGTCTGGGAAGGGTGATAGCTCTCATTAGCGGTCTGTACCCCATACACCATACCCATCCCTTGCTGTCTACCCCAAATCTTCATACTATGACTTTCAATCCCTTTTCTTTTGGGTATAGTTTTTTTGTTTATTTGGGTCTTTTGGCAAGGGGGGGGGGTTTGGCTGTGCTGGGTCTTTGTTGGAGTATGCGGGCTTTTTCTAATTGAGGTGAGCGGGTATAGTTGACCCCTGGCATGTGGGATCTTAGTTCCCTGATCAGAGATCAAACTCTTGTCCCCCATATTGAGAGGCAGATTCTTAACCACTGGCCCACCAGAGAAGTCCCTGGGCATGTTCTTGGTGGGTACAGAGCGCCCACAAGATCACACCTCTGAGTTTCAGGATGACTGACTAATTTCCATACACTATTGCACAAGTTTCCCAAACTCACATAGTGTGATGGATGAGGAGGCCCAAAGAGAAAGGCGACTCATTCAAGTTCACTCCCTGGTGGATGAATCCAGGTGTCCCAAACCCTTGTGAATGGCTGTTTGCAGAGGCCGTCTGCTCCACATTAATAGCCCGTGAAACAGTCTATAAAAACCAGAGGGAGTTTTAGTGCTTTCAAGTCTGTGAGTCTTCACACAGACTACATTGGTGGATGAATAAACTATTTAAATATTCACTGCATAGTCACGGGGAGGAGAGGAGTCCATGATGGAGGAAATGAACCACAGTCTGCGTTGCCAGAAGGAAGGGTGGGGACGGGAAGCAGCTCTGAGCAGGTGTTGACAACATGCCCAGCTTCTGTGAACACCAGCGTTGGGAGACAGGCACTGTGCATTTCAAAATAATAGCCTTTATCGGAAGTCATCTGGGTAACACGCTCATCCCACAGCCAGACCTGCTGGGGAAGAAGCCTCTGGGCTGGGTGGCATGCCCACAGGGTGCTCGGGCTTTGCATGGGAAGGGATGACAAGGCTTCTGATCTCGCAGCCCTGCTGGACCAGTCAGGGTGAGCAGAGGCAGGGGAAGGAAGGATGGTGTCGAAACGGCATCTCTGGTCCTGAGTCCCCCTTCTCCAGCCCTCATATCGGGGACCCTGGGGAAGGCAAGGCATGCTCTCAAGGGAGGAAAGGAAAGAGGAGGGCATAGCCCCTGCCCTGCACCAAGGGAGGCTGGGTGGGTGATGTAGGTTTACCACCTGCCCAAGTGGTCACGCGGGCACCAAGAAGAATGCCCGGGAAACACGGATGTCCTCACTTCCACCTCGGCATCCAGACTGTGGCAGAGGCTTTAGGAATTAAACTTCAGGCTGAGAGTGTGTTTTCCTGCAGCAAGACTAGAAAGCACTAGACTTAGAAGCTGGGCATGCTGTCACACGTGTCTGGAGCCTGTGGCCCTTCATCCAGCGCCCCACTCTCAGCAGAAATAAGAAAGAGGTCTTGTCCCTGATGAGTAATTATGTATGGATGTGAGAGCTGGACTATAAAGAAAGCTGAGTGCCAAAAAAGTGATGCTTTTGAACTGGGGGTTGAAGAAGACTCTTGAGGGTCCCTTGGACTGCAAGGAGATCCAACCAGTTTATCCTAAAGGAAATCAATCCTGAATATTCATTGGAAGGACTGATGCTGAAACTCCAATATTTTGGCCACCTGATGTGAAGAGCTGACTCATGTGAAAAGACCCTGATGCTGGGAAAGATTGAAGGCAGGAGAAGGGGATGTCAGAGGATGAGATGGTTGGATGGCATCACCAACTCAGTGGACATGAGTTTGAGTAAACCTTGGGAGTTGGTGATGGACAGGGAGGTCTGGCGTGCTGCAGACCATGAGGTCGCAAACAGTCAGACATGACTGAGTGAATGAACTGAACTGACCTGTCCCCAGTTCAGAGGAGGGGCACCATCCCAACCCTATGATTCTTCCCGTGAAAAGCCTATGACTCAAGTCTCCCTTAAAATGAACTTGTGAATCGTGACAATGCCAAAGGGAAATGAGGTTCTTCTCATTCTGGCTTTTAAATACTGGCATGCTGCTGCTGCTAAGTCATCATGTCCGACTCTGTGTGACCCCACAGACGGCAGCCCGAAATACTGGCATGCATGGGTACTAAGTCGCTTCAGTTGCGTCTGACTCTTTGCAGTGCTATGGATCACAGCCTGCCAGGCTCCTCTGTCCACAGGGTTTTTCAGGCAAGAATACTGGAGTGGGTTGCCATGTCCTCCCGCAGTGGATCTTCCCAACTTAGGGATTGAATGGGCATCTCTTGCATCTTCTGCACTGGCAGGCAGGTTCTTTACCACTAGCGCCATCTGGGAAGCCCTTTAACTGCTGAAGATCTCACTAAATTAAAGACAGGGATAATTAAAAACATAATGGATAGCTCGGGTCTAAAATTATCTCAAAATTGAGAGAAAAATTAAATGCAAGGTGCCAAAATTATTTTTACATTATTCTGGAATGTGAAAGAGGCACGCATTCAATAAGACTTGTGACCATCAGGGTAGGGTGGCCAGTGTTTCTGCATCTTGCCTTGCTGGTCAGGGTTAGTTCTAGACTAGTTGTAAAATTCCATCTTATTCTAGGTTCTTGCATTACCCGGTGAAGAGGCATGAGGCTCTCCTTGTCCTGTGCACTGTAAGAGAATCACTATACCTGGGAACATTGCTAACCCCACCATGATGAATCCTTCCTCTCTCCCCAGGACTCTGTCCACCCCAGCCCTTGCTCTCCTAAACTGGGTCCCTCCCCTACCAGCCTGCTGTCTGAGAAGGCAACTCTGAAGTCCCTGTGCTCCGAGTCCTCCGAACTGTGGCTTTAAAAGGGTAAAGTGAAATTTTCAGAGTTCAAGAAAATATTTCTCTCTTAAGTGCCTGCTCTGGCCAGGAAATCTATGACTTGCTGGAACTCTCTGTTATGGATTTACAACATCATTTCAGTAGTCCAGCTGCCTTCTCTTTTCTAGGGGACCTCCATCTTCTTTTCTAAGGTGATGATGTTAATGACTCAATAGGTTTTGTTTTGGGTCGGGGGAGAGCTTCACTATGACCTGAACAACTGTCCAGCTTTGCTGCATCCTGGCATAAACAGGGCAGTGTTATTGGCTAGTAGAATTCAGTGTGGGCTTCCCTGGTGGCTCAGGGGTAAAGAATCCACCTACCAATGCAGGAGAAGCAGGTTCAATCCCTGGGTCGGGAAGATCCCCTGGAATAGGAAGTGGCAACCCACTCCAATATTCTTGCCTGGAGAATTCCACCAACAGAGGACCCTTGCGGGCTACAGTCCGGGGAGTTGCAAAGAGTCAAGACAGGACTGAGCAATTAAACTACAATAATCTTCTGTGTGTGGGGGTTACTGAGATTCTACCACTGCTCTGCCAGCGCTGACCTCCTACCTGTGGGCTTCCCAGGGCTGCCTCATCTCTCTTCCTCCAGATAAAACAAAGGACTTAGAAAATGAACAAAGACCAAGGAGAAAATCCTCCACAGTATGGGTAAGGCGTGTGTCAAACAGACAAATTGCCCACCTCACTCTGCACAGCTTCATTAGGTGCATGGGATTTACACTGGGAGATAAAAGAAGTCTGCCCGCAGTTTATAACTCCTTTGTGACCCAGATTTACATAGCTGTTCTTAAAAAAATAAAGAGAGCCCCAAGGGCTCTCACAATGCGCCCAGTGGAGGTGATATGCAGTAAGATACTGACTTGGAGGAAGATGAAAAGAAATTACAGGCATGATGGAAAGCGTATCCTTCTTTCAATACACGATATCCATACATTACATGTAATATATACACACATATAGGCATTTGAGTGTGTGTATATAAAACAGCCTGAGGGGTGGAGGCCAGAGCGTGAATTACATGAACAAATCAAGGCAGAGTTGATATCACTGAACAGACTGTGATTATGTTGATTGAAACCAGATTGAAAGAACCAGGGGAATTTGTTTGGGAACAGAGAACAGGACCAAAATATTCCCTCTAAGAGGAAATCTCATCAGAGGAAAATCGTGGGG
>SJXQ01001696.1:43222-85873 GCA_006408695.1 Aepyceros melampus
GGGGGGGGGGGGGGGGGGGGGGGGGGGGGGGGGGGGGGGGGGGGGGGGGGGGGGGGGGGGGGGGGGGGGGCGGGGGAGGTGGGCAAGAGTGGAAGGAGGGGCAGAGTTTGGAAGAGTAGGAAAGGAAGAGGCGTTTTCTCCACTTTCATGGGGTATAGGGTACCTGGCGTGATGGAGGCTGCAGAGAGGGTGGTGGACAAAGGAAGTCTGGGCGGTGTGGGAGGGAGAGGGCTGGAAATGCAGCCAATTAGGACCAGCCGTCTGTCCCTCCATGGCCTCATGCGCTGGCAAATAAATTCACTCCAATTTGGTGATTGAATAGTGAAACATACCTCATCTCGAACTGTCAGAATTCAAGGATGGACATTCATCACGTGGAGGTTTGAAAGAAGCAAGATTAATGGACAGGTCTAGCAGGAAGCTTCAAAAGAATCTTTTTCGACAGAACATTTGGGGGAGGGGGTAAGAGGGAGGAGGGGGTAAGGGTCTGGCATTGGGCCAGTCCCTCAGAGAATTCAAAATTCTACCTTCCAAAGGAGGCAAGGCCCTAGTCAGTCATGACAGGTGATCACAGTCAGACCGAAGGACAGACTCCCTCGGATACAACACAGGGCCATGCTCACCTGGGGGATTGCCCCAGATACATGATTTAAAATAGGATGGTGACATTTAAGAAAAAAATCCTTACGAGGAAGATTTCAGCCCTCAGAGGAACTTGGAAATCATTAAGCCCCCAGACTTCATTTTACAGATGGAGGAAAAAAAAAAAAAGACCATTTTACAGGTGAAAAAACCAAGGTCAAGGCATTGCCAGCTGCCCAAGTTTATGGTGGAGTATAAGCTGGGGTCTATGACCCCAATTAGAGGTTTTTATGCCTTTTTTTTGTTTTGTTTTTTAGTTTTTTCTCCAAATTTTGTGCTGCTCTTGTGACAACTTTGCAACCCTCTATGAGTGAGTGAGTGAAGTCGCTCAGTCATGTCCGACTCTTTGCGACCCCATGGACTGTAACCTAACCAGATTCCTCCTTCCATGGGATTTTCCAGGCACGAATACTGGAGTGCGTTGCCATTTCCTTCTCCAGGAGATCTTCCCAACCCAGGGATTGAACCCAGGTCTCCTGCATTGTAGGCAGACGCTTTACCGTCTGAGCCACCAGGGAAGATCCAATCCTCTATAGATCAATTAAATCATAAAAGACACTCAAGGGAATACAGAGTAAGAATAGACACGTTAAATGCAGAGGAGACCCACCAGCACACGAAAGGCTGCTTCTTCCCAGGCATTAGGATGCTGACATTTGAAGAACAGTCTTCTCTTTGGCTGTGATGCTGCCATTCCCATCACCAGGAAGGACAGAAGATAAGATCTGATGCACATCACAGAACCCAAATCCAGGCTAGCCCTTCTCAATGCTCCACAAAGAGGAGCCTGGTTCCCCCTGCTCCTGCAGCCCCGTCAAGGACACAGAGGAAAAGTGCAGGGGTGGTCTGGTCCTGCTGCTCCTTCCCTATCCCCACTCTTCCCATGGACTTGAATAAGTACAGAGAGTTCAAGTTCCCCTGTTCTGTCCCAGGGCAGACAGAAGGCTGCCAGTCCTCCCGGGAAATCCCAAGCTGCAGCCATTCTCCTCTGCTCATTTTGAAGTGGAGGAATTTCCATGGACAAGTTTGAACGAGATTCTACAAAGGACACAAACAAAAAAAAGGCAAATAACGTTCCGATGAGCAGTCAGCACTCTGCGGATAGTCTCTCTACCGCATCTGAGTGGACCTGGGGCTCCTGTTCCTCCTCTCGCCCCCTCTCCCACATCCCCCTTGAGCACGTGTGTGTGTATACACATCATTTCTGGGATGAACGGGTGGCTAAGAAAGTCTTGATCAAAAGGAGAATTTTTCAGAAGAATTATGAGGGAACCAGAAGTTGTTGCAAAGACACCCCTGGGGCTGGCAGTGCATTCTTCGGGTGTCATCCTTGCAGGGTGGGTTCTGAGGCACAGAAGGGGCCGCGGGGAAGAATACCTGCAGCTGGCCTCACCATATGCATCTCACCTATGGCCGCAGCTGGACAGGGCTGGGCTAGACAGTCAGAAGAACATACTTAAAAGCTCTAGTATCGACCCCTGCCCGGAGTAGGCTAGAGACAGCTCAGTCTGGAGACTGGGGCATGACCCTGGATGACACCCACAGATCCCTGCCAGACCCCGCTTCTGGCTACCCTGGCTGGAAGACAGCCTGGGATGCTCAACATCCTTCAGGGAGACTGAGCCACATTCGGTGGACGGACGGTTGAGTCAGGGACATGCCTTTTAGTCCCAGCCCTGCCACTTATAAGTTAGATGGCCTTGAGCAACTTGACTTATCTCAACAGGGAGTTAAGTTTCTTGGGACAAGGCTTCTTGAGCAGCCCCACCTGATACACAGTTCCTAATGCATAGATAAGCAGGAACGCCAGTGTGAATGACATAGCGGGCATTTGATGAAGCTGCTCTCTTGAGAGTTTGCTTAATGGAACAGCTTATGGGGCCACTGACCGGGGACTCAGAGCAGTTCCACTGGGTGATCAGTGCAGAGTGGGCTCTGGGGCAAGAGAGTGGTCTGGGAGTTCAGATAGACCCACACTCAGAGTCTAGCTCTGCCATTTCCCCCGTCTGTCTGTGAGTAAATCACACACTTTCTGTAAGCCTCAGTTTTTCCAACCGTAAAATCAGGCTGACGAGGCCTACCCCACAGAGCAGTTAGGGGAATCAATGAGGCATCGCATGACATACTGCAGAGGGCACGCTGCCTGGCACATGGCAGGCGTGGGATAAAGAGTCTTTCCGTTCACTGAGGAAAATTCCTACCTTCAACTTAAATTCTCCCACTGGTAAATGGGGTGATCAGCTCTGCCTTCATTCTGCCTCACGTGAATTCCGGGCAGATGAAATAACATAAACATAGGTTGTCATGGCGTTACTGCCTTACAAGGCAGATGTAAGGAGCTGTCGTTCTCAGCAGACAGGATTATCCCAGATCAAAGTGGTGGCAGCCGTCCTGCTCCTGGGGCAGGCTCCAGCTGTGGGCCTCTGCCACCTTGAATCAGCTCTCCATGAAGCTCTCCCCAACCTTCCCAGCCCATGCTGGCCTCCCCCAGCTCCAAGGTCCCAGGGCTCTGGGGGACGAAGATGCTTCTCCGTGGGGACGGGGGAGTGGCAATGAACTCACAGAAAAGTTGAGCTTTGCGTCTTGGGTCTTCCACTTGCTACTTCTGTGAGTTTGAAAATATGGACTCCTTTCTCGGAGCTTTGGTCTCCATATCCAAAAGAAAAGAGAGATAAACACCTGACCTGTCCACCTGAGCTCTTTCCAATCTCAGCTGATACAGTGCAAGTTTTAAATGAAAACCTAAGAGAATGGTGCGGGTAGGAATCATGAATGAGGGCATCACTCCATGTGGATGGCCTGCCTGCTAATGAGGTGGTCCACTGGGCACGTGCTCAGAAGTGGAAGTCTCATAATATTACAGCTTAGGGGGTCTTCCTAGATCTCCCACCTCTGGGATATCAAGCACATAGAGAAGAAAAACCCAATAAATACCCAATACATCCAAATAAATACAATTACAGTAGTGACAAATTTCCTCTTAGGCTCCAAAATCACTGCAGATGGTGACTGCAGCCATGGAATTAGAAGATGACTGCTTCTTGAAAGGAAAGCTATGACAAACCTAGACAGCGTATTAAAAAGCAAAGATATCACTTTGCCGACAAAGGTCCATCTAGTCAAAGCTATGGTCTTTCCAGTAGTCCTGCTGGATGTGAGAATTGGACCATAAAGAAGGTTAAGTACTGAAGAATTGATGCTTTCTAACTGTAGCACTAGAGAATACTCCTGAGAGTCCTTTGGACAGCAAGGAGATCAAACCAGTCAATCCTAAGGAAAATCAACCCTGAATAGTCACTGGAAGGACTGACGCTGAAGCTCCAATTCTTTGGCCACCTGATGTGAAAAGCCAGCTCATTAGAAAAGACCCTGATGATGGGAAAGATTGAAGGCATAACGAGAAGAAGGTGACAGAGGATGAGATGGCTGGATGACATACATGAATTTGGGCAAACTCTGGGAGGTGGTAAGGGACAGGGAGGCCTGGTGTGTTGCAGTCCATGCAATCACAGAGTCGGACACAAGGCGAATGGCCAACAACAGTCACTCTGAGTAGTGATGGCTGAGCATCTTCCTTTGATTGGAGTTCCCTAAACATGGGCCAGGGGCAAAGTCATCTGCTGTTGCTGCTGCTAAGTCGTTTCAGTTGTGTCTGACTGTGTGCGACCCCATAGATGGCAGCCCACTAGGCTCCTCTGACCCTGGGATTCTCCAGGCAAGAACACTGTGGAGTGGGTTGCCATTTCCTTCTCCAGTGCATGAAAGTGAAAAGTGAAAGTGAAGTCGCTCAGTTGTGCCTTACTCTTAGCGAGTCCATGGACTGCAGCCCACCAGGCTCCTCCGTCCATGGGATTTTCCAGGCCAGAGTACTGGAGTGGGTTGCCATTGCCTTCTCCCAAAGTCATCTAGGAGCAGTTAATCTACTCCAGGCTTGCCGAGGCAACATCATTAATGAATGTACCCAAGAATTCCCACTTAAAAAAAGACTCCTCCACGGTGGCACTGATAAGCACAAGGTCTGGGGCCCACTGTTCCCTCCAGGTTGACTCATCTGCCTCGAGGGCAGCAGGAGTCTCTACCCTACTCAACCTCACACAACGCTGAGCTGGGGAAGTGGTCAGAAAGAGTCTGCTGAACTAAGCAGAAGTTCCAAGTTGATGGGTCTGCAATAGGAGCCTGTTGGGATCTCATGTTGGGAAGGAGCATCCATGCTGACTACCTGTGTCAGAGCAGAAAACAGACCAAGCCCAGAATTGGACTCCTGACTTCCTTGCAGAAATGGATGTCACTTTGTTTCCACTACCATCTAAGAGAGGAGAGGTAGACAAAGGAATGAAGGAAGGAAGGAATAAAGGAAAGATACTCCCAGAGCCTTTCCATTATCATCACAAAATCATAGATGTCAGACCTAGAATTGGTTAGTTCATAAAATAGATGACTAATGAAAACTTACTATAAAGCACAGGGAACTCTACTCAGTGCTTTGTGGTGACCTAAATTGGAATGAAATCTTAAAAAGAGGGAATATATATATACATATAGCTCAGACAGTAAAGAATCTGCCTGCAATGCAAGAGACCTGGGTTCGATCCCTGGGTTGGGAACATTCCCTGGAGAAGGAAACAGCAACTCACTCCAGTATTCTTACCTGGAACATTCCATGCACAGAGGAGCTTGGCAGGTTATAGTCCATGGGGTTGCAAAGACTCAGACATGATTGAGCAACTAACACACACACACACACACACACACAGCTGATTCACTTTGTTGTACAGTAGAAACCAACACAACATTGTAAACCAACTATACTCCAATAAAAATGTTTAAAATAGTACTGAAGGAATAATATAATAATATTTTTTGGATACAAAATCTGATCAGTTATGTATAAATTTCCCTTTTCCCCCTGAAAAGTGGATGACACAAAGAAATCAACGTGCCCTGTCTCTCAGGAATTCATTGCAATCTTCTGTTCTTCCTTAATGAAATCCACTGGACATATCTTCTTATTCAAACTTACATCAAATGAAAAAATGCTTCTGTAGGCAAACAATAACACATGCAACAACCTTCCTGATTCTGAGTGTAGCAACTGAAGCCCAGGGAAATGCAGTGGCCTGACAAGTCCTCATAGCAGACGTTGTTACCTTTGTTATCCCGTCACTCAGTCATGTCCGACTCTTTGCAACCCTAGGACTGTAGCACGCCAGGCTCCTCTGTCCTCTGCTGTCTCCTAGAGTTTGTGCAAATTCAAGCCCATTGAGTTGGTGATGCTATCTAACCATCTCCTCCTCTGTTGCCCTCTTCTCCTTCTGCCTTCAGTCTTCCCCAGCATCAGGGTCTTTTCCAATGAGTCGGCTCTTCATATCAGGTGGCCAAAGTACTGGAGCTTCAGCTTTGGCAACAGTGTGGCATAATGGAAAGTGGACTGAGCCAGGATTGCGATTATTCATGTACCCGCAGACCTGCCAAGATCCTACACGGGACTCGTCCTAGTGCCTTAGGAATGCACAAGACTGCTGCTTCTGAAACCCAACCTCCGCAAGATAAAGAGTCTTGTTTCTCAGACCATGCTTCTTACATAAAGCTATCCTCACTGCAGCCTGCACCCTCTGGGGTTCTTATCTCCACATCCTCACTCTGGTGGCTTCTCAGTTCTACTGTCACTCTTGCCCCGTCCCAGCCCATCCATCTGCAGCTGATGCAGGACTGATCTCAAGGGGCTACATTTGCCACCTCCTCCACGAAGTCTTTGGGGATTTGCCTCCTTCGCACTCCCAGGGCATTTTCATGATTTTCTTTTTTGCCATATCCTTTGTGTCATGAGTTTTTAAGTTGTATAAAGGCAAGGTCTATGTTTTACCCTTTTCAATGCCTCCCATATTGCCTCACACACAAGCAGGTAGTCAATACCTATTTGTTGAATTACAATGAATCTTTCCTTGAGGCATTGATCTGGGTTCTGCTCCTTTCATTCCAGGAAGAAAAAAAAAAAAAAGGACATAAGGCCATTGATTAATTTTTGGTATGAACTGCCCACATTTGAGTGGAAAGATAAACAAGGGAAAGTCCGAAGAGAATTTGAAGCCACATGGAAGAGATCTATTTTCACTGCAGATCAGTAGAACAGGAAGTAAAATGCACTATGTGTAATATATATATAATGAGAAAGGCATTTGGAAGTCATTGACATCTTAAGATGTGTGAATTTATGACCCAGGGGTTCGGTTTGCTCAAAGAATGTCCCCTGAGGCTGCTGCTCTGAAAAGAACGCCTCCCCAGTCTGAAGGTAGCATCCAATGCCAGTGTGATGACACATCGGAGAAGGTGGCCCTCGGGACACCCCACACATCCCTCCTCAGTCTCCTGATCTTGGAATGGGTGAAGCACAGTGAAACCTCTTCCAAAAAAGCCTATCCCACTGCCTCCATGGGTCCCCAGGTCTCTGTTATCACCACCAGCTGGACCGCTAGGACAATGAGCTGTGCAAACATCTCAGCCAAGATCTCTCCCAGGGCTCTCCTTAGTCATGGTGAGCTGCCCAGCACAGCTAAGGTCTAATGCAGGCCTGGCATCCGCACACGGCTGTACATGCAGTGTGTCAGGTCCCGACACGTGGGTGTGAACTCTGTGTCTTCCCAGGGTAGCAAGGGACCATTTTTTTTAGTTTGTGAAAGGGAGATTTAATAAGAGCCTTAACACTGTGAAGTTAAAATGAGGCAGACACAGCCCCAGCTGGTCTCCATCTGCCTTTGCTGAGGACATTAAAAGTAGCAGCAAGGGTGAGAGAAGAACCACTACTGTTATACAAGTGGGAGGGGTGTGCCATTGCAAATGTAGATTTGGTCATCTCTTGCTGAGCTGTCACAATGCACCAGGCTTGGTCCTAGACAACCACAAATGCTATGTTATGTCTTATCTTACTTATAACCCGTGGTTTCCCTGGTGGCTCAGATAGTAAAGAATCTGCCTGCAATGCAGGAGACCCAGATTCAGTCCCTGGGTGAGGAAGATCCCCTGGAGAAGAGAATGGCTACCCACTCCAGTATTCCTGCCTGGAAAATTCCATGGACTGTAACAGGCAGGTTATAGTCCATGGTATTGCAAAGAGTCAGATGCGACTGAGTGACTAACACTTTCACTTTACTTAACCCTTACCTCAAACCTCTGTGATAACCATTGTTCTCTTACTAGAGAAGAAGAAATTGAAATTAGATAATCATTATGAATAATTAGGATCAATGACTAATATGTTGGAGACTAGAATTCAGGCATTCTGACTCTAAGCCTACTATTCTTTCCAACAAAATAGAGAGGCCAAATGGGTTTCAATCTAAGTTCCAAATCCAACTGATTGATATATGGCTCTCTGGAGACCTGTGCTGAGGATTAAAGGGCCTTATGAAGCTCAGTGGGAATGAGTGTTATGATTGATTAGGGATGTCTACTATATGCCAAGATGTGACAGTAGAAAGGAGTGCTGTGATTGATTAGTGGTGTCTGCTGTGAGCAAAGAAGTGACAGTGAAAATGAGTGTTATGATTCATAATGATGTCTACTATGCGCAAAGAAGTGACAGTGAGAAGGAGTGCTGTGATTGATTAGTGATGTCTTGATTAGTGATGTCTGCTGTGAGCAAAGAAGTGACAGTGGGAATGAGTGTTATGATTGATTAATGATGTCTACTATGTGCAAAGAAGTGACAGTGGGAAGGACTGTTATGATTGATTAATGATGTCTACTATGTACAAAGAAGTGACAGTGGGAAGGAGTGCTGTGGTTGATTAGTGATGCCTGCTATGGGCAAAGCATAGAATGGTAGCACGTGCACTGAATTTGTCACCTTCGCACTAAAGCACACTTCAGTGAAAGAACAGGTTACCCTGTTACAAAGTTTGTCATAAATCTAATTCCCCACCATAGCCTTTAAAATGTTTCTGCACACATACCCCTCAAACATTTCCTCCATTCTCTCAAATTTCTTTTCCCAGATCTCCACATTTCTCTTTACATGACCAGCCCCCCAGATAAGTCTTGGATCAGCATGGCTTATGGACACAGATTTCCCTTTCCTGGGCTTCTTCCTGTATGCTGCCCCGGTTCGACCTTCCTCATTATCCAGAAAGGCCCTTTGGGGATGGAAAACATTCTCAACACACAGAGGGAGGATGTTTTACATGACCCTTGACAACTATTCCCCAGGACGACTGTTACTGACGCAGGGCTGCAGCTGCCAGGACACAAGAGGTGGAGGCTGGAAGTGGGTGTGCAGATGGAGAAGGGGGAGGGGTTAGTGAGAAGGCAGGATCAGCCTCGGGGGCCAAAAGGCTGAATGTGGGCAGTGGAAAAGTGGCTTTCAGAATTTAGGCGAAACAGCATGGTCTGTTTTGAGCAGGGAGCTGATGAGGGCAGAGGGCAAGTTTAACAACCAATAGCCACATATCCACACAAGGATGATTTACTGCCTTGTGCAGCTAACCATTAAAAAACATCAGGAGGAAAAGAGAAGGGGGAAACATCTCTTCTTCATTTTAATGCCATTGTCTTAATCACTGAAGTCATGTGGATATCACGCCACAGACAGAACTGACCGCAGCTGAGAACCAGGAGAAACCAGTTCCCACCAGGGGCCCCTTTTAAAGCGATTAAACTCCTATCAGACCCAGCCGGACCCCCTGACAGCAAAGACGTCATGCTTGGAGCAGCAACCCTGGGAAATGCTCATTGGGCAAATCAAGACCTTAAAAAATAATTATGGTTCACACATCCTGAAGCAATAATGACTTCAAAACTGCCTTGACATGTGATTTATATATAAACCCTGAACCTTCTCCTCCATTCCCCTTCTGCTCACTCCACCCAAATCCAAGTGGTTGGAAAGTCAATATTCTTAGGTCCTGCTAAAAAGTCCAGATGGAAAAATCCCGATCTGCACCAGGAGGAAAAGAACTGCTAACACCACCTGCCATTAAAATTCTTCTACACCCAATTGTGCATGAATGTGAGTATGTGTGTGTATTCCAAGAGGTTCAAAGGGAGAAAGAGAAAAATTAATTAAGCCTATGCCTCTCTGCCAAAGAATCAAACGGTCTCCAGGGCCTGGTTTTGAGGCAAAGAAATGTACTCCTACAGGGCTGTTGGTTCTGATCCAGTTTGCTGTAGAAAGAGGGGAGAATGAGGTTAAACCCGAATTGGGGCACTGGAATCCACCTTGCCCTCTCTTGTTGTCCCTGCGAAGCGGGGCCAGGTCGTGACCACTAAATGTACATCTGCTCTGTGCCGGCCCTGGCCTGTGGGGAGGGAGAAAGGAACACACGAAGCTGGAGAAATCCCTTGGATCATTGGCTGTGTGGTGACAAAAGAACAAAATGGAGACAAGCTCTTGCTTTTGAGAGGTCCCAAGGGGGGACTGACAGGTGGGATCAGGAAAAGGGAAAAAGTCAGAGGATAAGCTGGCCCCTCAGGACAAACTGCAAATTGAAATGAGCATCTGGAACAACAAATATCTTTCAATGTCAGCCTTAAAGACAGAAACCAAGAGCTCATGCCTGCAAAGGAGAAAGAATTAGAGGCTGAGAAACACAAGGAGAGGGGCTTCCCAGGCGGTGCTAGTGGTGAAGAATCTGCGGGCCAGTGCAGGGGACGTAAAGACAGTTTGATCCCTGGGTCAGGAAGAGCCCCTGGAGGAGGGCATGGCAACCCACTCCAGGATTCTTGCCTGGAGAATCCCATGGACAGAGGAGCCTGGCAGGCTACAATTCACAGGATTGCAAAGAGATGGACATGACTGAGCGACTTACCATGCACACACATAAAAGAGAGAGAGAGAGAGAGAGAAAGATGGCCCCACAAAGCCCTATCTGATTAAATCTGCTCTAGGGCCCCAGCCCTGTCTGGGAAAGAATAGCTAAAGTATCTTGATAACCTGGGTCTGGGACATCCGCAGGGCTCTGTCTTCCACTCATGCTGCAACTGCAGGTGTAAAGAGATGGAAATGAAATTTCACAGCCAGGCAAAAATCCCAGACATATGCTCCTCCCTGAAGATAATTGAAATATGAAACAGCCCCAAAGAGGATGGAATCACTTCTAAGACCTCTGGGAAATAGCCGCTTGCTGAGGTGTGAAAGGCAGGAACCAGCGCCTTGTGTCACTTGAGCCAGGGGATAACAGCAAAAGTCTTGGAGAGTGAAGAACAGGTGCATCCTGAACAGGCCTGGGGGCTTCCTAGGGCCTCTTGTCAGATGCTCCTCCACCAGCAGGAACTGGCTGCCTCTGGGGAGCCTCCAAGAAATTTTACAGGGTCAAGGAGGAAGGGTGTGGTCAGTCTCCATCCTCTGACTTCATCCCAACTGAGAATCGAGAAGAGGAAGTGAAGACCAATTCTAAGCACAGAAAGGATAAAGCCAGTTTTGGGGGGAGCAAATGTGATTATGTACTCAGTCATGTCCGTCTCTTTGGGACCCCAGGGCCTAGAGCCCACCAGGCTCCTCTGTCCATGGGGTTTCCAGGCAAGAATACTGGAGTGGGTTGCCATTTCCTTCTCCATGGGATCTTCCTGACTCAGGAATCGAACCCGTGTCTCCTGCATTGGCAGGTGGATTCTTTACCACTGTGCCACCTGGGAGGCACTGAATCAAGTGCGAATTTTGGGGAGAGAGAGAGTATAGGAGCAGTGCTCACCAGATGAGGAGTGGGGGCATAAATTGAACCAGAAAACCCAAGCAAGAGCCTCACAGGCCACACCTGCTTCCCAGCTCTCAGGCTGATGGGATGTTCCTGAGGATGCCAAGAGCCCAATCAGAAAAGTGAGCTCCGTTTCATCAAAGAGAGGAAGGGTTTGGGCATGTCCACGTGTGCGGGTCAGCACCCGTATGTACCTGTGTGTGTGTGTACTGTACGTTCCTTTTGTTATATCATTGGCCACAGAGAAAGAAGGAACCAGTCTGTCTACTGCCAAAATCATTTCAGAGCTTAAGTCTTTCACAAAAAGGAATAAGCTCCTTGTGGGAAGGGATTAAACCTCATTCAGCTTTTTACCTGGCTGTGTGCATGGAGGCACTGTTCCCAGAGTGAATGGGGTTAGTCCCCTATGCTGGGAATTCCTAATGCCAGCCTGAGGAAGTTGGTGCCTTAAATCCCAGGCCTGCTCTCTGATCCCCTTCCAGGTTTCTGCTGGGCCAACACCCTTCATTCACTCATCCTTCTTTTGACAACTGTGTATTGACTGTTCATTTGAAGTCAGGCTCTGGGTTTGGCATGGATGGAAATGATGCTATGAAGATTTCCTGCCCTCGGGCAGTCTGTAGTCTAGAAAGAAAAGTGTTGGAACCAGGAGTCAGAAAAGAAATCTGGGGTGTTAGGGAAAGTCAAGGGTGCTCTGGGAGCAGGGAACCCTTGTGAAAAACTGGTGATTGGGGACAACCTCCCGGAGGGAGGGATGCTGAAGCCAAGAGCAGAGCAAGAGCAGCGGGCGGCGGGTGGAGACTGTTCCAGGTGGTAGGAACCAAAGCTCAAGTCCCGAGGCTCAGAGGCAAGATGGTGCGTGGCATGTCCTCAGAAACCACTGCACAATCCAGGAAGGCTGGAGGAGAGAGAGGTGGGGAGGGAGGAATGAGGGGAGAGGATTGGAGCAGGAGAGAAGGAAGTACAGAGAGGATGCGGGTCATGTCAAGGGAAAATGTGATATATTTCAGGTAGGAGAAATGACCTGAGTGGGGGTGAGAGATGAAGGTGGTTTTGATCAGGGTTGTGGCAGTAGAGATAAACAGTTTAGGTGAACTCAAGAGCCACCTCTGAGGTTAGAATTCCGATGATATGGAGGCTGCCTGATTGTGGGGACCAGCAGTGGGGTGCGCTGAGGGTGGTAACCAGGTTCTGTGTGACCAAACGGGGCAGCAGGTGGTTTCACTGACTAAGGTGGGGAACCACGGGGCACACTCCCTGGCAGGAGAGCAGTTTGTGGCCCAGAGTGAACCCCGTGTGGAGTCAGGACACAGGGAGCTTTTGGTGCCACAAGACATCTGGGTGGGGTATCTACTGGGCAGCAGGGAAGATGGGTCTGCAGCTCATGATACAGTCCCTGTATGGTTGGCAGTCAGCCCCACACAGACACGACACCACTGGAATACCTGACATTGGAAAGGAGAGCGTAGAGACGGCAGAGTCCAAGGCAGAGGAGAAGCTAGCTAAGAACAGTGGGAAGAGATTGCCAGAGGCAGGGCAGAGAGCAGGACCGCATGGGAGAGCCAGGCAAGAGAGCATTTCAGGAAGCTGGCAATGAGGTAAGGGTGCAGAAGCTGAGCAGAAGGAGGCTGGCCTCAGTGGCTTCAGTGACGAGGCCACAGGGGAGGAGGCTCTGGGGCGTGTGGGTGGTGGGGGCCGGGCTGCAGGGTGCCTGAGCCTTGCAGGGACACTGCAGAGATGGTGTCTCATGAGAGAAGTATGGTCGTGAAGAGGACAGAGGGTCAAGGAGGGGAGGCCTCCCAGGATGGCGAGAGGGACACCACTTAGCCTCGGGTTCACAGACTGCTGGGTCTTCCTGACAATGACACTCACAGCTGGATTAGGTCAGTTTCCACCTTCTGACTGTGCCTACGTCACATCCTATTAATCCACGGATGCGCGCAGTGCCTGTTCTCGTGGAGTTCAGAACACGTTCTCATTATTAATACTGCCTCCTGGCTCCCATTCCATGCCGGTGGAGCTAAGGCAGCAAGATGATCACTCTTCCCATCTCGCAGGTGAGCAAATCCAGGCAGAGCTGGACGGCACTCAGCGACTAAGCAACAAACGACTTTCTGGGCTTCAGCGGTAAAGAACCAGCCTGCAATGAAGAGGTGTGGCGGGAGCGGCGGGTTTGATTCTTGGGTTCAGAGATCCCCTGGGGAAGGAAATGGCTCACCCACTCCAGTATTCTTGCTTGGGAAATCCTATGGACAGCCCATAGGGTAGCAAAAGAATTGGACACCACTTAGCGATTAAACAGCAACAAACCCAGGCAGTGGAGACCCGTGGGTGGCAGGGCTGGAAGGCAGCTCAGTTCCGCCGCCCCCGCCCCCTAGCTTTCCCGCTATACCCATCCCTCAGATCAGCAGCCTCAGGGATGCCCGAAACATTCAGCTACTAACAGAGTCATTTGAGGACTCGGGGGGGGGAACTTGGGCTTAAATCACTTGACCTAAAGGAACTCACTCTGTTTCCCGGTCTGTTCCAGGAAGCCTGGTGAAACTCCTGGTGAATGTCAGAAACTGAATCTGGTCCCCGTCAACCCATCTGTGTGGAGCTGCTGAAAGGGAATCACACACAATCCTCTCCTCCGACAGCCAGACGCTTAATTAGTACAGCCATACTGGGGCTCGGACCCTGAACACTACTCCAAGAGGGAGGGGTGGCAATGGGCTCCCAGAGCTTCCAGACCAAAGCCAAAGCAGAAGGACCACTGCTGCTCAGCATGCGAGCTCTCTGAACAGCATGCACAAGCCCGCCTGGGGCAGCTGGGTGCCCTTCATCCCAGCAGCAGGGGGATGTGGATTCCATAATGCCGGCCAGGCTCCACCTGGGGCTGGAGAGGTCAAGGTTGCCTGTACATTTCTAGAATGAGTTTGTTGCAGCATCACGAAAGGAGAATATTTTCATTTGTTCTTGACTTGTTTAATCAATGTGGGTCTAGGGGATTTTCAAAAAGGGCTGGTACTGCCCCTCTAAAAGGCTTCCCAAGTGGTGGTAAAGAACCCACCTGCCAATGCAGGAGACTTAAGAGATACAGGTTTGATCCCTGGGAAGATCCCCAGGAGGAGGGCATGGCAACCCACTCCAGTATTCTTGCCTGGAGAATCCCCTGGACAGAGGAGCTTGGTGGGCTACAGTCCATGGAGTGGCAACGAGTCTGACACAACTGAAGTGACAGCACGCACGCATGCACTGCCCCTCTAAAGGCCATCGTGAAGGGGGGGGCAGGTATTCCTGGTTGTCATGGTGACTGACCCGGAAGAGGTGATTGGCAGTTACAATGCCTGCAGTGCATCTCACCCTCCTGAGAACCGTCCTGTGCAAATGACCACAACTGCCCTGCTAAGAAAAAGGCAGTGCTACTTGAAGACCTGAGCCCAACCAGTGACTGTGGAATTTGCAGGATGCTTGAAGGAAGTTATCACTGGTCCATGATAAGCAAATAGCTTGTCTGCCCTAAGCCACCGTCTTTTCCTCCACTGACCTCCGCAACAATGACCATTATCCGTCCTGGGGTGGGTCACTGTGATCTCCAGCTTCACACCTGACCCCTGATCTCCAGCCTGTTGCCTGTCCCCATCTCTGTCAGCAGAGTGCTCCCAAATTAGCTGGGGCATGCTCTGAGGGAGACTTCCCCTCTCTGAGCCATGCCCACCCTCCCCTCCTCCTCATCCCCTTAAACAGGATGTAGACTTGGGCCTCCACTGTCCAGGGCACAAGCAGGCAGGCAGGCTAAGCCAGATGGCATGAACAAGGCTCGGGGCTCCTTTAAATATGGGGGAGTGTGTATGTCTGCGTTTTGTGAGTCTCTGTGTGTGTGTGTGTGTGTGTATGGTGCTAAGGTGATGGTGGGTGATCATGACCCAAAGGGCATGTCACTGGGAGGGCAGCACTCCAAGTGTCCGAGCCTGGCTCCACCACAGGTCCAGCCTGGGCAGGCTCGGGCTGTGTTCAAGAAGCTTGGCACAGCCTCTTGGGCTGACAACGATGGAAGACAGATGTGTGCAGCTAGAATAATGGGATCATGAAAAGGAGTAGCCGGCTTCCATGTGGGAAAAGATGGGAGTTGGGAGGTGGAGGCGGGAGTCATTTAAAGCCGGGCAGGTGGGGCGCCAGATCTGTGCTGGGTGACCCTGGGCAGGGCGGCCCCAAGGAAGATGTTTCCACAGGAAGAGGGGCTGCACTCCCTGCAGGGGGCTGGGCCCCTGAGCTCCTCTGTGCTCCACACATCGGGAGCTCTCTTAATTCTCTTCTGGTGGGAAAGGGGTCCTAGAGAGCAGCCATCAGCCTCCCAGCCTCACCCATCGAGGAGCTGAGGTTTGGAGAGGCTAAATTCCCAGCCACCAGTGCACAGCCAGGGGCAGGGTGGGGGCTGAGGAGACCTCTGCAGCCTCCTGCCACCCTGGGGCTCCGGCATGTCTCTCCCTGATCCCGACACCCCTTCCACTCTCTGCCCTCCCAGATGGCCACCCCTTCCCTCCCTCCCCAATTAGCTGGCCTCTGGCTGCATTGCTTTCTTTCTGGATCCTAGGATCCCAGAAACACCCACTGTGTTGGGAGAGAGAGGCAGGCAGAGCTGAGGCAGGTGGGCAGGACACCATCCTCCTTGGGTGGAGACATCACTCGGGGGTCTTGGCCCTGCTCATCTCAACCCTGAAACGAGGCGACTGAATATCGGTACACGCCTGAATTGCCTCGGGTGGGGTGGGGAGGGGTAACAGACCCCCATGTCTTTCCTTCCTGTCCTGGGTTGAATCACATCTCCCCAAAAATGGTATGTTGATGTTCTAACATTTCTAGGACCTCAGAACATGATCTGACTTGGACATCAAATCTTTACAGAGAGGACAGAGTTAAAATGAGGTCATTAGGGTGAGTCCCAATCTTGTATGAATGGTGTCCTTATGAAAAGGGGAAATTTAGGCCAAGACAGACAGGTGTAGAGGGAAAACGATGTGAAAGCACTTGGGGAGGGCGCTGTGTGAAGGTGGCAGGTTATAGAGATTCGTTACAAGCCAGGTAACACCTCAAGCTACCAGAAGCTGGGAGAAAGGCATGGGATGACGTCTTCCCTAGAGTGCTCTGATGGAGCTCAGCCGTGCCAACACCTCAATCTTCGACCTCTGGTGTCCAGAAAGGTGAGACAACAAATTCCTGTTGTTTTCACCCATCCAGATTGCGGCGGAAACCCAAGGGAATTCACAGGCTTCCCACCCGCATGGTCTTCCCCAGGCTATCTGCCACACACACCCTGGGTCTCACTCAATGTCTGCTCCGATGATGGAAGGATGAGTTTTACTAACAAGCCACGGAGCTTGTTATGTCATGTATCTTGGGGATCAAAGATCCCCAAGCTCCTGGACCACGTCTAGAAACTCAAACCATACCCTGCAGGTCCCCACTTCCTCCCCGTTAAGCAGGCTCCCCAGAAAGTCTCAGTCATCATGTTACTCCCGGTGTTGCCCAGCAAAGGAGACCTTCTGGATAGATGGCCCTGGTCTGTGGTCAGCCAAGTGAAGATCCCAAGCAAATAGGGCAGCTTGAAGGGGCAGGAGGCCGGGGCAATTGAAGAAGACAATCCTGCAACCACCTCAAACATCTGTTAGGAGCACAAATACCAGCTTGACATGGATTAAAGACATTTCAAAGTCACCGAGAGAACGATCCAATGCTGCAGCCAATGGATCAAGCCAAATGGAAAAGCTAGGCTGCGCTCCAAGTCCTCCTGAATGGAATTAATAAACTGACAAGGAGGGAAAGTCTGAGAGGGATGAGAGCAAAGCGAACTCACGTGGGAAGAGCAAGGAGCCTGAGAAAAAGCCATGGTCTATAAAACAGCAATGTCTCAGGGAAAGGGAGACAGGAGGATCAGGAGGACAGGAAAAGGGGAGAGAGCTGGTCCAGGACTGGAGGAAACGTCCGGCCAGAAAGTCCACACACACCAGAGTGCGGCCACCCGTGTAGCAGTTGTCAAAAAATACGAATACAGATAAGAATCATAATAATCTGTTATTGATTTATCCACTTGAAAATGTATTTCCTTAAAGCTGTCTTTTATTAAAAGTTTCCCATGTGCCATGCACTGTTTAAAGCATTCTGCACGGTTTGATCATTTCATTCCTGTACAGTTTATGAGTTAGATTTTTATTCCCATGTCACAGGAATCTGGGCTTCCCAAGAATCCATCTGCAGATGCAGGAGACGCGGGTTCGTTCGATCCCTGAGTTGGGAAGATCCCCTGGAGGAGGAAATGGCAACCCACTCCAGTATTCTTGCCTGGAGAATCCCATGGACAGAGGAGCCTGGCGGGCTACAGTCCAGGAGGTCACAAAGAGCCGGACACGACTGAGCGACTGAGCGCTAGCACTAGCACACAGGGGTCTGAGTATCCTAGATAACCGGCTCAACGTCGTCCCACTAGTAAGTGGGGAACTGGGGTTCAAAGCCAAGCTGGTCTGGCTCCCACACCCAAGAGCTTTCCCACTGAACATGTTAGACATGCACTTTGCTAAAAGCCACCTTCTAGAAATCTCCTCTAAGAAAGTAACCACATCTGTGCATAAACATTGATGTAAAAGGATGGTTACCTGTAGTATAAAGACAGTGGCTGCAATGCAAGCGCTCCACAATCAAGACACAGTTAAAGGGAGGCACATGATGGACCTGGAGAAGGCAGTGGCGCCCCACTCCAGCACTCTTGCCTGGCAAATCCCATGGACGGAGGAGCTGGTGGACTGCAGTCCATGGGGTCACTAATAGTCGGACACGACTGAGCGACTTCACTTTCACACATTGGAGAAGGAAATGGCAACCCACTGCAGTGTTCTTGCCTGGAGAATCCCAGGGACAGGGGAGCCTGGTGGGCTGCCGTCTATGGAGTCGCACAGAGTCAGACATGACTGAAGCGACTTAGCAGCAGCGGCGGCATGATGGAATATTATGCAGTGAAAGTGATCTTATGCAAGAAAACGTAAAGACACGGAGCCAGACATATGAAGTAATACTATGTGGAAAATTTTAGTTAAAAATTATTCAAGAATATGATGTGCTGTGCTTAGTCCCCTTATTTTAAAATAGGAAACAGAGACTTCCCTGGTGGTCCAGTGGATAAGAATCTGCCTTGCAATCCAGGGTATGCAGGTTGGATTCTGGTCGGGGAACTAAGATGCCATGCCATGGGGCAACCAAGCCCACAAGCTGCAACTATTGAGCACCTGTGACACAGCTAGAGAGTCCACGCACCACAACAAAGACCCAGCACAGACGAAGGAAATAAAATAAAAATGGAAGCACACACGTGTACGTGTGCAAACACACACAGAGAGAAAGAACATCAGGGGTTATTCTCTAAAATATGGATGGGATTTCTGGTAACTGCCTTCTATTGATTCTGGTATTTTGCTAATTCTCCACAATGGACACACTTAGAACAGCTATTTATTTCATGATTGTACAGCCATACTGTATGTTGTAACTACTTCTGAAAGGACCCCCAAAGTTTCAGCTGTCATCTTTTCCATTTCCCAGTGACCAGATGCAGGAAAGGGGAGCCTTTGAGTAACCCCAGCCAGTCACATGGTGCTTCTTTGGTGCTGATCTTAACCTAGGAAAAGCCCAAACTCTTGGATTAAGGAGGCAAATGGTTTTCATTTCGGGTTAGACAAAATGACCAGATAAGTGAACTAAGTCTACTGAACTAAGAGGGGATGAGGTAGGACCATGTTCAGGGGAGACGTGGGAGGATACCAGCAGAGTGTGTGTCGTAAATGACAACCGTGCCCTTCAATTCCAGCAAGAAGGGTGAGAAGCACTGAAAAGAGGCGTAGAGTAGGAGAAGGGGAATCATTTATAAACAAATAAGAGGGCAGCATGGGGCAGACGAACACAGACTCTGTAACCAGCAAAGAGTGATTCCAAGCTCGGCCGCCACACTTCCTTAAGCCTCAACCTTACATAACTTACGTGGTCATTCTCCAGATATTAACTTGGGCAAGTACCATGTGCCACAGGACATCTTCAGGTACCAGAGTTACAGCAGCACAGCCAGGATACAAAAAAGCCTTCCAGCCCCCCGCCAACACAATCTGTTTATAAGCAGGAGAATAAGAACATACAATAGAAAAACACCTGAAATATACACTTTCTCAATTGATCTTAGAAGCAATGGAGAAAAACTCATCCAAGCCTCAGTTGCCTTGTCTGCAAAATGGGAATAAAATAGCTATTTCCTCAAATAGTTGGGAGATGTCCTGAGATTACACATATAGTACTGAGTGTGGTTCCCCACTTCAGTAAATATTAACAGTCAGCCTTCTTTTGAGATTAAAAGAGTCAGGGCTACTCTACTACTCTAAGTGACGACACAAGGATATTATGAGAAGGGGCTGCGACCATTCAGAAACTGCAGAGTTGAAGAGGGTTCAACTCCATGTGATGAGGGAAAATTAAACCAACAACACTGTGGTCTTGGGTTTCCTCGTGGCTAGAAACAAAGAGCAAAATCTTCCTCATCTTGGGGTGCATCCAGCCTCATTTAGAAATCAGAAGAATCCCTGCTCATTTCTTTTGATAAGGTTAACATCTGCTCTTTGATTTTCTCTTACTTTAGGATGGAGTTTAAGAAAGACACAAGAACTGGGCAGTTTCCCCTGCTCTCATATCTCCTAAGGATTGTTGTTGCTGTGGTTCAGTAGCTAAGTCACGTCTGACTCTTTGTGACCCCATAGACTGCAGCAGGCCAGGCTCTTCTGTCCTCCACTATCTCCAGGAGTTGCTCAAATTCATTTCCATGGAGTTGGTGATGCTATCTAACCATCTCATCCTCTGAGGCCCTCTTCTACTTTTGCCTTCAGTCTTTTCCAGCACCAGGGTCTTTTCCAATGAGTCAGCTCCTTGCATCAGGTGGCCAAAGTACTGCCATAGCAAATTGTCCTTGAAAGGTGCTCAGCTGCTCTTCTAAGCCCACAATTCCCAGAGCCACTTGGGAGCCATGGGATAATTAAAGACTCAAGTAAAGTACGGTTCTCCCAAAGCCAGGCGACAGACTGCAGCATAACCTCCCACCCATGCTTTTGGGATAAAACCCTACCAGTCAAGGGCATGTCTGATCCATGCCCCAACCACAGTCCGATGGCCAATGAGCCCCCAGGGGAAGGTGGAAAGAGATGACATCTTGGTAGGCAAAAAGAATAGCTTTCCAGAAATCACACTTTATAAGCCTTGGACTCCAGCCCCCTGGAGAGGAGAGAAGTCTTCGGAGGCTAGAAAAGGGTGTGAAGAGATAGACTTTTGAGTTTGTATGAGCACGTATCCGCCAACACATATGCAAGCATGTTTTAAGTAACGGGTTTCAGGGCTTTAATCGGACAGATTATCCTGGGGCTTCACAAGCCAGTGGTTTATTCGAGGCATCCCTCAGAGGGGCTCAAGAGTTTGTCTGCACTTGACACCAGAGAAGATCACTTGTGAGGCTCTTCCTCGTCCATGTAAAGCCAGGTTTGGCAGAGTCCTGTAAGTTCAGGAGCTAGAAGTGTTAGCTTTTCCTTCTAAGCTCCGCTCCTACACCCAAAGGAGTCCTTCCTTTCCCCAGTAATGGGAAAGCAACAAAACACCGCAACAGGTACCCGATGCAAATTCACAGAAACACTTCTGGAAGGCAGCATCTCAAATGCTACAACCTCCAGAGCAGAACCCAGGAGATGGAGCAAAGGGTTAAATCAGGAACAGATGTGGAGACCCCCAAGAGGGGCTTCCAGAAAGTTCAAAGAACACTCCAAGGGGGAAATAATGCAAACAAAAATGTCAAAGGGGAAGAGGAGCCACGTGGGGACATAACAGGGCCTTTTCCCCAAAACACGATGCCCTGGGCAGTGGGGGAAGGGAATGAGGATGCTGCTCTGAGATGCAGCTTCTAGTACTGCATACCATCTAGTACTGCCTACCTTCCAAGCATCAGTCAAGCCCCGAACACTCCATGCCTTTCCCGCCTCTATGCCTCCATCTGCGCCATCCAGTGTGCGTGCATGCTCAGTTATGTCCAGCTCTTCACGACCCCATGGACTGTAGCCTGCCAGGCTCTTCTGTCCATAGGATTTTTCAGGCAAGAATACTGGAGTGGGTTGCCATGTCCTACTCCAGAGGATCTTCCCGACCCAGGCATCGAACCTGCATCTCTGGCATCTCTTGCCTCGGCAGGCAGATTCTTCACCACTGAGCCATCTAGGAAACCCCATCCAGAGCTACTCCCCTAGTTCTCTTGCCTGATCCAGGGGTCTCCTCATCACCCACCAGCAGTCTCTTTGGAACTCCAACTGCTTTCTGTGGGTAACAGTCCCAAGACCTTAATCGTTTCTAGCATGAGGTATGTTTATCCAAGGATGTCTCGCACTTCTCCAGCTACACTGTGAGTTTTTCGAGGTGAGGAACCAGACACTCTTTGTTACTTCCCACCAGCAAGGACACGTCTCACCACACCAGGCACTCAGGAGCTAGTGGCTGGATGAGAGGCTTCTCCACACCAGAGTGCCCAGCAGATCACCCAGCAGAGTTCATCTTTCGGATTAGATAAACGAAGCATAGTGAATGCTCTGTTTTTCTCTCTCTCATGCACCTTGCCACAACACACACACAATGCTCAGGCTGGAAAGTCAGCTTTTCTGGGGATTTTAGGAACCCAACACAGTTCATGGTGCATCTCCATGCCCAAAGTTGGACTTGTTCCTTCTTCCACTGATAAGTTTCTTTTTCTCATATTCTCTTCTCTCACTGGGCCATCAGGTCCTTCCAGTCTTACTTCCAAATCAGATCCCAAGTCTTTGGTTCCTGAACATGCCTCTCGAGACCACTCAAGTCAGGCCACCATCCTCACTCGCCCACTGTCGCACTGCCTCTGAGGCCTGTTCCCCACAAAGCAGGCCAAGTGACCATCTACAAATGTTAAGCAGATGACATTATTTCCTGCTCCAAAACCTCCAGTGACTTCCTACCATTCTTGCAAAAGACTCTGGCTTCCCACCATATTTGGAGGGGGCGTGGTTTCTAACTACACACCTCTGCTTATGACGCAAATAAACTCTGTACTGGCCCATGAAATCCTACAGGATCCAGCCAGCCTCTCTCACTCTCTGTCCCAGCCGCTTGAGCCTTCTGCTATGTCTTGAACATAGAGATCTAAAATATTTTCTGCGAATTCTCTAGTGGTCCAGTGGTTAGGACTCCATGCTTCCACAGCAAAGGGCATAGGTTCAATTCTTGGTCAGGAAACTAAGACTCTGCATGGCTCACAGCCTGGAAAGCAAAATAAAATAAAATACCCTCTCCCACTGTGTATCACATCACTTGGCTTTATTATCCACCCTGACACTAATCCCCATAGAGAAATTCTTTCTTTCTCCCATTCTTTCTTTCCTCCTTCCTTCCTTTCTTTCTTTTCATCTATCTGCTTATTCATTTCTGCATTCAAAGATTGTTTGCACTGGAATCTAAGCTCTTTGAGAACAGAAGAGTGGCCTTTCTCACTCTGTGCCCTGTCTCCTGTACCTAGAACCATGTCCCAGCACACAGCAGGAAGTTACTAAGTATTTCTGGATAGAAGACTCTTTTTTGGACACTAATGTAGGAATCACCTGCCAGCAAGAGCCAAGACTTTATAGCCCTGGCCAGGAATGAAGCGGTTGCTTTTTCTAAGTTATCCAGTTTAAATTTCCCGTGGTAAAAAGAGAGCTTTTAAGGCAACCACAAACATACAGTCAACCAAGATAGATTCGTCAGTGCTGGAAAAGCCTTGCCAATTTCTGGGACCCCCTTGCGCTGCTGTAGTTCAGTTCAGTGTAACCAACTTTCTTAGGAGCTGTATTAGTTGCTGGCAGATATAATTATAATGGGCTTCCCAGGTGGTGTCAGTGGTAAAGAACCCGCCTGCCAATGCAGGAGACATAAGAGATGTGTGTTCATTCCCTGGGTCAGGAAATCTCCCTGGAGGAGGGCATGGCAACCCACTCCTGGAGAGTCCCATGGACAGAGGAGCCTGGCAGGCTACAGTCCATAGTAGCCTATGGACTACTCATGTCTGTCACAAAGGGTCAGACATGAAAGTGACTTAGCAAGCTGCTGCTGCTAAGTCGCTTCAGTCGTATCTGACTCTGTGCGACCCCACAGATGGCAGCCCACCAGGCTCCCCCGTCCCTGGGATTCTCCAGGCAAGAATACTGGAGTGGGTGGGTTGCCATTTCCTTCTCCAATACATGAAAGTGAGGTCACTCAGCCGTGCCTGACTCTTAGCGACCCCATGGACTGCAGCCTACCAGGCTCCTCCGTCCATGGGATTTTCCAGGCAAGAGTACTGGAGTGGGGTTGCCATTGCCTTCTCCGGACTTAGCAAGCCCACACACATAATTATATATAATAAGGCCCTAAGCTACAAAGGGTGGACAGACTCATGGGGGAGACAGACCCAAGAGCATCTATAATGTAGCAAATGATGTACTAGAGGTGTGTTTCTGGCCTTCAGGAAGGTTGTGAGCTGTTGTAATGGTCAACCAGGCAGACAGAGTCAGGAGAGAGGTCCTGAGCTTTGAGAATAACATGAGTGGAGGATACTCAAGCCTAACATGGGGGGAAGGGAGAAGGGGTCATGGGGTCAAGTGTATCATGGACTTTACTTGATGGGGGACAAAGAGTCTCCCACAAACCTTATCCAATCCTACACTTGTGTAGTGTGGGTTCATTCACCCTATTTCTATGAGCCACAAAATTGCCCATTCACAAAAATCCCAGGAAATGTGGGAGACAAAGAAAAGAGTAAGAGGCAATCCAGTTGCTACACTGTTTTGGAATTTCCAACTTTCATTTTGTGTGATAAAAAGAAAATATTCTTAAAAATCAGGGTTGTTCATGAAAAGGAGTTAAATATGTAAAGTTAACTCAAAAATGAATCTAACAATTAGATGAAAGGACAATAAGAGAAGAATTTCACCAGTGAAATTGTGTTTCTTGCAGAAAGGTGTGTAGTTTCCTGCCCGTGAATTCCCTAAGATAGCAATGTATTTGGTTATTTCCCACTTTGGGTTAATTAATAACATCATGATAAAAATAGCTAGCAGGTATTGAACCTTGACTATGTTCCAGACTTTCTGAGTCTACCTACTATAACTTATTTAGTCTTTTCAAGAAAGTAATATCCTTTTACACTTAAGGAAACTGACAACATTAGCAATATTGTCAAGAACTCATAGCTAAGAATTGGAGATGGGTTTTAAAACCAGGCTGATGCTCTATTTTAAAAATGTATTCATTTGTTTATTTTGAGCTGTATTGGGTATTAGTTGTAGCTTACAGGCTTCTCTCTGATTGGGGCACACTGACTCAGTTGTCCCACAGCATGTGGGATCTTAGTTCCCCAATCAGGGATCAAACCCGTGTGATCAAACCCGTATCCCCTGCATTGGAAGGTGGGATTCTTAACCATTGGACCACCAGGAGAGTTCCAGCTGATGCTCTAATTATAATATTGCACAGCTAACACAACAGATTTGTCTATCTATAATAATCTCTGTGTGAAGCAGTCGAAGTTTTATCACTGTTATCTCCACATTGGCTTAAACATTCCACTTAAGATTCTTAAGAACTTTGAAGGGATTCCTATTTCAAGATGGCAGACTGCATACCCTCTGCAATCCTCCTGTCTTGCGGGCAGATTCTTTACCATCTGAGCCTTTAATCTCAGCATTCTGCCATTCGGGAAGGGTGGATGGAACTGCCTGTTGGAAGTGGACAGGCATGGGGCAGTTGAGGTGTGATCCAGGTGTTACTGTATCAAGTTCATACAATAACAGAAAACACATTAAAAATACATTTATAACTGTCTAGGCTTGGAAACAAGAAGGAGGTTTTCATTGACCAGGAACTGTTAAGGAATCTCTAAAAGAAGGCACACATTCAAAAAGCCACAGAGAATCTAGAAGCTGATACCAAGCACTGAATCCTCATGCAATGAATGTAGAAGAATCTGCCATATAAGATAGCCCGGCGATAAGAGTAACCAACCACTCTCCGAGGAAAGCCGGCACCATGAAAAGAAACAGCAAACTCTACCTCCGGAAAAAATCAACCCCCTGGAGGCGGCTAAAAGGGCAAAGAGAAAAGGACCTTGAATATTTCATAATCTCACAGATACAAGGCAGGACCTCCACAAAGCGAGAACAGGGATGCCTCGAGGGGGTTTTCATAATGATGAAATAATAAACAAAAAAGCAGGGTAAGTCATCTATGAACTTTGACACCAGACCCATGATGCTGCTGGAATGGAAGTTCTGTCTCAAGAATGCAGAGGTAACAGTGCAGAGAGAGGATGACGAGAAGCAGCAGCTGGGGACAGACTCAGGGAATGGCCTTGCAGAAGGGAAGAAGAACCCACACTGACATGAACTCAAGTTTCCTGGACCACATCTCGACTGCCACGTGCTTATCCGCTTCCAATGGGCAGTTCCATCCGTCCCTCCCGAATGTCAGCAAGCTGAGATTACAGGCTTCCCTGGTGGCTCAGATGGTAAAGAATCTGCCCGCAAGGCAGGAGATCCAGGTTCAATCCTTGGGTCAAGAAGATCCCCTGGAGAATGGAATGGCAACCCACACTAGTATTCTGGAGATTCCATGTCCAGAGGAGCCTGGTGGGATTGCAAAGAGTCAGACACAACTGAGGGACTAACATGTCCACTTTCACTGAACTTACACCCCAAATGACATCATCAGAAAGTTGTCAAGGAATAACACTGATGCTTCCAAGACACAGTGGTAACATTTCTTCCCATTTCTTATGGTGCCCCCTGAAGGCTCTCTCCCCAACTTTCAGCGCTGCAGCATCTCTTTTAAGGACTATTTTCCCAGGCTGACTTGGAGGAAAGCTGCTACCAAAAAGAACAGTATGTTATTAACATCAGAATACACCAGTTTCAACTGCAACATGTATTTGTAAAGGAATTTACAGCTTGCAAAGCACTTTTCTATGCATTATCTCATCTGAAACTTTATCCTAATATGCTAAATCCCTGGGGTTTAGAGTCCTAGTTTACAAAAGAGGATACCAAGGCTCCAGGAGGTTGTGACTATTAGTGACTAGAACCTGGATCCTCTTGCTTAAGTATCAGTTCTCCACATAGTTCGCTGTCCTGAAGTTTGCATTCCTTCACCATGACCTCTGGGGCTTCCCAGGTGGCTCAGTGGTAAAGAATGAATCTGCCTGTCAATGCAGGAGACATGGGTTCGATCCCTGGGTTGGGGAGATTCCCTGAAGAAGGAAATGACAACCCACTCCAGTACTCTTGTCTGGAAAATTCCATGGACAGATGAGCCTGGCAAGCTATTGTTCATGGGGTCGCAGAGTCGGACACAACTTATCGACTACAGCAACAACCAGGTACCATATGTACATTCGAATCACTCTGCTGTACACCTGAAACTAACAGCATTATAAATCAACTGCATTTCAAGAAAAGTTCTTAAAAAGAACCCAGATATAAATGTTTCAGCTCGTGTCTTGCCTCCCCTTTGAAACATTACTGTCCCCGGATTTAAAAACAGAAAGCCATTGACGAGGGTGATGGTTGTGTGATGCAGGGTGGGGTGTGTGTGTTGGGGGAGGGGGGGTGGTGGTGGCAGTGGAAGCTACCCCATTGCCAAGAATGACTTCAGTACCACCCACAGGATAGACACAGAGAGCCCTGTGGGTTTCTGCTTCCATTGCTGTTGGTTGGTTTGTTTTTTTTGCAGGGCTTGTCTCTGTCTCTCATGGGCATTAGCTAGCAGTGTCTCATGTAGAAAATGATCCCTCACCTGCCTACACCTTCTTCACCCTCTGCTGCAGATCCCGACCCCACCACCGCCATCTAGCATCCTCTCAGGAGCCACCTCCCCGCGCCCAACATCTGGTGGTGCAGCTCACACCATCAAAGGTCCCAGCTACACTCAGGCTCACTCAGCAGTCTGTTGTTGTTGTTGTTCAGTTGCTAAGTTGTGTCTGACTTTTTGTGACTCTGTGGCTTGCAGCACGCCAGGCTCCTCTGTCCTCCACTATCTCCCGGAGTTGGCCCAACTTCACGTCCACTGAATTGGTGATGCCATCCTAGTGTCTCACCCTCTGCCACCCTCTTCTCCTTCTGCTTTCAATCTTTCCCAGCATCAGGGTCTTTTCCAGTGAGTCGGCTCTGCATCAGGTGGCCAACGTATTGGAGCTTCAGCTTGAGCATCAGTCCTTCCAATGAATATTTAGGACTGATTTCCTTTAGGACTGACTGGTTTGACCTCCTTGCCGTCCAAGGAGATTCTCAACAGTCTTCTCCAGCACCACACTTCAAAAGCATCAATCCTTCAGCACTCAGCCTGAAGACCATAAAGATTATGGTCCGACTCTCAAATCTGCACATGACTACTGGCAAAACCAAAGCTTTGACTAGTCAGACCTTTGTTGGCAGAGTGGTGCCATTGCTTTTCAATATGCTGTCTAGGTTCTTCATAGCTTTCAAATTTCATGGCTACAGTCACCATCCATAGTGATTTTACAACCCAGAGCTCTGCAGTGTGGACTGGAGAATTTCAAAGCCAGAGGCTTAGAGAAGCATGCACTTAGCCATGGGCACTGGACATCCAGCGCCACGTTGCCTGCCAGCAGACACAGGTAGCACTCCTTGCAAACTAGAGACCTCATGATGGCTACCACTCCACATGGTCCACCTCACAATTCGGGAACATGTCTTTGGAACTGTAACCTCATCTGGCACTTCAGACCTTGAATTTTAGCTTCCTTCTCTGACCCTCCACTCCCTTGCCCTCCTCACATCTTTCCTCACGGGAAAATGGCAAGAGAACTATTGCCTTCTGATCAGGAGGCCCGTGGGTTAAAGCTGGTCTTCAGGGTGGCCCTCTTGGGAGCACCATCACCCTAAGCCTGGCATGGGGTGGATCCCACAGACCCGAGAGGGGATAAAGGTGCTAACTTTCTCGCTGAGCCACTGATGCTGGAATCACCAGCCCTGCTCCATAATTATACCAAGAGTGGGGCCTCTGACTGGTGTGCAAGTTCCCAGGGAGAAGCAGGGCAGGAAATCTGACCATTCAGTGACCACAAACCATTCTGCACTCTGAAACCTGCACTCTGAAACCCGCGCGTCCTCCAGCGCGGGGTGAGCGCTGCCTCTGAGAGGCAGTTGGGGGAATCAACTAGATGCTGGGCATGAAGGTACCTGCACAACTCTTAGGTGCTAGGAATGCCAGTCTCTCCTCTCTCTCTCTGCTCCCCAGCCTCACCCTCAACATCTCCTTCAGAAGATAGGGCTGGAGTCACTTTGGAATTGGCTGGGCCCCTGTGATCTGCCCTTCTGAGCTCCACTTTCTGAGGCGGATGTCGGATGAGCAGGGAGCAGGAGAGCTCAACTCAAATGAGCTGAACATCCCTCAGTGAGACAACAAACTCCTAACTTAGGACAGCTGGACTTAGAATTTTTGGACTTTAAGAGGACGTGAAAGTGATGTGCGTTCAGTAGAAACTGTACTGTTGAATTTTGATCTCTTTTTCCCAGGTTGGCAGTATGCATAGATCCTCTCTCATGACGCTACCCCTTGATCACGATATACTTTCAGCCGTTCTCTACCCAGCCATCTATCCAACTTTTCACTTGCAGTGCAGTATTCAAGGGGGTTTCCCTGGTGGTTCAGGGTAAAGAATCCGCCTGCAAGACAGAAGAGCCAGGTTTGATCCACGGGTAGGGGAGATCCCGTGGAGAAGGGCATGGCAACCCACTCCAGTATTCTTGCCTGGAAAATCCCATGGACAGAGAAGCCTACAGCCCATGGGGTCATAAAGAGTCGGACCTGACTGAGCAATGAACACACATGCATGCAGGCCAGCTGATGGAAGTGTTTCGAGCACACTTCAGGCAGACGGGGCTAAGTTGTGATGTTTGATAGCTGAGGTGTATATTCAGTGCATTTTCAAACTACTACATTTTCAACTTATAATGGTTTCATGGGGACCTCAATGATTGGGACAGATGCCACAGTGAAGCTTCAGAGGGCCAGGGACGAAGCAGAGGGAGTCCTACTCTGAGCTAGTGGTTCTCAACCTTGGCTGCATGTTGAAACCTTCCAGTTCAGTTCAGTTCAGTCTCTCAGTCATGTCCAACTCTTTGCAACCCCATAGACTACAGCACACCAGGCTTTCCTGCTCATCACCAACTCCCAGAGCTTGCTCAAACTCATGTCCATCGAGTTGGTGATGCCATCCAACCATCTCACTCTGTGTTGTCCCCTTCTCCTCCTGTACATTCCCAGCATCAGGGTTGTTTCCAATGAGTTGGTTCTCTTGATGAGCTTTTAAAAATACAGATGCCTCTGTCCTGTTCCTAGACATTCAACTTGAGTTGGCCAAAGTTATAAAACAGCAAAGTGTGAGGTAAGAATAGGACAGTAAGCACAAGGGAGAGTCTTTGTTGAGCACAGTCTTTCAAGGTAACACAAGAGAGTCTCTTTGGTTCCCTCACCTTCACCAAGGGGCATTCCTGCATTATTGCAGGCCAAGTCACTGGATGGCATGCTGAGTGTCTGTCTAGGTCACGGTCATAAATACTTTCCTTCTCTGTGGTAACCAACATGATCACAAGTGATTCTCTATATGGATCCACTGTAAGCAAAAGAGGCTTTGTGGAAAGCCTCACACACAGTGATCCACAGGAAACATCAATAGATGGATCTGATGTCCAGAATCTAGGACTCCCTAGACATTCCAGAACCTGCGCCGTATGTTCACCCCTCCTCCAAGCCTATGAAAAGGTCTGCAGGGCCAGCAACCCCCTCCAGAGAAAGTCACTATTACACTTTCAGATGTTCTGGGGTACCACGCAAAAAGCCATTTTCTTTCCTGATCTGGAATGAAATCAATTAGGACAGAAATGTAAGAAAACCAAAAAGGTCCGGAGCACCTCCCATGGCTCACTGACCTCTCGCATTGTTATTGTACTGGTCCCCATTTCCCCAGAGTCAGAGCCACACTGATCCAGGACCTGTCCCCTCTCCTTCCAGCCCTTCATCTCCCCAGGAGCCAGCAGTGGTCAGTGACCAGTAGTCAAGTCTGGCTTGATGCTCCCTCTGCCTTTCATTCATTTATTCACTCATTCATTCATGCTTTCATCAATCCAACCAACAGTCTTCTTCCACTGAACAACTCTTTATGAAGAGCCATCTCCCATATTGCACCAGAGGGATCTTTTTTAAAATAAAAAGGCTAACTCTACCTTCCCTTGGGCCACCTCCACTGGCTCCATCGCTCTTGCGGTCGGGAGGAAGCTCAGTGCTGGCACTCCATCCTACCTCCTCCCTCCCTTGACACATCACCCCATGCGAGTACTCCAGTGTGCCCTAGGACCTTGACTGCTTTCAGCTCTTTTAGTCTCTGGTTTCCCTCACCTGTGGCTCAGATGTAAAGAATCCACTTGCAATGCAGGAGACCCAGGCTCGATCACTGGGATGGGAAGATCCCCTAGAGAAGGGAATGGCAATCCATTCCAGTACTCTTGCCTGGAGAATCCCATGGACTGAGGAGCCTGGCAGGCTATAGTCCATGGGGTTGCAAAGAATTGGACATGACTGAGCACTTTCATTTTCACTTTTTTCCCTCACCTGGGGCTTCCTTCCACCTGCCTCCTCACCTGGAACTCTCCCATCCCCCACCTTCTCCTACTTTCACTCATGATTACAAATCACACCACAGACCATCAGAAAACCTCTCACGTTCATGGCTGGGCCCGAGCAAGCCTCTCCCTCCCTACTGGCTGCTCTTGGAAGAATCTCCCTTTCAACTTCTATCTCAGTCTCTGCTCACTCTCTGTCTTCAAGTAAGAGTCACAGACACCACTGTGCCACGGAAAACACATGATAAGCGATGGGAATTCTCCAACTGCTAAAGCCCCCCTTTTTTCCCTTTGCAGTCAAAACTCAGACCCACGCTAAGGCTCCATCCTTGACTGTCCTCTGTTGAGAGGTCCCCCAAGAACTCAGACTTTCTACAGACAGACGGTAATGTAATACAGCAGTCCCCAAAGCAGATGTAAACACTGCTTGGGGGCTGGGAAGAAAGAGTCCCGATTCATAGAGAGCCAAAACGTTAGCGGGAAACGCCAGAGGATTAGAGTGACAAGCTGAGGTCTCCCTACCAGCAACTCAACCCCAATCCAACTTGATTTCCTAGGCTTGCTAATAGACCGCAATCTAAAATATCTTTCTCTCTATTCTCTCTCTCTTTCACACACAGACACACCGGGAGACAAGAACATGGAATAAATACACTAAAGGTTTCCTGGATGATCACTGGCATGCTAAGAAAGAAAGAGAAAAAGAAAGAATGGGAGAGTGAGTTATGAAAAGCAACTTTTCCCCCATTTTAATCTACAGCCATCAAAAGTCTTAGATACTTTATATTGCACCAGTGTTTTTTTCACTGGACTGTCCCCAACTAGACATATTACTTGGTATTTTATTGAGCAGTAAAATAGTTAATCTTGTTAGAAATTTTTAAAATTACTACCAAGTCTATTTGCTAAAATGTGATATGACTATATAAATTGTCAGCCGAGTAATTCAAAGAAAGTCACAATTATTTTTTCTATACAAATGCTGCTGCTGCTAAGTCGCATCAGTCATGTCCAACTCTGTGCGACCTCATAGACAGCAGCACGCCAGGCTCCCCCGTCCCTGGGATTCTCCAGGCAAGAACACTGGAGTGGATTGCCATTTTCTTCTCCAACGCATGAAAGCGAAAAGTCAAAGTGAAGTCACTCAGTCATGTCCGACTCTTAGGGACCCCATGGACTGCAGCCTACCAGGCTCCTCCATGGGATTTTCCAGACAAGCATACTGGAGTGGGCTGTCAGTGCCTTCTCCACTATACAAATGAGTGACCTTTTAAAATCTGAAAAACTGTAATTTTTATTTGGCTAAAAGCTAATGGATTTCTGTATCCTTTTATGTGATAGAATGTGTAAATAAATAAATTGAAAATAGAAAGAAAAAAGAAGGAAAAAAAAAGTCTTAGATATTTTAAAAACACTCCATAAAGACAATGGTAGAATGAACTCTAACATGAAAGAAACTTAGATCTGAGCTATGACTTACATGAGAAAACTAATGTAGTTTCTTTTGGAAAAACTCAACTCAACACTATGCAGGTGTGTTTTTGGAAGGATGGTCCAGGAGAGAAGCAGCAGGCAGAAACCTCCTGAAAGCCGATCACCTCCTCGTACTGTACAGCACCCACCATGACTCTGGGGCAGTTCTCACCCTCTCGCCATGTGTGGGGCTGTCAGGACAGGACCACACCTTGAGACGTCCTCCTTGCAGCAGATGCAAGAGGCATTCTGGCTCTATTGGTCCTTGACAAGGTGGGGACGAGGCGCCATCTCCCACTGTGTGTAAACGTGGGATGCGATGCCTGGCGTCATCAAAACTGACAACGGAGTCACAGGGAGCTGCCAGATCCCCGATCCCGGCTCAGAGCCTGTTGGCAGCAATCTCAGGAGTCACTCACCAAGCCCTGGGCTTGCTGAAGGCAGACCTGCTCACACTGTCTACACTAGTTTCCCCCATCACCCTGCCTACAAGGACTCCTCATTTCCCAAACCCCCAAAGCCTCCAAGGTCCCAGCTACTCACGCGCCAAGTACCAACATATCTTGCCTCTCCCTGTGGCCTGTTTCTTCGCAGGTCTGTCCCGACTCCCAGCTAGACGGCAAGTCTCCTGAAGGCAGGACCTAGCCTTCCTCCTCTTGGGAATCTACAGGGCACCCGAGTACCCAACAGGGTCATTAAGGAGAGGCAGGAGGCCCCCTTCAAATAACATTTTTGTTAAGCAGATAAGAAAAATACCCAACAGATGTGTTATGTTTTTTAAAACCTCTTTCTAAATTCCAAAAGAAGTCACTTAATAAGGACCTGATGTCTGTTCTCTTTCTGCTGGTATCTGGACCGATTAAAAACAGGATGTGGAAAAAAAATAAAGTGCCGAGGAACTCATTGAGAGGAGGGATTCCTAGAGGACAGGAGTGGACAGTAGGTGGCAGTCTGTCCCTGTGTCAACAGTGGTCATAGACAGGACACAGCGCAGCCTTGAGAAGAGGCTCTGAAGAGCTTCAAGCGGACGCACTTCCTCCGCCTGAGCCAACGAAAGCCAAGAGCAGGGCAACTGCTGGAAAGCACACTTGTGAGCACATACACCTATACATCCGCCCAGACCCAACGCCAGTACAACACGCACCTTCCACTTCCGCAAGTTCTCCTCGGGAAGAACCAAGAGCTCCTATCACAACCGGCTCTGAGCATCCCTCACCTGAGGCTTGGTCTGGCCCGGGAAACTCAGGGAGGAGAAGACCACTGTCCTACAGCAGAAGAGAAGACCCTCATGGATCCTCCAGCCTGCTGCTGCTCAAGAGGATTCCCTATCATTACTCGCATCAACAAACAACACTCCAGCCAGGAGCCCTGCGTTTGAATGCCCATGCTCAGCCCGCCCCTCCCTGGAGCCCAGTGATATGAGCCAAAATATGTTTAGTATATGGCACATGATCCATTGCCCTCAGCAGCTCCCAGACCCTGGAGCTCAGAGCTGCAGTATTCATCTCTTCAGCTTCTCCAGCATCGAGCACACAGCCTGAGACTTGTCAGCCAACAATAGGCTGTTCAATGAATAACCTTTTTTAAAAAAGTTAATTTTAATCGGAGGATAATTGCTTTACAATACCGCGTTGGCTTCTACCACGAATAATCTTTGAATGTGTTTTCATTAAGTCTAGAGACGTTGTTGTTGTTTAGTTGAAAATTCCTACTCTTTGTGATCCCAGGGACTGTAGCCGACCAGGCTCCTCTGTCCATGGAATTCTCCAGGAAAGAATACTGGAGTGGATTGCCATTTCCTTTTCCAGGGGATCTTCTCAACCCAGGGATTGAACCTGAGTCTCCTGCATTGGCAGATAGGTTCTTTATGGTTGAGCCACCTGGGAAGCCCCTTAACTCATGTGCAGTGACACCCAATTCTTCTGTCATGAAACCCATATTTGCAGATGGACTTGGCAGACTAAGACACGGGAGGGGAGGAGGGGATCTCTAAAGAGAGTAAGAACAGCCCTTCCTGGTGAGCAGGGAGTAAGCTTCCCAATCTCAGCCTTGGGACAGGCCAGAATGGGGCACAGGACACGACTCTGGACCCATGGAAAGGCACGCCACCTCTCTGAGCCTGGCCTCTCGCTGCTGGACTCCCTGGTGACCTGTTGTACATTCACTCACCCAACACATGTCAAGGGGTTGGGGACACAGAGATGAAAAGATGAGATCCCTTTCTTTGCAGTGCTCATCTTCTAGTGAGAAGACAAGGATGTAGGAAGGATGCCAGGAGAAAGGAATGGTGAATCAACGATGTGAAAAGTGTTAGTGTTAGTATTTCAGTCATGTCTGACTCTTTGCGACCCCATGGACTGTAGCCCACCAGGCTCCATAGTATTCTCCAGACAAGAATACTGGAGAAGGTTGCCATTCCTTTCTCCAGGGGATTTTCCCAACCCAGGGATTGAATCCAGGTCTCCTGCATTGCTGGCAGATTCTTTACATGGTCTGAGCCACCAGGGAAGCCCCAGAGTGAAAGTGTTAGTCGCTCGAAAAATGAAAGGTTGAAGGATGCTTTCAATTCCCTGGTGGGGAAGGGAGAGCCTTTTAAGTCCAACATACACACAGAATTACCCTCCATGGCCATCGCAAATTCAAGAACAGAGGTATATTTCTGCCACCCGTATCCTCTTGTGATCTGAAGATGTTTCCTTCTACATTGAAGCCATATTCATTAATCCATCCATCCAGGCGTTTCTACTAAACCTCAGTTCCCAAAATCAGTGATGTGCCAGGAAAGGTCTAGAGGATCATTGAAGCCTCCAGGAGCCCTTCAGTCTCCACGGAGCACAGGAGGAAAGTAGGACCTGATGTAGAGCAGAGACTCCCCAAACTGTTAGAGGCGGAATCTGGGGTCCTTGCTCATGGTTCAGGATCTTTCTGACTTTGCTCACCAAAATCAGGGGCCATTTTATCCCACATAAACCTCTCCCGATGCTTCCAACTCCCAATCCAAGACCTGCCACAAATCTGGCAAGCTTGCTCTTCAGCTCTTTATAAACATGCTCTCCTCCATATGTTCAAGAACTTATCTGGCATCACATAACTTCATTTCCTCCTCCACCCGTTCCACATCTCTGCACATAAGTCCTCCAAGAGCACCAGGGATACTCGGAAATCCCCAGGCAGGGGCCACGGGGAGGCTTGGGGAGATGCAGAGTCATGGAACGCGTGAACTTTCACGATGGGCAGGGGCCTTTTGGCCTTCCAGTGAATCCAACTCCTTCTTTTTCCACAAGAGGAAACAGAGGCCCATGGAGGGAGCATGGTTTGCTCAAGGTCACAAGGCTAGTTTGAGTCCTTCTCAAGGAGAGGTGCCCTGGAGGAAGAAATGGCACCCTACTTGAGTATTCTAGCCTGGGAAATCCCACAGACAGAGAAGCCTGGTGGGCTACAGTCCGTGCAGTCACAGAGAGTCAGATGTGAGAGTCGGATGTGATAGAGCTGCATGCAATAAGAGATGAGATGAGCTGTTTAAGGAGGAACAAGGTGGGTATCAGGAGGGCTGGGGTCCTTCCTATCCTGGGACACATGTGTTGGGAAACAAGTGGTTCCCAGAGCTGTATTTTCCCTCCTGGACCCAGTGAAAGCATGGGATGGATGAGCCCCATCAGGAGGAGGTCCACTAGACACAGAATGGAAATAATCCCAGACTAGGAACTTGAACTTTATTCCCTAAGGGACGATCTGGAGCCAGAGGGGGAGGATATTTTTAAATGCCAGGGGTTCAGACCTAAAAACAGAGAGAACACGGAGTGGGGGGAGGGGGCACAAGACCCAGCTCTCTGTCATAAAAATGATAATAATAGGGCTATTACAAAGAAGAAAGCATCCTCCTACACATGGAACATCATTTTAAATAAAGCGAACACAAATCTTTTGAGCACCCACAATTGCACAGGCATTAGGTGAATGTTGTATATTTACAACACATTGCAAATACCTTTCAGCAACAGAACAAAGTCATTCTCATTCATCACTTTGAAAACGTGTGTATGGTAATGGTGATGGGAAAGTCAGTGGAGGGAGAAAAGACAAGAGCCTGAAGTCACACCCTCCAGGGATGGCAATATACACCCTGAGAACCTCCTTGGCTCCCCTACTTTTATGACTGCCCAGAGAAGGGCATGCAGCAAGCAAGTGCCAGGGATTGGGGGACCCTACAATTGCTCTGCTTTGCATCAAGCAGAGCTGGGAGACCCCAGTCTTTGGTAGCAATTCCTGCCTTCAACCTCTCAGCAAGAAATCTATGTTTGGTTCCAGTATACATGGAGGGAACTCCCCGGCCCTTCAGGGACTGTGGGGTCTCCAAGCTCTGAAGAGCCCTCACGTTGTTCGTTATCCTCTTTCACTCTGACTTTGTGTAACCCTCATCACAGGTCTCAAGGATGCTGGGACCCACCACCTCTCATGGGCGAGCGGATCAAAACTCCACCTGACTCCAACCTGATAGAGTTTACAAGGAGGCAATTGTGGCTTAAATCAATGCCCCCATTCTGGAAGGGCAGATTCCCTTGTCAGCAGGATGGGAAGTGCAGGGGGAGGGCGAAAGGAGCTCAGACAGACCTGACATGCTTTCCAGCAGGTGGCCAAAAAGCCTCAACATTTGTCTTGCAGGTGAAAATGAGCCTTCGTGTGGAGCAGGCTACCCTGTGGGGTGACAGGCTTTGCAGGGGATATCAAGCAACCCCCACCTGGATGACATCATGGAATGCAGAAACAGAATCTGACTGGCAGGTGATGGACTTAGAATGGCCATGGGTTTCAGGCTGCAAAGTCAGCACATGGAGATCTTAAGCAGACCCCTTAACCTCACATAGCCTCAGTCTCCCTAGCTGCAAAAGAGATTATTTTGGGCTCTGAGATAACACCATGAGATATTTGCAGTAATGCCTGGTGTCCAGCAAGTACTTAAACATTAACTATCGCCCTGATCAATCATTTTCAAAGTAGTACTTCTTGTAGTCAGAATCACTGATTCTAACAGGCATTCACATGGATGCTGGACAAGTAGCATCAGGTCTACCAGAAAGCCAAACCCCACCCCTTCCAGCTCTGTACACACTGTACAGGCAGAGCCAATTTCAAGAACATTCTTGGCCAAAACAAAATGCTATGACAAATTCTCCACAAGCTTTTCTCCCTTTGACTCAGCCATTTCCCAAAGATTTAAAAAAAAAAGGGGGGGAGCTCATTGAGGAAACGCCAAGATGCACTCTAACCAAAGCACTTTAGCACTGATGAAGGAAGAGATTGAAGCTACTGTAAAATCCTCTGATGGTGCAGCTGGGATGGACTTTGAGATCCTCTGGTTCAAGCTCTCCATTGACAGATGTGTATGTCCAGGCCTGGGTCACAAAGCAACAGCTGACTAGTGACTGGCAGCAAGCTGGTCCCCTGCCTCCAAGTCAGCAGGCTTTCTGCTGCCCTGGGCTGCTTAAGATGACCATGGCCTGGGCGTCTTTTGAGCTCAGTATGGTCTTGGATCAGCAAGAACCTCAATCCTTTCAAAAATCCCCAACCAAACAAACCCACAGGAGGTCTGGAACTCAACAGACACCTTTTCTGGAGGTGCTGTTGAAAAGCGAGCCATCACAACAGACCACACCAAATTTCACTTCAAGATCCTTCTTCAGGGAAACCATACAGCCAGCCAGAGGGCAGTCCTGGGAGGATGCCCAGAGACAGACAGCCTCTGGGCGTTTCCAGTTAAGACTGCTTGAGAAGGACCATGACACAGATGTGGACACAAAACAGACCATGCTTTCTCACCACTCAGGGGTGGATGCACACTTAGTCTCTTGGTGTTTTTAGGTAGAAGGAAAGGCTGATGTATAGAAAACTATCAGCAACAACAAGAAAAGACTTTTAAGATCTTGGTCCATCTACATGTGCTTTCATAGGTTCTAAAGCGAGTCTTCTGGAAGACTTCCTTTGTCCAGCCTCAATCTTAATAGAAATCTGATCAGGCAGAATGAGGCGCCATCTGCACTGACCTCATACTTCCTAAAAGCTCACACATCCTCCATCCCCAGATACAAATGATCTGGAAAAAAAAAATAAAGCTGCTCCCAGCTTCTTCCACAAGCTGGCTCTTCTGCAAGACACAATACGATGCCCATTCAATCTGAGCCAGGCACCCACACACCTGCCACCCACATCACAAGCTCTGGGAATGCTTCTTGCCCACCCAGGGCCCCTCCTATGCTCCCATGCCTCCACCCCACACACAGCCCCATCCTCCTCTCTTTCTGCTCATGCCTAACCATACACAAACTACATCCACAGCCCTTATCATCAGCCCCGTCGGCTGGTCTCCAGTCGATCTGGTCCTTCTCCAACAGACCCGATTTTAAAGAACACTAAATCAAAAACCCTAGCAACGATCACTAGCTCAACGTCCCCACCGCCAGAAACTGCCTGCCTCATTAAGGAGTAAAACAGCAGCTGGGGAAGGTTGGGAAGCAGGGTGGTGGGTTCATTCCAGCCAACACGTGGATTTACATTCCTCACAGTTAGGGAGGGAGTGCTGTTACTGCTCTGGGAAGGGTGTGGAGAAGCCTGGAGCAGAAATGACCTGCTCCATTAGCCCTCCTGGATGGAGGGGCCGAGGGGGAGGCCTGCACATCTGATCCATTGGGGAGGGGAGCTGCGGAGATGGGAAATGTTATGTAATTAAACTCTGCTGGCCTGTCCCGCCTGGGGAATGTGAGCGCCATCAGCAGTGACCTCTTCCAATCAACTTAATTGGCCCAATCTCGCCAAGAAAAGCAACGGAATTGGTTTAGTGCCTCATGGAAATAGCTTAGCTCCTGACTATTTATGGCCACTGAACTCAAGGATGGGAGCCTGACTCTGTGCCAGCAGTTGACAGCGTGTGCTGACTTCTGGGAGGACTTGGAGGCTTGAGTGGGTTTTCTGGCCCCTCTTTCTCTGGTCTCCATTTTTGTCTCTGGGGAAAGTGGGCCACGCCAACTTACTGCCCTGGGTGTCTGCATATCGCAGATCCACAGTCCGTGCCCCCCAGGATCCACAGCCCAGAGAAAAGCCGTCCTTCATGGCAACCCATGATGCCTGGACTTTGCTCCTCTTTAATTCTAACATGCTAAAAAACAATGATTATTCTCTCTATTCTCAAAATCTCATTTCTTTTGGCGTCATGGTCCGCAGCAAAGGAAAACGTCTGTTTCAGATCATTAGTAATGTTGATTTGTGGACCACCTTTCTTCTGAATCCTCCAAAGACCTTTCAGGAATACAGCTCTCCATCAGTAATCTTCTAGGCTTGGCTATCTCCATTTTACGGATGAGTAAACTGAGGCAGCCACAGAAAGTTCTGTTTGCACAGTGGATGAACAGCAGACACTCAGTGGACATAACATGCACTGTAAAGAGAAAGAGGTTCAGGACCCGTCTTTGTAATGGTTCACATCCATGCTAGTGCCTGTATTCAAATCGGTGTCATCTCCCAGTAAGGCTCTGTACTGCTAAACACACCAAGGTTTGACTGGCTGGGGGGTGGGGGGCGGGGAGCAGAGTGAAGTTCCCTCTCATTGAGTCATAGCAGACAATATCATTTTACGCAAAGAAAAATAAGAAAGGATCAGAGAGATTAGAGAACTTCCCTGAAATCACTCTGCTCCAAAGTGGCAGAACTGGATTGGAACCGAGGCATTCCTAATGGGAAGCCTTCCATCTCCACCATACCATCCTCTCACCGCTGCGAGAGCCTTTGCCCAAGGCTCAGACCCTGTATCAACCCTCTTCCAAAGAGGAATTTCCTCTACAGATAAGGTAGAACCTCAAAATGGCACACCTGTCATTTCAGGAATTCAAAAATGTCTTGAGTCTAATACAAGAGGTTTGTTTATGCCCTTTCAGCAACAGACTTTACAAAGGAGGTTCTAGGTCAGCAGGCGAGCAGCCAGAGCACACCCCCAGCCTGCTCCATCCCAGTTACCTCCCCAGCTCCCGCTGGTATGAACCCAACCAACATCACACTCCCCTCCCTCCCCAAAGCTTCCAAAAGCCTGCAACCCTTCTTTTAACTGTAGCTTTCGAACTTTGATCCACACGATACACATCTGAGTGTCCAAGGTGATTTGCATCCTTCCTCGGACCCAAAGAATTCCTGAAAAAACCTACAGCCCACCACCCCCAGCAGAGCCAGAACATACACCCCTCTGGTCCTCCAGGCTAGGAGGCTCTTCACTCCAGCCCTGCAGAGTGCATGCACACATACACGTGCATACACGCCAGCCAGCTTTCCACTCAGCTCAGAAGTCAGCCAGACTAACACTCCCGAGCTGCATCTTCCTTGCATCTTCTTCCTGATCACTGCCTCATGCTTAAGCAGCCCTACACAGGAAGCCTCACCCCAGCTGTGCTCTCAGAAACTCCACCCTCAGGTGTATTAGGACCTGCATTCCGACGGGCTTGCTGCCCCCTCCCACTCCCAGCCCACACTCCCTCCAAGAAACAGTAACAGCCCTCAGCTCCCTCCTCAACACACAAAACTATCCATCATCCCTATCTTTCTACAAAACCACAGATATATTTCAAGTCAGCTTCCCTTTGACCTCTGAGATCCATAAACATCGCTCGAAACTGAATTATAGTTCTTGAAGAAACCTCTAGCACCGAGTTCTCCTGGTTCCTCCCGACAAAACTGCAGGAGTTGGCTGAGACCTGGGAAGATTTTTTCTAGGGCACCATGCCATGCCCCAGAGCCCAGGAATGGGCTGAGCCTCCAGTGGGCATTTCATACGTTTTAATTGATGATCAATAATAATTGGTGATGGTGAATTCCTTTATTAAGTTGAAAAACCCAGTATAACCACCATACAACGTGCATCCCCACCACTAGGCATGCAAAGCACATTTCTCTGCTCACTCCAATCTTGCACACACATCTCCACCCTGTGCCAATACACAGAAGACTTTTCCCCTTAAATGTGCATTCCTTACCCTAAGCCTTCTCCAGTCCCCTACTCTCTGGGGTGAGGGATGCAGAGGAGAAAGCGAAAACCACTCCAGCATCTTTTCTGCAGATGCCCCATCTCTCTAGAATAAGTGTTCAAGCCCCACACCTTCCTGTTCCCCGCAGACCCTAGTGCCATTCCAGCCAAATTCCCCAGGACTCATTCACAAAGTTCATACTCTGATCTTCGCAGATAATACCCTCCTCCCCATCCCTTTGGTAATCGGAAAGCGCCTAGCCCAACCTTCCACACAGGTCCCATCTTCCCCCCATCCCAGCCGCCCTCCCATACCACACCCACTCCGTGTGTCTGCGCAGGCACGCACAAGCCATCTGCTGTAACACACGTACCTCTCCTTCTGCTCTGACACTCTTAGCGGGCACAGATTTCTCATTAGTACACCTATGTGCCCACATGCTCTCACCTGCTGCTTGGCAGCCGTGTGCCCGTGAAAGGGACCCTCAGAAACAAATATCTCCACCTGCGCACTGAGCAGAGGGAGAGCCAGCACTCTGATTTTCCAAACAACCTCCTTCCCTGACCAAACAGCGCCCAGGGGTCCCCGACGGCCCTCCATGGACCCAGATCCTGTTAGCCCAGAGCCAAACCCTCCACTTCCAGCTACAAAACAGTCCACAGCTGCACAAACCCGTGCGCGCTCCTACTGCAGCCCTGCAGACTTCCTTCTGTCTCCCAACACTATTCAGAGCCCCCTTTCTTACCATCTCCCCCTCTTCTAACGCCATACTCAGGCCTGAGCATTAAAGGCCAACGCAGAGGCTGTTGGATTTTCTCCCCTGAATCCTACCCCTCCACCTTCTTTGCGTAAGGGGTGGGTGGCGTTAAGTGGGTGCAGGCTGAGGACAAAGGTAATTTCTGAGCTCTGGGAAAATAGAACCGACGGCAAAGTTCCCTCGCGTTACAACTTTCTCCATCCTGACGTTTGGAACGGTGGGTTGAGATAGGCTCTAGGTTCTGCAGGGTGGGAGGGGGTATCTTTTTAGTAAAAAGCAGGTCTCCCAGCACAGTCGGTAAGCGGCTGAGTCCTGGGGTGACACCCACCCCCTTTTAGCCCGCCCCCCCCCCACCCCACCCCACCCCCGAG
>SJXQ01001696.1:89945-114250 GCA_006408695.1 Aepyceros melampus
ACTGGCCAAGTTCTGTGGGCTCTTCTCTGGAGCTCCGGGTCGTCCGTGACCCCGAAGACGGCCAGAAGAGAAGTGATTGGCTCCCGCTGCAGCGAGGAATGGGTTAAAAACAAGCCCTGGCTGTTCTGCCTGCCGCTCCCCGGTCACCCGCAGTCTGGAGGGAGGAGGGGAAGGGAGAAGGGGGCAAACTTAAATTTGAAAAAAAAAAAAAAAAAATCAGAAGAAAAGAAAAAGACGAGGCAGCGTGAGTTTAAAACCGATTTGTTCTGCAGATGCCCAGCGGTGGCTGACTGCCTCGTTTTGCCAGGACCTAGGCGACCTCGAGAAAAGTTTGTGCCTTTTCCCAACTCGAGGGGGGTTTTGTCCTGAGCTAGTGGGTCTGTCTTTACGTGCAGTCAACACGCCTTGTAATATGAGAGGTGACACCTTAATCTTGCCAAATATGCGTGGTGCCTTGGGGAGGAGGGGGCAGGAAGGGAGGGAGGAGCTGAGGGAGGAGGGAGGAAGAGGACGGAACCAGGCGGAGGCTGGGTGAGAAGGATGCACTTTGCTGTTGGACTTCAGTCGCTAAGCCGAGTCTCACTCCCTTTGCTACCCCATGGACTGTATGTAGCCCACCAGGCTGCTCTGTCCGTGGGATTCTCCAGGCAAGAGTAGTGGAGTGGGTTGTCATTTCCTTCTCCAAGGGATCTTCCCCATCCAGGTATCGAGTCTACCTCTCCTGCATTAGCAGGCGGGATTCTTTCTTGCTGTCTCCCAAATGGAGGACCACTGGCCCTTTCCTTTGCGGAAGGCCCCTTTCAGACAATCTTCCCTGAGCCAGCAAGCTGCCTTTTCCTTGACTGCTGTTCTTTCCACTTGAGAGATATTTATTCTCTTTTCCCCTCCAAATACTGGTGCTGGATTCTTCTTCTGACTCCCAAGAAGGGACAAGGTAACCAGGAAACAGTGTGGCCAGAAAAAGAACTACAAAGGTGTATTTCTTTAAAGGTAAACTAAAAGACTGTCACATATCTTATCGACTCGAACTGTGGTACATTGTGACTTCTGAGCAAATCCATTTTTCGGAATAGAGACTGATCTGAGTGGTTGCAGATTGCTAAAGCAAAGAACAGAGTTGGGAAGTAAGCTGGGCAGTTCCCGCCCTAAGGCAGCGCTGGGTCCTGCTGGAGTCCATTCAGACTAGGTCTTTTTGGATCGCTTTCTCCAAGGAGCCCCTGTCGCAGTCTTGGCCTTGGTGTCCATCTGCTGGCTGTATCTTTAGGTTGCTGAACTTTCTTTTTCTCCTGGCTGCATCTGGAAGACCCTCCTCCTGAAAGTGGCTTGTGGGTTTGTGTGTGTGAGCTGGGGACTGGATCTGGTGTTTGGAGACCTGTTTGAAAACTAAAGCAAATTTCTGGAGCTAGCCTGCCGCCCACCCTTGTCTTTTGCAATAGCACCACTCTGTGGTTGAAACACTGAACAGAAACAGAATGGCAAGGTTGGCCTAAAGCGTGCCTTTTCCCTTGTAAAAAGCAGCATTTCTGGGGTTGATGTTTGAACTCAGTGGACCGTGGGTTGGTGGTGGTGGTAGGGTGGGGGAAGTTATGCTCAGCGTGTGGTCCTGTGTTCTAGCTGCCTGCGGTTAATTCATTGTGACATATTGACCCAGGAAATGAGAGAGGTGGGCCGAGTGGTCTCGGAGGCCCCTTTCCTCTGTGACCAAACATGGCCAAGACAATCGAGGTGATTTTCCCCGTGAAAAGTTAGCTAGTCTTGAACATTTGCCTTTTCTCATTTTCTGCTTTTGTTTCATTTGTTTGCTTTTCCTTCTGCTCAGAGGTTGCTCCACTGCATCTTAGCTGATCCGCAAATATTTGCACGTTGCATCTTCCACGGCTGGAAAGCATGGTGGAGAAGTTTGGCAGAGTAGCCACAGTTCCTTTCTTGGGCCCTAGCCTGTCTCTCCCCACCCTCACTCATTCAGACTGCTGCTCTGCCAATGGAGCCTGAAAGTCTGTTTCTGACACAATGAAGTGAAGGCAAAAGGTGTTGCCCAGGGACTGGGATTTAGGGGTAACAGGAAGACCATGCACTCCCGTGGCTCCTGGTGCTCAAGAGATTACTGACTGCTCGCCTATCACTGCACAGGTCCAAAAGAGTTATTAACCAACAGTCACTTGAATATCATGCCCATTAGCAGCCCCACCCAAAGGCCCTAGGGACTCCTGTGTGAGGCATTACTCTTTTTTTTTTTTCCCCAAGATGGGTGCAATGTCCATAGAGACTGTGTCCCCAGGTCTTCCCTAACATTTCTGTCATCTTTATCAGCACTGGTCTCTGACCGAGCAGGGATCCCAGAAGTCAAGTTCTCTGAGCCTCTGTGTCCTCACTCTGCATTGAATAGCTGATGAAACTGAGGTTCCAACTGGACAGCGACTTTCCCCAGGGAAACAGAAAAAGCCCGGTCACAGATCAGGAGGTAGGGCTCATTGAAAGAGAGACTTCTGGAGTCATCCCAGCGCAGGTTTCATGTGCCCTTCATTATTTCGAAGCTGTGTGTCTTTGGACAGACTCTGAGCTTCTCAATGCCAGCCTCATAGAAGTGTTGGTGGTGGTGGTTAAGTCGCTCACTCATGTCTGAGTCTTTGAAAACCCATAGACTGTAGCCCGCCAGGCTTCTCAGTCCATGCGCTTTCCCAGGCAACAAAACTGGAGTGGATTGCCATTCCCTTCTCTAGAGGATCTTCCCGACCCAGGGCTCAAACCTGAGTCTCCTGCATTACAGGCAATTTCCTGCATTGCAGGCAGGTTCTAACCAACTGAGCCACCAAAGAAGTCCATAGAAGTGTTAGGAGAATCAAATGAATCTATTTATTTAAAACACTCAGCACAGTGCCTGGCACCATGGAAGCCTTGACTCCCAATCTAAAGGCACTTGTAGTGAAATCCTGCCATCCCACTGGTAGGGGATCAGCCTTTAAAAAGACTGTCCTGTCTGTTCTTTGTAAGCAGTCTTAAACATTTCATTAATGTAACTCCATGGGTTTATTTCCCCCTTTGGACAGAGACAGAAAGAAATCAGCAGGAGAAGTAGTGGACATATTTAGAATCTTTGGAGCTTCCTAATATGGACCTCAATGAGCCTGGAAGACATAGTTGAAGGATTTCAAAATCTCATCTCATTCATTCTTTCATTTGTTCTCTAAGGCAGAACCACCTCATTGTTTTAAAGGAAATTCCATCGTGTCCTTTACTCTTAGCAACTTGCCTAGTATATTCTCCATTTGTTGTTGTTGCCAATTATGTTCTCGAGCTTACACTGAACAATATAGATTTACACTGAACAATGATGGGTCAAATCCTTTTGTGAAATAGCATACAGATTCATAATTAGGCTTCAAGAAAATACCCAGAATAATGGAGGGAAGGTATGTATTCCTACCACACAGGTGGATATAGAAATCATAATAAAGTCTCCTATTTCACCAGTCATGACATGAATTCCTCACCACCCTATAAATTAGTTTTACGTTGCACCAAACTCCACTCATAAAAAAATGACATTAAGGTTTCCTAGGTAACTAATGCATTTCCAGAGGGCATAGGCCTCAGGAGACAAAGGGGGTAAGGAAGGGGGAGGGGGTGGGGAAGTGAAGAAAGAGGGGAAAAAAAAACATTCGATTAGACCCATGTGACATAAACAAAATATTTCATGGGTAAGAACTCTTAAAGTTTTATTAGCTGGGTTCGACATAGCTGTGGTACCGCCGTTAATTCCATCTTCGGACAATAAAAGACTTGCTAGGCTCCCCCAACCCCTCCACCTCCCCAGTCATGTCTGCCAGCATCTCTTGGTCCAGGCTCAGAGTTACAGATGTTGCGAGTAACTCTTCATCTGCTGAGCTGTGTCCACTCACCAACCAGCTGTTTCTTGAGGCCCGCAAGGGATATTTAGACAACACCAAATGCTGAGAGTGAAAACTGTCCATCTGGATGGCTCAAGAGATGCAGATGCCTGTGATCGTGTAGATACTGAGCTCGTTGGAGCAGGGCTGTGAGCCTCAGGGGAACGTTCCCTGGGTTGGGGTTGAACAGACAGGATCCATGGTGATTTCCAAATCTCCAGTCTGATGGTCTTTTCACTGTGGCTTCCTTCATCTGGGGAAGGGTCTGGATGCTAAAGAGCCCATGAATGCTTAGGAGGACATGGAAGGTTGTAGGAGGAGCTTAGGTTTCCACTTATGCTTTAAGAACATTATTGTTCAGTCGCTCAGTCATGTCTGACTCTTTGTGACTCCATGGACTGCAGCATGCCAGGCCTCCCTGTCTCTCACTGTTTCCCAGAGTTGGCTCAGACTCATGTCCATTGAGCCAATGATGCCATCCACCCATCTCCTCCTCTGCTGCCTGCTTCTCCTCCTGCCTTCACTCTTTCCCAGCATCAGGGTCTTTTCCAGTGAGTTGACTCTTTGCCTCCGGTGGCCAAAGTATTGGAGCTTCAGCTTCAGCATCAGTCCTTCCAATGAATATTCAGGGCTGATTTCCTTTAGGATTGATTGGTTTGATCTCCTTGCAGTCCAAGGGACTCTCAAGAGTTCTCTAGCACCACAGTTCGAAAGCATCAATTCTTCCGCGCTCAGCCTTCTTTATGGTCCAACTCTCACATCCATACACGACTACTGGAAAAACCATCCGTATATGACCACTGGAAGAATGCTGGGCCATCCTAAAAGTCAGTGCAATCCAGGAAACCAGTGAGAAGGAGACTCAGAGAATAGGAACACTGGAGAGAAAACAGCCTCATTACTGGCTTTGTGAGCCCAGAGAATTTACTGAACTTTTCAGCTCCTTGGTTTTACCTCATATAAAAGGGACTTGGCCTCATTTTCTTGTATCCTGGGGAATATAAATAAGAAAATAAAGAAACACGCTGATTGGGGTACACTTGGGAGTTTTATATCATCTGCTCTCCTCCATCTTCAAGGAATTTGAGAGACAGTGAGACTGAGGCTCTTTCCAAGCCACAGCCACATGACTTCTCTGTGAAACTCAGTGAGTTGTTGATTCCCCATGGTTTGGAGAGTACCTACCCATTACTACAGCTTAGGGTGAAGCTTGACTTTTGTACTTTTGTGGCTTGCTGGCAAAAGGGCACAAGATACAAGTGCATTCTTTTTTTTTTTTTTTTCACTTTTGGCTGCACCATGGGGATCTTAGTTCCCTCACCATGGACTGAATTCCCATCCCCTGCACTGGGAACGTGGAGTCTTAACTGCTGGACCACCAGGGAAATCCCAAAATGCAAGTTCTTGGCGAAAAAATCAACTAGAAAACCAGAACCCTTTCCATCACTCATTCCACTGGGTTGTTGAAATCATTCGGGGATTTACCTCTGTCTAGGGACTTGGGATGGATTCAGGATTAGACAAGTCTCTGACTACACCCTTCCCTTTATTCACTGCTCTTACTGGGTAGCCAGGGGTGGGGAAAGTCTAGGAGGTGAATCTGTAGCAATCCAAAGGTGCAGCTTTCCCAGGGACTTAAGGAAAAGTAGGGCAGGATCCCAGGTCCTCTTACTCTTAACGAAGAGCCCCATCTGGTCCAGCCATGAGTATGACAGCAAGACACAGTAAAATGTCTCATGAGTACTCCTTTGGCACAGTCCTCAGAATTCCAGACTAAGGGCACTGACAAAGCCCACCTAATCTGTTCTTCTGCCCCCAGGACCAATCCTTACTCACCACCCAAAAGACTTGCTTTAATTGTGCAGGGTGTGTGGGGTGGGGAGCCAAGAAGTTTCCTCCCATCGTCCACCTCTCCTTAAAAATTTTCTTTCCTCCGTGTGCGCATGCTCAGTTGCTTCGGTCATGTCCGACTCTTTGCAACCCTAGGGACCATAGCCCAACAGTTTCCTCTGTCCATGGGGATTCTTCAGGCAAGAATACTGGAGTGGGTTGCTGTTTCCTTCTCTAGGGGATCTTCCTGATCCAGGGATTGAACCTGAGTCTCCTGTGTCTCCTTCACTGCAGGCAGATTCTTTACCCACTGAGCCACCTGGGAAGGCCACCAGCAGTCTAAAAACACTAAGGACAGGGAAGTAATCAACAAGTTCTTTCCTTTAAAGATCTTGTGCTCGAACTCCCCACAAAGCACCAAAAGAGATGTTAGCCGTTCCTGGGGGCCAAGGAAAGCTGAGTTCAAGTTAAAGTAGACACGACTTCTCTCCCCACCACGCAAATATATACAGACGCATCCCTGAGGCTGCCCTCTGAAGCTTGGCTATATTTACCAGTCCATTTGTGGGCAGATCTGTCCCTGTCCCCACCCTGAGAGCAGGCTGCCCTCAGGACCCCATTCAGAATGCAAGTAATGCTCCAGCCACTAAAAGGACCCCAACTGGGGTCCTGGAGAACCCTAAATGCAGCAGGTGGGAAATTTCTTTACAGATTTTCATCTTAATCGTATTAACTGTGTGTGTGTGTGTGTGTGTGTGTGTTAGTCTCCCAGTCCTGTCTGACTCTCTGCAACCCTGTGGACTGTAGTCCACCAGGCTCCTCTGTCAATGGGATTCCCCAGGCAAGAATGTTGGAGTGGGTTGCCATTTCCTCCTCCAGGGGACCTTCCCCACCCAGGGACAGAACCTGTGGCTCTTACATCTCCTGCATTGGCAAGTGGATTTTTTTTTACCAATAGTGCCACCTGTGAAGCCCATGAAGTCACTCAGTCGTGTCCAACTCTTTGCGACCCCATGGACTGTAGCCTACCAGGTTCCACCATCCAAGGGATTTTCCAGGCAAGAATACTGGAGTGGGTTGCCATTTCCTTCTCCAATATTAATAATAGATAACATTTATTGAGTGCTTAATGGGTGCCAGGTATCATTAATAATATTAGTATTATATGCCAGGTACTTTTTGAATCACCATGGGTGTGTATTTGTATGTGTGTGTATATCTATATACATAGATAGATATATACACACATACACACATATGTGTATATTTATATATGTGCACACGTTCTACCATATATTCATATGTTACATGTTACATATTCATATATATATAATTATATGTATATATACACACACTATATATATATCTCCCAGAACTGGACGCAGAAAGCCTGGGTCATGTCTGAGCTCCTGTGTGACCTTAGGCAAGTTATTTATCCCTTCTAGTCTTCATTTTTTAAAAAATCTGGTAAGGAGAGATAATAATAGCACCAACTTGTTGGATTTTCTGACAATTAAATAATGTATAGGTAGGTATGGCTATCATCTCCACTTTATTGATTTCAAGTGTCTAGGTATAGAGAATAACTTTCCCAAGGAGACCTAGGCAGTGAAGGAGTTGCAAAATAGAGGTCTGGATCCTCACCATGTATTAGCTCTACACCATCCAACCTTGAGAAGGTGCTGTTTTTACAGGTGAGGAAGCAGGCCTAGGAGGGGACAAGCAAATTGTTTAAGATCACCCAGAGGAGCTCAGATGGGAGTGAGGTCTCCTTCCTCTGGTTCATAGCTAAGACCAGCAGTAGTGGGTTTTAATATTCATAGCATCAATTCTCCTGGCCTCAAGGTCATCCTAGGGCAATGAGAGAAGAAAGGAGATGGACGATGGGGTAGAGTAGGGTCAAGTCGTTCATAGAGCCTTTGTAAATGGAGGACCCTCCTTCCAGAGCAAGAACACGGTACATGGAAGAAAGACCAAGTTCAGCACCCTCCCAGCTCCTCAGCAGGTCTCTTTGCCAGCACATAGCCTAGATAACAACATGCCAGTCCTGGTTAGGAGAAGTCCCACAAGCAGGCAGGACAAAACCGTGCAGTGCCATGTTGCTAAGAAATTCTTCCAAGGGGGCAGGCCATTGGCTTCGCTCCAAAGATTAAAAAAGGCCTCTAATCCAAACTACTAGCATTGGCAGCATCAAGACATACAGAGAAAAAAGTTGAGCCATGAATCTCTACTAAGTCTTAGGTCTGTAAATGCTTACTCCAAACCCGTAGAACGCTGTTTTAGAACATTGTGGACAACTGATGTATTGTTACCTGTTTCTTTTGAATCCCATGCAGTCACAAATGTACACTCATGCAAGCGTCTCCTCCTTTAGCTTAGACTGAGACTTGAATGCCACTGAGCACTCAGACACAGAGGGCCAGCCAGCAGTCCAAACCTGCCTTTGAGTGAGCTTTCAAATCGGAGCTGCTGCCAGGATAGTCACCATGATGCTTCAGATTTCTATTTTACTGTTCCACCACGTCCAGCCTCTCTGCCTCCAAACAAGGATAAGAGAATTCCACTGGTCGTTCTCCCACTGCTTCCAAGGTCTCTTGCCAAAGGTTTTCAACAAGTCCCAAAGTTAGACATAAGCCCCTGTGGCGCGGAGAGAAAGAATAACTTTGCAAATGATGACAGTGATTATCTTTCCACCTGTAACCATCTCGCCCCGCTGACTTCATGGATATCTTCAAAATAAGGTTAATAAAAGAGATACACAACAAAGTTGGAAATAACCAATACATGGATATTGATAAACCCCAAACCCTGTATGTCTTTCCAGGGTTTAGCAGGGAGTCCATGGTCAAGATGGAAATGGAACCATTACTGGTAAGAGGTTTATTGATAGACTTAGAATCACTGGTCCACACTGTGTATCTCAGACTGGAAAACAGATTGGCTGCAAAGTGGAATCAATTCATGACTGACTTAAATTCTTTCAGAGTTGGAAGGTGTCTGAGATTCCTCTAGTGAAATCGTTCGTTTTACAGAGAAAGTTATTAAGACTCAGGATAATGAGGGGACCAGCCAAGGAGCATGCAAAAAATGAGACTTGTCAGTGAGAGTGTGGACCCCACACTCCCGACTCCTGGGACATGGCTCTTTGCCTGCTCTGTCTATGCAACCCCCAGGAAATAGACACAGTTACTGCTTTCCTTCTGGAAATGCCCCCATTCTCCCTCTTTAATTCCCAACCTTTTCTTTTTATTTACTTCAACTTATTCTAATATTTCATTATCTTAATTTTGTTCCCATTGTGCACTATTGGCAAGACAAGAGGAAATTAACTTAACATGCAGAAGGCAAGTTTTCAGGGGGACATGGAAAAGAGTTTTAATCATGGAGACGTTAAAGGACAGCTTCAAAAGTGAAATGGAGGGAAATTCCCTGTTGATCCAGTCTTCACATTTCCTCTGCGGGGGGGTGCAGGTTCTAGCCCTGGCAGGGAACTAAGACCCCACATGCCCCGGGATCAAGGAACAGAAGTGTAAAACGGAAACAATACTGTAGCAAATTCAATGAAGATTTTAAAAATGGTCCACATCAAAAAAAAAAAAGTCTTAAAAAAAATGAAATGTATGCTTTTCTATTTGGATGACAATAAGATCAATTCTTTCTGAACATACAGGATTAATTAGATCAATTCTATTTTTCAGTGGGCTTCCCAGGGGGCTCAGTGGTAAAGAATTTGCCTGCCAAGCAGTTGACATAGGCTTGATCTCTGGGTCAGGAAGATCCCCTGGAGAAGGAAGTGGTAACCTATTCCAGTATTCTTGTCTGGAAAATTCCATGTACAGAGGAGCCTGGTGGGCTACAGTCCGTGGGTCGCAAAAGAGTCAGACATGACTTAGCAACTAAACAACAATAGGGAATTAAATCCAAATATATGTATTTATGGATGAATATATTGAAAGAAAGCAACTACCTCAATTAAAAGAGAATAACTGAATTTTTATATTAAAAAAACATTACATGGCAATTACATGAAAGTGTTAGTTGTTCAGTTGTATCCGACTCTTTGTGACCCCACAGATTGGAGCCTGCCAGACTCCTCTGTCCATGGCATCCTCCAGATAAGAATATTGGAGTGGGTATCCCATTCCTGTCTACAGGGGAATCTTCCTGACCCAGGCAGGTATTGAACTCAGGTCTCCTGCATTGCAGGCAGATTCTTTACTGTCTGAGCCACCAGGGAAAGCAAGACAAAGAAAATATTTTCAAAATGAAATGATGTAATTGTATTAATATAAGGTAAAAAAGATTAAGTCAAGACTCATTATTGAAAATAAAGAGGGACATTTATAACATTGTTTCCATACACTAAAATTCCATGCACTTAGTACCATGTATATATTATATATGCAATATAACACACACACATACATACATGTACACACACAATGGAAAAATAGACATAACCACAATCATAGAGATTTTAATACATCTATCATCTCCATAGTTTTTGATCAAATAGACAAAAAAATCAATAAAGTTATAAAAGATTTGTGTAACATCTTAAACAAACTCAACCTTATTGACAACAAATAATTAAAACTCTGCACCCTACAATTTTTCCCAAGCACAGCACATGGGTAGCACATTAACAACATGCTGACTCATAAAGTAAGTCTCAAAAAGTTTGTGAGGCTTAAAATTATCCAGAGTATTTTCTCTGACTATAGCCCAGAAAGCTAAGAATAGCAGGAAATCTCTTGACTGAGATAAAAAGGCATCTATACATACATACAAACACACACCCCTACAAACCTACAGCAAACAACATATTTAATGGTGGAAAAATAGAAAGATTTTCACTTTGAAACCATAAACAGGACAACGTTGTCTGCTTAGTTGGAAATCCTACTCAGGGTGGTAAACAAACAAATAAATAAAATATAAGGGTTGAAAAGGAAGAAATAAACTTGTCATTATTCATGGACAACATTATTGTGCATGTATAAATTTCAGAAGAAACTCTAGATAATTTATATTCAAAAGTAAGTTTAGTAAGATCAGTAGGTACAAGGATGCCACACACACACACATCCACTTATTTATTAGCAGCAAATGATTCGAAAATGAAATCTAAAAAAATACCATTTCAATAGAATACAAATATTTATATCCAAAAATAATGCTAATAAAATCTATGTAACATAAGTAGGTATAATCATTTTTTAAAATTTTCATGTAAATATTTATAGAAGTTGAACACATAATTATCTTTGGCCCAGTAATTTCACTCTAAAGTATAAACTTCTCAGAAACTTGTTGCAATATGGCCCCCAAACATGCGCAAAAATGTAGCAGCAATATTTTAGAAACAACCTAAATGCCTCTCAACTGTAGGAATAAGCCAACCATAGTGTACTTGTACAATGAAATATTCCATAGAAAATAAAATTTGATGAATTACTGCTGCATGCAACAAACAGCTAAATCTGACTGCCAAAGTATTGAACAAACAAGCAAAATATATGTAAGATGCATCGTATCTAATTTCATCTTCAATAAGTTTCTGAAAGAAGCCAGACTAGTTTGTGGATTTTGCAGTTAGGATAGTGATTGCCTTTAAGAAGAAAAAAAAGAAAAAGGTGTAGTGCTTAGAAAGAAGCAGAATGACGGTTTCTGGAGTACTGCTGATCATCTTTTCCTTTGGATGATAATTACATGACTGTTTGGTGGTGGTTTAGGTGGTTTAGTCGCTAAGTCATGTCCGACTCTTGCAACCCCATGGACAACCTGCCAGGCTCCTCTGTCCATGGGATTCTCCAGGCAAGAACACTGGAGTGGGTTGCCATTTCCTCCTCCAGGGGATCTTCCTGACCCAGGAATCGAACTGGGGTCTCCTGCGCTGCAGGCAGATTCTTTACCAACTGAGCTATGAGGGAAGCCCTTTACAAAAATTTATCAAGTCATGTATTTGTCATCGGGGCGCTTCTGCATGACTGTTATGAAGTGAAGTGAGGTGAAGTCGCTCAGTCTTGTCTGACTTTGCGACCCCGTGGACTGTAGCCCACCAGGCTCCTTGGTCCATGGGATTTTCCAGGCAAGCGTGCTGGAGTGGGTTGCCATTTCCTTCTCCAGGGGATCTTCCCAACCCAGGGATCGAACTCGGGTCTCCCACATTGTACGCAGATGCTTTACAGTCTGAGTTGACTATTATAGTTCAGTACTATTTTGAAGAAAGAAAAAATTCTCTTTAAGTGAAGTGAAAGTTGCTCACTCGTGTCTGACTCCTTGTGACCCCATGGGCAATACAGTTCATGGAATTCTCCAGGCCAGAATACTGGAGTTGGTAGCCTTTCCCTTCTCCAAGGGATCTTCCCAACCCAGGGACTGAACTCAGGTCTCCTGCATTGCAGGTAGATTCTTTGCCAGCTGGCTTCCCTAATAGCTCAGTTGGTAAAGAATCTGCCTGCAATGCAGGAGACCCCAGTTTGATTCCTGGGTCAGGAAGATCCTCTAGAGAAGAGATAGGTTACCAACTCCAGTATTCTTGGGCTTCCCTGGTGGCTCAGCTGGTAAAGAATCTGCCTGCAATGCAGGAGACCTGGGTTCTATCCCTGGGTTGGGAAGATCCCTGGAGAAGGGAAAGGCTACCCACTCCAGCATTCTGGCCTGGAGAATTCCATGACCTGTAAAGTCCATGGGGTCGCAGAGTCAGACACGACTGAGCAACTTTCACTTTCACTTTCTTTACCAACTGAGCCACCAGGGAAGCCCAAGAATACTGGAGTGCATAGCCTATCCCTTCTCCAGGGGAACTTCCTGACCCAGGAATCAAACCGGGGTCTCCTGCATTGCAGGCGGATTCTTTACTAACTGAGCTATCAGGGAATCCCTCTCTTTAAGTAAAACACACTAATTAATTAAAGAAAAAATAAGTTTATAATACCCTTAGTGATATGCATATATGGGAAAATCATTATGTGGCTTGCAAAAGGCAGACATTTGGGAAATATTGAACCTGTGGCAACTTACATTCTGCGTTTCTCATCTTTTTTTTTTTTTTTTTTTTAGTACCTGATTAGACTGAGGAAGAAAAGACAGACCATCCTGACTCTAGGTATTTCCAACCCCTCACTCTTCTGCTGCCCTCACGGCCACATCACACTTGAGTGATCGCCTTGTCTGATTCCCCTAATTTTATGAGCAGAGGTATCAAACAACAGGGGATGTTTTGAACTATGTGACATCTCCAGTTGCTAGTCCAGCCTTCATTCCGCTCAAATTTCAATAACGCTTGGTGAATTTGACATGTGCCTCCATCCTGCTTCTGTGATATCCCTTCATCAGTCCATCTGGATAATCTCCATCCTAAAAGGGCTAATATATGTGATAGACCATAGGATAATTCAAGGGAGAAAGAAAGGAAGGAAGAGAGGAAGAAAAGAAAGAATAAAGGAAGGAAAGAGAGAGCGGGAGGAAGGAAGGAAAAGGAAAAACAAAGTGAGGGCTTTAGAACCAAACTTGTTTTGAATCCCAGCTTTTTTAGCCACTTTCTAGCTGGAGAACCTGGGCAGGATCATTAACATGTAATTGCTTCTCTGAGCCAGAGTTTCCTCATCTGCGATGACGATTAAGCAGGATAACGTATGTGAGGCCCCTGGCGCAGCGCCTAGGATGCAGGCACCGCAGAATTAAGGAGTTTTGCCTCACTCAGCATCCGATGCATCAGTCAGGGATGAAGCTGGAGGAAGTGATCTTGTCTTGTGCAGTTCAGGCATGGGGCATTATTATTCATCACATGCCCAGCTGATGAGGACCAGGCCATGATTAAACCCTCCTGAGAAAATCTTTCATAGAAGACATCATCTCCAAGAGATATCCATTACAAAGTACAAATCAAGAGGGACCATTTGTGGTCATTTGGGCTCATTGGCACTTATCAGGGCATCAGATCAGCTGGGTCAGGTAAGGAAGGCACTTTCTGCCTGAAAGGAACATCTGCTCCTCTTAGGGGGACAGCATGATTGGTGTACCCCAGGAACCATCAGTGAGTAGGAGAAAGAGCTTTGTCTAATGGTTAAGAACAGTAATTCTAGAGCCCCTCTGTTTATATTCAAATCCCTTAGCTGTTCTGCAGGTTTAAAAAAATTATTGAACTTTCCCCATGCCTCCGTTTCATGAAAGGGAGATGGGAGGGCGGGGCTTGTAAAGGATGATGGGAGGAGGTGTAAGGACCATTCTAAGGAATTTCTGCAAGAGTCATGTCTGCTTCTATTTCTGGTACCCTACTCACAGAGTCCTTTCATAAACTTGCTTAAAGTTCTGTTTCTGTTTTGCCAGAATCAGTTGCCCCATTGATAACTGTCTCCTCTGAAAGCCACTTAGACAAGTGATCCTGTGTCATGGAAAGAGCTTCAGATTAGAGGTCAGAAGACAGAACTTTTAAGCTTATCTCCACCAGGAGCATACTCAGTAGGCCATTCCCTCATCCACCCCACCCACTGTGAGGGTCACTTTTATCTGCAAGATGAGGGGCTGTATTAGACAATTCTTAAATTTCCTCTGGGTTCTAAAGTTTTACCACCCTTTTTGCAACCTCATGGACTGTAGCCCCCCAGGTTCCTCTGTGCATGGGATTCTCCAGGCAAGAATACTGGAGCGGGTCTCCATTTCTTTCCCCAGGGGATCTTCCCAACCTAGTAATTAAACCCACGTCTCTCTCATCTCCTGCATTGGCAGGCGAGTTCTTTACCACTGAGTGACCTGAGCTTCCTTTTCAATTTACTGATCAGTTTCAAACTCTGAGATGATGGATATGTTTGGAACATGTCATGACCTGATGGTGTGGCCAGCCGAACTCACGGGGCATCTTTTCCATTTCTCATCTTGGGTCTTGGGTGAATAACTAGTGTTTTCTGTTCTCCTTAGTAAACAGAAAACAAGAGAGGTGTTCGTGTGTGTATACAGGGGAAATAAATAGATTCCAAATCTATTTGCAACCCCCATGGGGGAAGAGACAAAGAGACAGAACACTCAGTCACTTTGAATTCAAATCTGGCTTCGCTAAACTACATATTAACATATGAAGTGAATTAGCATTTATGATCTTAGACAGCTGTTTATAACATTGGAGATTCATGGAAAAAGGGACTAGATACTGAAATGGACAAATGTCTTTATTTTCAAAATTGGTGAGAAAGAGGATTCAGGACTCTACAGATGCAACTGAACATTCTAGAAAAGATTATTAAATTGATGGCTCCCAGTTCTTACACTGGAAGGAGACAGTCTCTAGGAATGAAGAGAGATTCACTGAAAGAGTGGCATAGAAGCTGGGCTGGTCATCAAGGAATTAGGCTGTCTCCGTCGGTTGAGCTGTTGTTTTTTAGTCTGAAATCATTTCTGACTCTTTGCAATCCCATGAACTGTAAGCATCAGGCTCCTCTGCCTATGGGATTTTCCAAGCAAGAATACTGGAGTGTGTTGCCATTTTCTTCTTCAGGGGATCTTCCCAACCCAGGGTTCTAATCCATGTCTCCTGCACTGGCAGGCAGATTCCTTACCACTGAGCCACTGGGGAAGTCCTTGAGATGAACCTGCAGTTAAGTCCCAGCAGACATAAACAGAGGACTGTGTCCGTGTTCCATACTTTCCATCAATGACCGGGAAGAAGATAAGTGTTCAAGCTTTCCAAATTTATGGGTTACTCCAGTCTTGGAAATATTTGCTAACATTTTCAGAGGCAGAAATAATATTCAAAAAAATTTAAGGACCTCTAATGCTGAGTGAAAACTAGCAATATCAAATGTAAAAGGAAGGGACAGGACAAAATATCAAGTCCTGCATTTTGATGCAAAGGCATAGGAGATCAGTGATGGGCTTGACAGTGGATGGTTCATGATGACGAGAGTGTGAGGGTCAGAAGAGCACAGAGCTGAGTTGGTGTTGCAACCACGGCTTACATCAGATGAATTTAGCTCCATTTCAAGGGGGCTTCACTGGTGGCTCAGAGGTTAAAGCGTTTGCCTGCAAGGTGGGAGACCCGGGTTCAATCCCTGGGTCGGGAAGATCCCCTGGAGAAGGAAATGTCAACCCACTCCACTACTCTTGCCTGGAGAATCCCATGGATGGAGGAGCCTGGTAGGTTACAGTCCACGGGGTCGCAAAGAGTCAGACATGACTGAGCGACTTCACTTTCACTTTAAGCCCAGGGAAAGGGCTTCCCTGGTGCCTAAGTGTGTAAAGAATCCACCTAGCAATGCAGGAGATACAGGTTCCATCCCTAGGTCAGGCAGATTCCCTAGAGAAGAAAATGAAAATCCAGTCCAGTATTCTTGCCCGGGAAATCCCATGGACATAGAAGCCTGGTCATAGTTCATGGGGCAAAAGAATTGGACATGACTTAGTGACTAAACAACATCCCAGGGAAACTGGTCAGACAAGTTGGAGGTAGAGAGGAGATGGAATTGGCAGACATGCTCAGGGTCCAAAGTCCCTCGCAGCTGATAGCAAAGCATCCTGTGAGGCTCTGCGCAGCATTTCATCTCAGAGCCTTCTGGCTCTGAGTGCAAGGAATTTCCTTTTCTCTCCACTGGATAGTTTATCTTGTACATGATTATGTCCAGAGCACCAGCCCATTAGGATGACAAATAAACTCCCCTGAAATTTCCCAATTTATTGAATAGTTCCGTTCAAAAGCATTCTAGCAGCAGCTCAAAAGAGCTTTTAGAGGCAAAGTGCTTTATCACTCAGAGAATGTGCTCGAGGGTCTACTTCACACCCAGGAGATGACGCTGAATTCCGGCAGGCAGTCCTGGTCTGGAGTCTGAGAACGCATCAAGAAGGAAGGAAGAATCCTGGCTTATCAAATAGGGGCGAGAGGCCAGTGGTTAATGGCTGGGCTCTGCTGGTCAAGTTCAGTAACAGCCAAAGCACAGTTCAAGAACTTAACAGCTGTGGGCTTCCCTGGTGGTCCAGTTCAGTTCAGTCGCTCAGTCGTGTCCGACTCTTTGCGACCCCATGAATCACAGCACGCCAGGCCTCCCTGTCCATCACCATCTCCCAGAGTTCACTCAGACTCACATTCATCGAGTCCGTGATGCCATCCAGCCATCTCATCCTCTGTTGTCCCCTTCTCCTCCTGCCCCCAATCCTTCCCAGCATCAGGGTCTTTTCCAATGAGTCAACTCTTCGCATGAGGTGGCCAAAGTACTGGAGTTTCTGGTGGTCCAGTGGTTGACTACTCACCTGTCAATGCAGGGAACACAGGTTGGATCCGTGATTTGAGAAGATTCTACATGCTGTGGGGCAACTAAATCCATGCACAACTCAGCCTGCACTCTAGAGCACACCTGCACGCAGCAACAAACATTCAGTGCAGCCAAAAATAAGTAGGTAGTTTTTAAAAAAGCTTTTAAAAAAGAACTTAACAGATTTGTGACTTGAAATCTCTGAGCTTTGATATTCTCATGTGTTAAATAGGCATGACAATACTGGGCTTCCCAGGTGGGTCAGTGGGTAAAGAATCTGCCTGCAATGCAGGAGCCACAGGAGACGCAGTTTCGACCCTTGGGTCAGAAAGATCCCCTGGAGGCAGGCAATGGCAACCTACTCCAATATTCTTGCCCAGGGAATCCCATGGACAAAGGAACCTGCCGGGGTGCGGTTCATGGGGTCACAAAGAGTCGGACATGACTGAGCGACTGAGCACAGAGCTGCCGTGAAGCTCAAGTGAGACGATGTACAGAGCTCTTATCATAGTGTCTGGCAGCTTGCAGGATCTCTGACCTTGACAGATCTTCACCAGAGGGAAACGTACAATTTCTCTAGTTCTTTGACATATAACCTGTTCTAAAATGAGGACTCTGGTTTGATGCCAAGAAACACAAATGTCATCATACCCTACACAGAACAGTGCCTGCTCGTCTAGGATGCATTAACTGAGAATATTCATGATGACAGAAAGATATAAATTCAACCATTCTTTCAAAGGGATGTTTATTTTTGATAATCTTAACATGCACATCCCTCTGAAAAATAATGGCAGACACGTGCGAAATATATGTATGTGCAGCAGCTGGTAATACTGACCTAGGAAGACTACAGAGGCAGCAGTGTTTAGCATATTTCTGTGTGTGCTTTGAGCTCTGCATTGGAAAAATCAGGCCATGATGAGATTTGCATTGAGGGTCCCCTCCTACTCAGATACCCAGGCTGCTGCTTCATTTCACGCTAGGGTTTTTCCCTCTACTCTTTCCTCTTCTTATGAAATATACCCCTGGCACTGTTGCTAGAATACCTAGGAGTGATGCACTGGACATGGGCTTTAGAATTGAAACTGTACCTCTGATCGAGACTTGAATCCATGCAGTTGGGACTCAAGAAAAAAAACCAAAAGCCAGATTGGAACTCGAAATCCATGGTCTTTTAACTGAGATCACACCTGGTCTCAAGACTTAATGACCTTAGGTTCTTGATGTCTCATCACAGAAAGAATTCAGTGAGAGAGAAAGTGATAGATAAGAAGTGGATTTATTTTGAGAGAAACACACTCCACAGACAGAGCAGGGTCATCTCAGAAGGTTAGAGTTGCCTCAGAATATGGCGAAGTTAATTTTTATGGGCTGAGTAATTTCACAGGCTAATGAGTGGGAGGACTATTCCAATTATTTGGGGGTAAAGACCAAGATTTCCAAGAATTGGGCCACTGCCTTCTTTTTGGCCTTTGATAGCTGGTTTTTGGAATTGGGCTTCCCTGGTGGCTCAGATGGTAAAGAACCTGCCTGCAATGCGGGAGACCTGGGTTCAATCTGTGGGTTGGGAAGATCCCCTGGAGGAGGAAATGGCAACCTACTCCAGTGTTCTTGCCTGGAGAACCCCATCTGCAGAGAAGCCTGGTGGGCTACAGTCCACGGAGTCACAAAAAGTTGTCCATGACCCAATCACTAAACACACACACATTTGGAATTGTGTTGGTGCTTGTGAATGTGTCACTGAGCTTATGATGAGAGCATATGATGAGGCTCAAGGTCCACTGGAAGTCAAACTAGGCACCATCTCGGGCCTAGTTGGTTCTAATCAGTTTATGCTGTGTCCTTGGGCTAGGTCTTTTTTTTTAAGATTGTGTCCTGCCTGATTCTCTCCTGTTTCAGAATGACAGTGACAAGGACAATGCCCATTGCAGTCTGTATCAACTTGGACAATTCACGTCATCCATACTTTGACCTGTACAATGGAGATAATAATGACATCTTTGTTTCAAAAATAAATAATGGAGCACACACCAAATCACCAGGGTAAGGCCTGGCAGCTAACAGAGGTGAACTCCCCCACTCGCTTCCCTCTCCCCCCTTTCTGTGTTTCTGCATCCCACTGTGGAACCAAATCTAGTGCATGGTAGGCAAGCCATGGCTGGTAAGTCTCTGAGTGATTAATGGACTCTCAGTCATAGGCTTTTCCATCTCATTTGCATGAACAGTTATTTTAGTGATTGAGCTGAAATATTAGGATATCATAGAGTAAAAACATTCTAAGATGTAATTAGGCCTTAATCCAAACAATTAATTAATTAATGCAGGAATTCCTGGTGCCCATACATGCCAATGAATGATACACCTGGCCCCAGCATCCTGGCAAATCATCACACCATGAACAACTCGGGATGCTTTTCCTGAGGGTGGCCATCACTTGAGTGTGGCTCTTCTTCTGTGGTCCCCTTAGCTCACAGTTCAGATAAGGTATACATTATATATATTTGAACTATGGTGTTGGAGAAGACTCTTGAGAGTCCATTGGACTGCAAGGAGATCCAACCAGTCAACCCTAAAGGAGGTCAACCCTGAATATTCATTGGAAAGACTGATGCTGAAGCTGAAGCGCCAATACTTTGGTCACTTGATCTGAAGAGCTGACTCACTGGAAAAGACCCTGATGCTGGGAAAGACAGAAGGAACTAGAGGAGAAGCGGGTGGCAGAGGATGAGATGGCTGGATAGCATCACTGACTCAGTGGACATGAGTTTGCACAAACTGGGAGATAGTGTAGGACAGGAAAGCCTGGCATGCTGCAGTCCATGGGATTGCAAAGAGTTGGACATGAGTTAGCAACTCAACAACAACACTTGCTATTATAAGCCAGATTCATACATTGAAGCCCAACTCCCAAGACTTCAGAATGTGACTGTATTTAAAGATAGGACCTTTAAAGTGATGGTTAAGTTAAAAACGAGACAAGTGTCCTTATAAGAAGAGGAAATTTGGACACACAGACAGATACCAGGAGTGCATGCACACAGAGGAGAGGCCGTGTGAGGACACACAGAGAAGACGCAGTCTGCAAGCCGAGGACACTTGACTCAGTGAAAAAAAAACCAAGAAAACATAAAATGACTTTGCTAACACCCTGATCTTGGACTTCTAGCATCCAGAACAGTGAGAAAACAAATGTCTGTTGTTTGAAACCCCCAGTTTGTGGCATTTTGTAGTGTGAGTCCTAGCAAAAACATACATTATAACAAGCAAATTGTTCTTATTCATCTAGGAATGATTTAAATTCTGAGTACATAGAGTTTCTTGGTGGAGAAGGCAATGACACCCCACTCCAGTGCTCTTGTCTGGAAAATCCCATGGATGGAGGAGCATGGTGGGCTGCAGTCCATGGGGTTGCAAATAGCCTGACACGACTGAGTGACTTCATTTTGACTTTTCACTTTCATGCATTGGAGAAGGAAATGGCAACCCACTCCAGTGTTCTTGCCTGGAGAATCCCAGAGACGGGGGAGCCTTGTGGGCTGCCATCTATGGGGTTGCACAGAGTCAAACACGACTAAAGCGACTTAGCAGCAGCAGCAGAGCTTCTTGGAACATAGCAGGTATTCAATAAAGGTATATCAAAGGGCAGAAATTGTCTGCGAGTGGCATCATCCGGCAGAACTTGGATGGAAGCCCCACATTCTGCAGGAGAGGGCATATTCATCTGCAGAGACTGGGGCGTTCCCAGGAGCACAGGGCCATAAGGAACATTAGAAGGGTTTAGGGCACTGCTGATCACTTCACATCACCAGCCAGCTGCATGCTCAGGGACCCTCTGAAGACATCACTTCCCTCCTGAAGACCTTCCTATCCCTTGGGGATGACGGTGAGTTGCCAGATTGTTGACTTGGTTTTCCCTTTATCATAAGATAACAAGAGGTCTCCTTTCTTTCTTCCATGTCAAAATTTATTAGTATAACCTCCACCCCACATACTGCCTTCCACCTCTTAAAAATAGGACATTCCTCTTCAGTGAAATAACATGCCAGCAACAAAGACAAATGGAGAGCAGCAAGAAAAAGAACCCGGGAGGCTGTGAACTGCTTTCTTTCTTTCCCATATAAATATAGTAAGAGAATGTCCGATGCATAATTGCACTTTGGCGAAAGACCGTAGCCCATTTATAGGGGAAGAGTGCAGACTCTGCTTCTTACTGAGCCAACTGCTTTTCTACTTGAGGGAAAATTGATGTTGGAGCCAAGTTATACCCAGCCTGACCTTTCCTTCTCTTCTTCCTCAGATGACATTTCCAGACTGTCTTCTTGGGTTAACGTTCCTGTTTCACCCTCCTGTTGTTGTTGCCGTTATTCAGTCCAAAGCAGTGTCCGACTCTTTGTGACCCCATGGACTGCAGCATGCCAGGCTCCCTTGTCCTCCACTAGCTCCTGGAGTTTGCTCAGCTTCATGTCCGTAGAGTTGATGATGCTATCTATTTCATCCTCTGCTGCCCCTTTCTCTTTTTGCCTTCAGTCTTTCCCACCTCTGGTGACATTCTTCTACTTGTATCCTCACAACACATTCACTTGCCTAGTCTTGTGAGGGCCTTCAACTTATATTTGTTAGTATATATACATTTTGACCAAGTTCACAAAGCTTTTGTTTCAAGGTGGAACTTCCTGACTTAGCATTTGATGCTTGCAGATTCCCCGCAAATGCTTGTATGGATGAATGAATGAGATGACCTACTTTTTTCTACTTCCATCTTATGCCTATACGCACATATACACACACACGCAGATTGTGTTGGTTGATTGGCTGTTGCCTGTGGCTAAAGGGAACTGACTTGCTTGAATGTGTAACTTCAAGACTCAGCAGTCAACAGAGAACTTAGAAAATCAAGGAAACCCTGAATGCTAGAGCCACAGAGATGCTACCATGTACTGTCAGCTCTGGGCTTCCCAGGTGGCACTAGTGGTAAAGGACCTGCCTGCCCATGCAAGAGACATAAAAGATGTAAGTTCAGTCCCTAGGTGGGGAAGATCCCCTGGAGGAGGGCATGGCAACCCACTCCAGTATTCTTGCCTGGAGAATCCCATGAACAGAGGAGCCTGGCAGGCGTTGCAAAGAGTTGGACATGATTGAAGCGCTTTAGCAGGCACGCACACGTGTATATACTACCTAGAAAATGCCACAAGAGAAAACATTGGCAAGAGGCACTTACTTTAGACTGAGTGCCCTGGGAAGACTTCTCTGAAGAAGCATCATCTCAGCTGCGCTATGAAACATGAGCAGGAACATGATAGAAGGTGAAGTATCCAGGGAGAGGGACCAGCCTGGGCAAAGGCTTAAGGCAGGAGGAAACTTGGCATGATCAAGGCATGGCTGGAGCTTAGCTGGAGCTTGACAAGTAGGGAAAACCCACAGGAGATGAGGATGTTCTAGGTGGCCCAGGTCAGGCCAGGGAGAGCTTTGGAGGCTGTGTTAAGGAGATTTGAGCTTTGTCTGGCTTACCTGGAACACTGGCAGGAGAGAAATGATCTATTTATATATTACTAAGATCCTGTTGCTGATGTCTGGAAAAGAGAGAGGGGATGATAAGAGAGAAAAGAGAAGGATGGTTTCTAAGCTATTGCATGCCTTCCCTGGTGACTAAATGGTAAAGAATTCGCCTGCCAATGCAGGAGACACAAGTTTGGTTCCTGGCCCGGGAAGATCCCACATGCTGCAAAACCACCAAACCCATGCTCGACAACTATTGAGCCTGTGCTCTAGAGTCCAGGAGCCACAACTACTGAAGCCCATGCATCTGTAGCCCATGCTTCTCGATTCGAAAAGCCACCACAATGAGAAGCTCATGCACAGCAACAAAGAATAGCTTTCACTCGCAACAACTAGAGAAAAAAACCATCATGGAAGACTCAGCACAACCAAAAATCAACTTTAAAGAAACTGTTTGCAGTGGTTCCAGTGGGAAAGGATGGTGGTTTGGGTGAGGGAGTGGGGATTAAGGGTGAACTGGGACCCATTTGGGGTTGAGTGACGGACTGGATTGCAGATGGCAGGGTGGATGGGGTCCTGATTTAAGAAGGAACGGCTCTCCCAGGTTTCTGGCTGAAGGACTTGGCGGATGATGGTACATGCTGCTGAGACAGAGAAGGACCAACTGAAGATGATGAATTAAGGTGATTAGCGGAGTGGGCTTTGCAAAGATTTTGAAACAAGGGTAGAGGCTGCAAGGCAACAAAATGAGGTCAGACCTACTCTGAGTGACTTTTCTGCTTGCAGGTTACACATGCACCTTGAGAATTCCTCAGTGAGGGGTTTTTGGGACGAACATCATTTCACCAGATCAATCCGGAAATGCTTAAGCTATGCTGGTCAGGACCAACCCTAAGTCCCAGGAGATTGATAGGATATCCCAGGGGCCCATGCAATGGGGAAAACAGTCTTGAAATTACTTTGTCTTTTGTTGTCTCAGGAAAGCAAATGTGAATAATTTTTTTATTCCATAATATTAATATGTACCTGTATTTATGTATAATATACATGTATGTGTATATGTAATGAGGTTAATATTATTAATATTAAATGATGTCTCAAATAACCCACAATCAAGTGAAATTGACCACCCAGGAAAAAGTGTCTCATTTATATGTTGGTTTCACGAACCGCCTGGCATACAGCCAGGCAGTTTCAGAGGTATGTGTCTCCCATTCTGAGAAATATGACTGTCCATGAATAAAAATCAGAATAGGAACCAGTGGATCTGGCTTCCCCGCCATCTCCGGTCTTGGCCGAGATGGTTCCCATCCCTCAAGCGATGATAATACTGTCTATCTGCCCACTGTGTAGAGGCCAACCTTTTGTCAAGTACACAGGGGTCGTTTCACTCGTCAGCTGAGCTGGACGGGAGGCGCTGCACCTTTCTGTCTCCAAGCTCTTGAGGTGTCTGAAGACCAAGAGTAAGGTGCACAGGGACAGCAGAACTCTGAAGGTACCCTGAGCTCCTGGAATTGAGCTAGGGCACGTACACCACGAACAGACACACACGCTGGCTTCTTGTGTGAGCAGGCAGCTCCTGTCCGTCCCCAGTCCGGGGCTCCCTTCACAGAAGTGGGAGTGAGAGACTTGGCTGGGAATGACCTTCATTAGCTCTGAACCAAGCTCTTCCTCCTCTCCCTTTCCCCCTTAGAGATTTATTTATTCATTTGCCTTGGCGGAGTTAATGGGGACGCAGGCTGAGATGGCGGAGAGCCAGTAGTGGATGGAGAGTGTTATATATTGCTTCCTGCAGGGTGACACTGGGGGCGGGCAGCGTGGGAGGGAGGGGGTGGGGAATCTGTCT
>SJXQ01001696.1:114369-198380 GCA_006408695.1 Aepyceros melampus
CCACCCCCGCCTCCACCCAGGGATGAATTAGAACTTGAAGTAGCAGGAAGAAAGAGGAAGGAAAAGCCTGGGTGGAGACCATGGAGAGAAAGCTCTGATGATGTTCAGATCTTAGAATAAGGCAGATACATGGAGCAGCATAGATGGAGGTGGGGTGGGGTTGGGGGGCATCCCAGCAGCCCGCACACCCCAGCACCAGGTCCAGCCCAGGGCGGAGGCAGGCAATGTGATTTAAGAAAGGCCTTTCTCTCTCCCCTTGGATCTCGCATCTCCATGTTTGATGATGCATGAAATTCGTTACTTAGGTTTAGGATTTTGAGTCCCTCCATGGGAGGCAATAATTTAAGCTGTGGTCACTGTTTGACACATCAGTTTGAATGAGCTGTGAGATGGTGAGGTGGGGAGGGGGGAAATTCATACCTAGAGAAAGCAAGGTAGGGGCTATGAGAGGAGGCTGAGAAGGAGTGAAATAGGGTTGAGGACCCAGGAAAAGATCATTGTAGTCTTCTCTATCACTCCTAGCTTAGGAGTGGCTAAATCTGGGCAGTTCAGGGTCCTGCCCCAGAAACACAGGAAGGGGTGCAGGAAGGATGCTTGAGGAAGGCAGAGCGTGGATAGAGGTGGGGGGACATGGCAGAGAGCATGTGAGGATTGGGGAGCTAGGCAAATGGTAACGCAAGTTTGTGTGCCTGACTCACAGTGGGGCCAAACAAACGAAACTTCACAGTGTGGAGCAGAGAGAGGTGTATCCAGTGTTGTTGTTCAGTTGCTAGTCATGTCCGACTCTTTTGACCCCATGAACGACAGCAAGCCAGACTCCCCTGTCCTTACCCACTGACTCAAAGGTAAAGAACCCCCCCTGCAGTACAGGAGGTGAGGGTTCGATCTCTGGATTGGGAAGATCCCCTGGAGAAGAAAGAATTGGGCACGACTGAGTGACCTAACAAGAACAACGCGCAAAGAGAGAGGTGTTTCATGTCCTGAAAAGCCTCAAAGTTCCCCAAAGGCTTTGGCAGAGCATTTTTAAAAGCCAGGTGAGGGGGTGGGGCCCGCAGGGCCTGTGATCAGCTCCTGCACAGTTCCCTGATGGGCTGATGGTGAGGGAGCGGGAGGGTGATGGTGCCACAGGAGTGAACATTATCAGTCCTTAGGCTCCGGCAGGCCTGGAGCTGTGTGCTCCAGGTCATCAAGTGGTCAACATCATCCATTTGGTGGGAGGTTTTCACATCTGTGAAACAACTCAGGAAATTTGCATCAAACACTTCAGAGAGGAGTTAAAACAGAGGTTGTGGGGAAAGTTCTCTCCCAAGAAGCCTTCATAGGGTCCTACCTGGTTACAAGGAGACTCGTTTAGGGACAAGTTAATGCCATGAGAAATGCTGGGCTGGAAGAAGCACAAGCTGGAATCAAGATTGCTGGGAGAAATATCAATAACCTCAGATATGCAGATGACACCACCCTTATGGCAGAAAGGGAAGAGGAACTAAAGAGCCTCTTGATGAAAGTGAAAGAGGAGAGTGAACAAGTTGGCTTAAAGCTCAACATTCAGAAAATGAAGATCATACCATCTGGGCCCATCACTTCATGGGAAATAGATGGGGAAACAGTGGAAACAGTGTCAGACTTTATTTTGGGGCTCCAAAATCACTGCAGATGGTGACTGCAGCCATGAAATTAAAAGACGCTTACTCTTTGGAAGGAAAGTAATGACCAACCTAGATAGCATATTCAAAACCAGAGACATTACTTTGCCAACAAAGGTCCGTCTAGTCAAGGCTATGGTTTTTCCTGTGGTCGTGTATGGATGTGAGGTTGGACTGTGAAGAAGGCTGAGTGCCGAAGAACTGATGCTTTTGAACTGTGGTGTTGGAGAAGACTCTTGAGAGTCCCTTGGACTGCAAGGAGATCCAACCAGTCCATTCTGAAGGAGATCAACCCTGGAATTTCTTTGAAAGTAATGATGCTAAAGCTGAAATTCCAATACTTTGGTCACCTCATGTGAAGAGTTGACTCACTGGAAAAGACTCTGATGCTGAGAGGGATTGGGGGCAGGAGGAGAAGGGGATGACAGAGGATGAGATGGCTGGAGGGCATCGCTGACTCGATGGACATGAGTCTGAGTGAACTCCGGGAGTTGGTGATGGACAGGGAGGCCTGGCGTGCTGTGATTCATGGGGTCGCAGGGAGTCGAACACGACTGAGAGACTGAACTGAACTGAACTGAATGCCAAGAGTGGAAGTTTTTAGGGAAAAGCTGATTTGGCAGATGGGTAAGAAGTAGCCAAAACAGGAAAGATCTTCAACATACACCATGGAGTTTGGGCTTGATTCTACAGATCACTGGAAAGAACCACCAGTGCTTTCTGAGCAGGGGAAGAAGAGGTGGCTGAAGGGGAAGGTGAAGAAAATTAGCCCAGAGCCTGATCTCACTTACTGCTCCTGGAAGATTCCTTGGAGGAGGGCATCACAACCCACTCCAGTATTCATGCCTAGAGAATCCCATGGACAGAGGAGCCTGGTGGGCTACAGTCCAGAGGGTTGCAAAGAGTTGGGCACGACTGAAGCGACTGAGCATGCCTGCACGTATACCCCCGAGGGGAGGTCTTGCCATCTGCTTTCTGCTGCTAAGGACCTTGTAACTTCAGAGGCTGTATACCTGCCAAAGACATTCAGCTGCAAAGCAGGAGGGGTGAGATTCGAATCCGGGTCTATCTGAGACCCAAATCTGTGTCTTTCTATGACAACATGTTGATGGGTTTTTGGGAGACTTAAATTCTCTAACATGCCAGGTTTTCTAAGTGGGCATCTTGAAAGTAAAAGTGAAAGTGTTAGTTCAGTGGTGTCACCTCTTTGCAACTCCAGACACTATAGCACTCCAGGCTCCTCTGTCCATGGAATTCTTCAAGCAAAAATACTGAAGTAGGTTGCCGTTTTTCTTCTCTAGGGGATCTTCCTGACCCATGAATCAAACCCAGGTTTCCCACATTGCAGGCAGATTCTTTACAATCTGAGCCACCAGGGAACCTAAAACCATCATACGTATGAGCACAGAGTCAGTAGATTCTCTTACGGCTCTGGAGGCTAGAAGTACACTTTCTCTCTGCAGATTCTAGTGGAGAATCTTCCTTGCCTTTCCTGGCTTCCTGTGGCTCCAGAAATTCCAAGGCTCATGCAGCATCCCTGGGATCTCTGCCTCCATCTTCACAAGGACGTAACCTCTGAGGGAGAGAGGATCTGCTGGCCAAGACCTTGATTTCAGACTTCTGGCTCCAGGCTGTGAGCGAACACATTTCTGTTGTTTACAATTTCTGAAATTGTGCTGACTTCTTGCAGCAGCTATAAGAAACTGACACAGGGTGTTCAAGCAGGGCATTGTGCTCACTAGTAAGCGTGTCTCCAGAGGAATCTGAGAATCAGAAAAGGAGGCCATGGACTTCTCTGGCAGTCCAGTGGTTAAGACTCCAGGTTTCCAATGCAGGGGGCAAGGATTCGATCCATAGTCTGGGAACTATTATCCCACATGTCATGTGGCATAGGCAAAAAAAAATAAAAATACATAAGTGGGTCATTTGTCTGTGTTCAGGGTTCTTTCTAATCCTCAGATTTTATAACTCAGAGGGTTTTTACTCAACTGCAATATGTGCTTATAATTTAACGTTCTGCTTTTATATTTAATATAATTTTATAGGCTACACATACAATTTCACTTATTTGTCTGTAATGACTACTTAGTATGCCATCAAATGAAAGCATCACCATTTCCTAACATTTGCATACTGATGATGCAAATGATTTAAATATTTTTTACTATTATAAATAATGCCACTGCAGACCTCCCTAGTCAAGTGACTATTTTCACTTGATGTCCTTTGACAGTGTTGCAGCTAAAACCTCGGCTTTCTCTACCCACTGAAGCTGAATAAAAAAATACAGAGACAGAGTTTGGAGGAAATAGAAAGGTGGCTTTAATCCTCAGCTGCCGGAGGGGAGAAACACAGTAGGCTAATGCCTCCAGAACTGTGACCGCTCCCATGAGGAGTCTCAGGGCTTCTATAAGATGAAGGCTCTCAATCAGGGGTCAGTGGTGAGAAACAAAGGTTTCAGGATCTTGTATTCTTCTTCCTCTTACTTGTTTCAAAAACAGTCATAGGCTGGCATCAGGTAGCCGGGTAAACTGGGTCTGGCAGTGCGGTAGCCCATAGTTGGGTCCATTGTCTTACATGTATTGTACTGTGGCCTTCTTTCTATAATGCAAACAGAGGAGAAAGCTACAAGGGCTGGTGTGCAGAGAGTGCGGTAAAGGTGAGCACCAGACACAGGATGTGATGAACATAGAGGCAAAGGGTTATAGGTGCAGAATGTAGCTCCTGCAGAGTTAGGGGCAGAGGAGCCAACTTAGTTACAGGCTACAAGATGTTTCACCTGGGGGCTCAGATGGTAAAGAATCGGCCAGAAGCGCAGCAGATCTGGGTTCTATGGATCCCTGAGTTGGAAAGATCGCCTGGAGAAGGGAATGGCAACCCACTTCAATACTCTTGCCCAGAGAATCCCATGGACAGAGGAGCCTGGCAGGCTATGGACTATGGCGTTGCAAAGAGTCGAACACAACTGAGCGACTAACACTTTAATTGACTGTGCAGCCCACGGGGTCGCACAGAGTCGAACACGACTGCAGTGACTTAGCAGCAGCAGCAGCAGCTGTTCAGTCATGTCCAACTCTTTGCAGTCTTATGGACTGCAGCATGCCAGGCTTCAATAAAAGTTAGGAGTGATCAACCTTTTTCACTGTCATCTTCTTTGTTCTCAGGAAAGAAAAGTAAAATCCCTCATTCCTCATTTTTCCTTTTCACTGCAGTAACAGTAATTCTCAGCCGGGGTGAGACATTTGGCAAGGTCTGAAGACTTTAGCAATCAGTTGTTGGGAGGTGTGTTACTATCAGCTAGAGGCTAGGAATGCTGCTAAACTTCCTACTTACAGGGCGTCTTTCCACAGCTAATGCTTTCTGGTCCAAAATGTCAATAGTGATGTGACTGGAAAAACATGCCTTAGGATAAAATCTTGGGATGTAATCAATAGATCCTTGGGTTTGGCTCTTCTTTTTTTTCTATTTCATTTTTGGCTGTGTGGGTTGTCATTGCTCTGCTCAGCCTTTCTCTAGTTGAGGCGAGCAGGGCCTAATCTCTAGTTGCTGCGTGCGGGCTTCTCATTGCGGTGGCTTCTCTCTAGGCACTTGGGCTTCAGTAGTTGTGGTTCCCAGGGTCCAGAGCACAGCCTCAGTGGTCGTGGCGCACAGGCTGTTGCCCCCCAGCATGTGGGTTCTTCCCGAACCAGGGATGGAACCCGTGTCTCCTGCAGCGGCAGGCGAATTCTTCACCACTGAGCCACCAGGGAAGCCCTGGGTTTGACTCTTGACATGAGTTGGAGGAGTGTGAACATCTGCCTGGCAGTGACGTGCTGGCCAGTGCAGAGCCGGGTCCACAGCTAGGACAGACTCTCATCATCATAGTCCAGCTGTCTCTCCTTCATAGTCTGAAGCCAGAAAAACATCCAACAGGGTGTTTCAGGACTGAAACTGACAAAAGATAAATATGCCTGGGCCTTCAGTGCTCAGGCTCTTGATGACTTTGGGGAAATGAAGTTTACCCCTCTTCTGGACTCTCAGTTCCCACTATGTTAGGAAGACTTCCCTAAACACTCTAGTCCACACTGCCTGTCTCATCATGAACGACCCTCACTGCCTACACTCCTCGAGAAATCAGTTTAAATATCCTGGCACATGGTAGGCCCTTAGGAGATGCTTGGCAAATGTCTGAATGATGATCAGTTTAATGTGTGCATGTGTGTTAGTTACTCAGTCGTGTCTGACTCTTTGTGACCCCATGGACTGTAGCCCACCAGCCTCAGGTTCCTCTGTCAGTGAGCTTCTCCAGGCAAGAATACTGGAGTGGGTTGCCATTCCTTTCTGCAGGGGATCTTTCTGACCCAGGGATCGAACCTGGGTTTCCTGCTTTGCAGGCAGATTCTTTAGCATTTGAGCCACAGGGAAGCCCGATCAGCTTAACAGCTTTCTGTAAACTACCCTGAATATGAACAGAGTCTGATCTGTAATAGGGCTCATGAGAAAATACATGCTTATTGAAACTTCGAATGGCCCAGGCAAAACTTCCAGCCTCTGGTCCCCATCAGATGGTGGAGGAACCCATTCTATCCATGCTCTCTGAGCACTGACCAGAGATGGGCCTCTTCCATGTCACCTGAAAGCTCATTAACAATGCAGGGGGCTACTTCACAGGTTTGTAATCCACCACCTAAAGCCCAGAGCTGTGTATCTATGTGGATGGATGAAGAGGGTCTCCCCTCCCCCTACCACGATCACAAATGGAGCTGGAGCATTCAAGAGAAGTGATCTGGGCAAGACATTTCCTTGTCACTGAATATGATGAAGTCACGTAGTAAAACACAGGTTGAGGAAGGGGCTCCTCAGAAGAAGGTGAAGATTGGTATCTTGCTAGCAACATGAAACGAACATAGATTTCTCATGAAGACCCAACAAGAGTCTTGTGAACAACATTAATCCTCATGATGGGAGGACACACTACTTTCAGATCCTTTCTAGGGAAAAATCGTCAGAGTGCAGAGAACCGCCTTTTGCCCTCGTTTTTCTCCCTCTGCCCTCAAGCATCATCCAGAACTCCCTCCTCTTCCCACCCCCAGGTATAAACCACACCCTCTTCACGGATTATTGGGGGGCAAGAAGTATTTGTCCTCAGACTGTGAACCAACTGGAAAAACCATAAATAAAATAGTCCTTAAGTGGCATCACTCTGTGAGAAAGTAAACTAGGGTCTTCCATGCAGATTATATTCAGATAAGAAAACTGAGACCCTAAGGTTCTACTAATAGCACTATGGTAAAATAGATTTTGGATCCAGAACACTGTGTGTTCCTCCCTATGCAGGACTGTCTCTGTGCTCCTGGGAGGAGAGAGGAAATCCACCTGTATGGTCTCTGGGGCTTGGCGGTAGGTGCCAAGCAAGGGATGTGTGTGCTCGGGCTCTCAATCCTAGCTGACTCTTTGTGACTCCATGGGCTGTGGCCTACCAGGCTCTGTCCATGGGATTCTTAAGCAAGAATACTGGAGTGGGTTGCCATTTCCTACTCCAGGGGATCTTCTGACCCAGGGATTATACCCACGTCTCTTGCATCTCCTGCATTGGCAGGTGGATTCTCTACCACTGTGCCACCTAGGAAGCCCACTGGTCCATGAAGCCTAAGAAGAGGGTGTGACCTCCCACTCTGTGTACCATACAGTTCCTGCATCCAAGCTTGTGATTTATTGCTCTTAACTTCTCTCTTCCCTGTTGCAGTGAAACTGAGAGGGGGTTTGCTCTCCAGTAAGCATCCGGAAGTCTTTGAAAGACATCGATCATTTCAGAGCAGGCAAGTGCCTCCCTGAAGGACAGTTGTGTTGCAATGGAGCAGTGATTTTGGAGGGAAGATCAGATGTTCAGTCTTGGAAATAGTGACTGTGTCAGCCCATGGGGCTATGGAAGTGGGGATGTATAGCAGCTATTTTTTCTGTAATTGCAAGGTTGAAGTTTCAGAACCAAGAGTCTTCAGAAGAGATTCTAATTAGAGCAATCAACCTGGCTAGTTTGTCAAAAACAAGTCTAGGGAAAGAAGAGGAGAATAATGGAGTAGAAAAGAAAGGAGTGGGGAGGTCAGATCTTTAGATAAGCTATGGTTTAAAGGCAAAAAAATAAGAAGTTAAAGAGAAGAGAAATTGGAGAAGATAAGAAGGAGGAGAAGGAGGAGGAGGCGGGCTCAAAAGGAGGTAATATGAGAAGCTTGAGGACAAAGAGCACTACAGTTCATTGGAAGTTGAATCAGACATGATATGATTAGGTTTGCTGGATAAAATGGAAAACCAGAATAACAATGGTTAAAATTTTAGAGATGTTTTCCTTTCATAGAGGAGAAATCTGAAATAAACTATCGGCTGACGTGGCTGCTCTGTGTTTTCATCAAGACTCTGGTTCATTCTGTGCTTCTGTTCCATAAGTGAAAGTGAAAGTCACTCAGTCATGTCCGACTCTTTTGCACCCCCCCGTGGACTATAGAGTCCATGGAATTCTCCAGGCCAGTATACTGGAGTAGGTAGCCTTTCCCTTCCCAACCTAGGGATTGAATCCAGGTCTCCCGCGTTGCAGGCGGATTTTTTTTTACTAGCTGAGCTATCAGGGAAGCCCTGTTCCATAATGTGTATATTATCTGTCCCATAGATGTTGGTGCTACACAGCTTCCCTGTTAAAGTTTGCCTCATGGTCCAAGATGGCTGCTGGAGCTCCAGCTGTCACGTCCATGTTGCATTAAAGAAAGAAAGAGGGAAGGGCAAAAATGCTTGTGTCATCTTTTGGATGACACTCCTTTTACACACTGCGGTGCTTTTAGATATACTCCTACAAGTCCATTCAGACAACTTCTGCTTCCATGTTATTAGCTGCATTTAATAGCAGTGAACCTGGGAAAGATAGCATTTGCACTGCTGCCTGGAATAAAATCAGAGTCTGTTTGTAAGTAAAAGAGGAAATGGATATTGGATAAGCAATCAGGAGTGTCTACCATAGAAGCCAAATGTAGACAGTCTTTCATATAGTCCAGAAGAGTCAATAGCAGTGGATTTAAGAGTGTGGTCACTAAACCAGTAGTTTCAAGATCACTTGTGAACTTGTTGGAAATGCAAGCTCTTGGGCTCGGTTTCAACCTACTAAATCAGAAACCCTGGGAATAGTTTTGTTGTTGTTCAGTCACTCAGTTGTGTCCAGCTCTTTGTGACCCATGGACTGCAGCACGCCTGGCTCCCCTTCACTATCCTTCACTATTTCCCAGAGTTTGCCCACATTCATGTCCATTGAATAGGTGATGCTATCTAACCATCTCATCCTCTGCCGCCCTCTTCTCCTTTGCCTTCAATCTTTCCCATTATCAAGGTCTTTTTCAATGAATTGGCTCTTTCCATCAGGTGGCCAAAGTATTGGAGCTTTAGCTTCAGCATCAGTGCTTCATAATTAATTAACAAGCAGTTGGTTTCTTAATATACCTCCAGGTGATTCTGATGCTCCTTAATTTGAAATCCATTAATCTACCCTGGTGGCTCAGACGGTAAAGCATCTGTCTACAATGTGGGAGACCTGGGTTTGATCTCTGGGTCGAGAAGATCCCCTGGGGAAGGAAATGGCAATCCACTCCAGTACTATTACCTGGAAAATCCCATGGACAGAAGAGCCTTGTAGGCTACAGTCCATGGGGTCTCAAAGAGTTGGACATGACTGAGCAACTTCACTTTAAATGCTGCCATTTACCCCACATTGTTTGCTTCAATAATCATTGTTTGAGCAATTATCATGTGTCAGGCACAGTGTTGGGTTCCTTTCAGTTCAGTTCAGTTCAGTCGCTCAGTCGTGTCCAACTCTTTGCGACCTCATGAATTGCAGCATGCCAGGCCTCCCTGTCCATCATCAACTCCCTCAGTTCACTCAGACTGACGTCCATCGAATCAGCGTTGCCATCCAGCCATCTCATCCTCTGTCATCCCCTTCTCCTTCTGCCCCCAATCCCTCTCAGCATCAGAGTCTTTTCCAGTGAGTCAACTCTTCACATGAGGTGGCCAAAGTACTGGAGTTTCAGCTTTAGCATTATTCCTTCCAAAGAAATCCCAGGGCTGATCTCCTTTAGAATGGACTGGTTGGATCTCCTTGCAGTCCAAGGGACTCCAGACAATCTTCCTATCAAATAACCAGAAGAGTTACTGAAGTTTATTCTCATTCATTCATTCATTTATTTAAGGAGTTTCTAAGTTTCTACTACATCAAGCATGGCACCGAGGATGGGGTCAAGGCCAAGGAGACCAGTATCCATTCTCCAGGAGCGCATGTGTGCTCTGTAAGGGGGGAAGATGGGTCAGAGAAACACACACCACTGAGAGCGCAAGGATGACACGGATGCAAGCTTCCTTGGGGGCACAAAGGCCAATTCTTCATGGAAAGATAGGATCCAGGATTCACTCTGTCAACTGACTTCTGTCCTAGGTATGAAGTTTTTCAAGGGTAGGCATGAATTTATCTCTGTATTACAGAAAATCTTCCTCTCTTCTATCATTAATCAGTAAGCCCTGTAAGGGTTTCCCAAGTGGCTCAGTCCGTGAAGAATCCGCCTGCCAATGCAGGAGACGTGGGTTTGATCCCTGGATTGGGAAGATCCCCTGGAGGAGGGCATGGCAACCCACTCCAGTATTCTTGCCTGGAGAATCCCATAAAGGAGCCTGGTGGGCTACAGTCCATGGGGTGGCAAGGAGTCAGACACGACTGGAGCGACTGAGCATGCACAGAAGCCTGGTAAGTCTCAATTGCTGACCATCCTGCTGCAGCCAATGAATGCACAGATAGCAGTGTCTTGAGTATTCAGAATATCGAATATTTGCTCAATATTCAGTATATTCCATCTCATGCTTACTCTAGATTTGCAGACCCTTATCCAAGAGTTAACCCTGAATCATAGCTATTGTTTTGGTACTCTGTGTGTGTGTAAAACAACTGGAGATCATTAAAAAAGTCTAAAACCCCAATCCCATCAGAAGGCTGAAACACACCATTGTTACTAAACCCAGTTACCCCATAAAATTTTTCTTTGACTTAGAAAGGAAATATTTGTTCCTACATGTGCTGCTGGCTGTTACCAAGCAACTTCCTATGGTCTTTGGTCAAATGCATTTTCTGCCCCTATATTTTGACATTTTCTTCCCTGAGGCCATCCTGAATTCCTCCAAGACACTGTTCATACACGTTCAAAATGTGGTGAAATGGTCCCATGTCACTGAGGGCCTGTGCAGACCATTCCCAGGGGTGGCAATTTCCCCCGCTTCTTCTATTCCCATTGTAGAAATATCTACCCAGGGAGTTGTACTTCAATCTAGCTAACCAGTCTATGAGGGGATGAAAAAGAGAAGAGCATAGGACGACAATATTATGTTGTGAGCGGGACAGTAAAGAGCCTAGTGTGCTGGAACACAGTGAGAGGTGGATGGAAAGCTAGAAATAGTTCAAGGATTTGGTATCTTAGGCCGAAGAGTCTGGACTTCCTCTGTCCTAACCACCCACACGACCTTGAACCAATGTTGTCGATCTCTCAACCTCAGTTTCCTCTGTGAAAGGAAAGAGGTTAGATTAGAAGCCTCCTCTCATGAGTGACAGGCAGCATCTAAACCATACAGTGGTGTGTTGGAAGGGTTTTTAGGGAAGATTCATCTGAACTGGTAGAATGGATGGCCCAGAGGAAGTGTGAGATGCAGGGAATCACCGAGAAGTCATTTCAGGATGCCAGGCTGCTTCCATTTGGTACTGATCCCTGGGCCTGTAGCAAGAGACGTTGTCTCCGTATCCTTATCTCTCTGTTCCCTCCCTCTGCTGCTAGGAATTTCAAGTCCACGGTAAGGCTGGCTGGCCGGTGGAGTTTTCCCTTGGTCCTCCACACAGTTTAGTGTAACTTCGCCTGGATAGCTGCAGGACAGGCTCTCAGAGGTAGTAGGGTCAGTGTGCCATCTTCCCCTCTGGTTCTCCAACAGCCAGTTAGGGCACTGGGCAGAAGCAGGTTGCTGCCATCAGCAAGAGGAATGGGCCATAGTTCATCCCTAGACTCAGTTTCACAATCACACAGGCAGCTTCAAGAGATAAGGAGGGGAGAAGGGACAGCTCTGCCCTCTCTGGGCCTCTTGGCTCCTGTCCTGCACAAGGGCCTGCAGCCTCCCCTGAGTTTGCCATCTGTATCCACTGATGGTGGTGGTTTAGTCGCCCAGTTGTGTCCGACTCTTTGCGACCCCATGGACTGTCCCCCGCCAGGCTCCTCTGTCCTTGAAATTCTCCAGGCACGGATATTGGAATGGGTTGCCATTTCCTTCTCCAGGGAATCTTACTGACCCAGGGGGAACCCACATCTTCTGTGGCTCTGGCATTGACAGGCAGATTCTTTACCACTGTGCCTCCTGAGAAGCCATAGAGGTGATGCTACAATGAAGGGCAGAGAGTGGATCTGGAGGGGCAAAGGAGGCTCCATAGCACACCAGGCAACTCATGCTTACTTCCATCATTGCACATATACAGGTAGCAGTTTGCATTGAGAATGGCATCCTCAAGCTGCCAGGTTTTTTTTAAATTAATTAATCAGCTTTTGGCTGTGCTGGGTCTTTGTTGCTGTGCGCAAGCCTTCTCTAGCCATGGTGAGCAGGGGCTTCTTTTGTTGCAGAGCACAGGCTCTAGAGTGCGGGCTCAGTAGTCGTGGCACATGGGCTTAATTGCACGTGAAATCTTCCTGGACCAAAGATCGAACCTGTGTACCCTGTATTGGCAGGCAGATTCTTATCCACTGCGTCACCAGGGAAGTCCAGCTACCGGTATTTAGTGCCTGCTCCTCTAGGGTAGAAGTTCATAATCTTCTATGATGGAATTCAGGGGATCAGTGAACTTGAGTTGGTAAAAAATGACATTCTTTGCTTTTACTAAGCTTAATTGAAATTTAGCGTTTCCTTCAATTATGAAATAGGCAGAAAGCCAAGGTAGAATTAACAGTAACTGTGACATTGCCATCCATAAGATATTTTTATGTATATTACAGATTTTGCAGATATCTGGAAAGATGCTTTACGTTCTTCACTACTTCAAAATTGTAGTAATTTTTAGACCTGGCTGTAGATCATGTTATTTAATGTGTTATTTAAAAAAAAAAAAGAGCACATCTATTATTGTATCACACATTTGGTTTTTTAAAATTATTTTGACAACTGTATCTCAATAAAACCCATGTGTTGTATGTACTTAGAAATGTTAAATCCCATGTAATATATGCATTTAAATTTTTTTTCTGAGTTCAGAGGTTCATCAAACTCCAAGAGGGATCTATGTCACAAATAATTTTAGGAATCTCTAGTCTTAATCATCAATGGGGCTGTATTTGGAGACACGGCATTTAGGAGGTAATTAAGGTTAAATGACAGAAAAGGCATGGCACCCCACTCCAGTACTCTTGCCTGGAAAATCCCATGGACAGAGGAGCCTGGTAGGCTGCAGTCCATGAGGTTGCTAAGAGTCGGACACGACTGAATGACTTCACTTTCATTTTTCACTTTCATGCATTGGAGAAGGAAATGGCAACCCACTCCAGTGTTCTTGCCTGGAGAATCCCAGGGACGCAGAAGCCTGGTAGGAGGCTGTCTCTGAGGTCTCACAGAGTCGGACACGACTGAAGTGACTTAGCAGCAGCAGCAGGAGCAAGGTTAAATGAAGTTGTAAGAGGCTTCTCAGGTGGCACTAGTGGTAAAGAACCTGCCTGCCAATACAGGAGACACAGGTTCAGAGTCAGGAAGATCCCCTGGAGGAGGGCGTGGCAATCCGCTCCAGTGTTCTTGCCTAGAAAAGCCCCATGGACGAAGGAACCTGGGAGTCAGACGCGACTTTGTGACTAGACAGCAACAACTCTCCAGGCTGTAACAGAATTCCTGGGACAGGGGTCCAGGGAAGTCCTGGGAGACTGATTCTGCTAAGAAAAACTCAACACATCTCTGGTTATAGATCAGATCCTATTCGGAAATGGAAAAATGATGTCCGTGTGCTGAACTGTTTAGCATGGATTGTCCAGAGGCACAGACATGATCATACTGTTGAAGTGTGGCTTCTCTGGGGATTTAGGGTCCCGGGCTGGAGAGTGAGGGCAGAAAAGGGGTGACCAAGGTGGGAAGTCGCAGCCTAGATGGTGGATACGCTTGAGCAGGTGTGGTCACCACTAGCAACATCATGCTGTCCACTTCTGCTCTGCCCTCTGGACATGTCTGTTAAACCCCCAAGTCAGATCTCACTTGGGACATGAAGGGCAAAGTGGGGAGGAAGGAGTTGCAAGCTGAGAAGCAACACTGAGCCCCAAGTAGGCAAAGAGAACCCAGACAGAGGTGGCAAGCTGATCCCTGGGGCGTTCCAGAAACCCTCAGGAAGAGACCTGACAAAGCCTGGATTCCCACAGACGCTAGCTTGGGCTGGGCTGGGTTACCATCCTAGTGCACGCATGCTCAGTCCTGTGCCCCCATGGATTGTAGCTCTCCTGGCTTCTCTGGCCGTGGGATTCTCCGGGCAAGAATACTGGAGTGGGTTGCCATTTCCTTCTCCAGGGGATCTTCCTGACCCAAGGATTGAACCGGAGTCTCTTGCATTGACAGAGGGGTTGTTTAACTGAACCTGCTTCTCTTGAATTGACAGGTAGATTGTTTACCTCTTTGCCACCTGGGAAGCCTGTTACCGTCCCACCTTGACTGTAAAAAGCAGAATGATTGCAAGAGGACCACAGCTCTGTGTACCACTAGGAAAGAAAAATGCTGCTGATTACAATGGTGAGACATCAACTGTATGGTGGATTCTGATTTCAGACGTCTTAAACGTGTGAATAAATGTGTCACTCAGAATTGATGAAATACGGTACTTCAGTATTGAACTGAAGAGTGACTCTCCCCTCCAAGGCTGGTGGGTCCAGGGACCTGGATGTTTTCCATCATAGCCGTTGATAGCCTTGACCATCTGCCCCATCCTGTGAGCCCACCAAGAGCCGGCGCTGTGTCCCAGCCGTTTCTGTGTCTGCAGCACCAAGCACTGTGTGTTTCTCCAGTAGATGCTCCTAAAGTGTTTGTATTAATGACTGACTGGCTGAGTGCGCTGATGAAAGGATGAATTCTTGAAGACTGTGCTTCAGAGACATCTTGAGGTGAGGTGGGGAGCGGAAAAAGACACCCACTCCAGCAGGAAGGATTGTCTTATCACCGAACCATTCTTTTTTTTTTAAATCTCCTTTCATTCATTTATTTTGTTCTTTTGGCCAGGCCTCAAAGCATGTGGGATCTTAGTTCCCAGACTAGGAACTGAACCCTTGCTTCCTGCAATGGAAACCTGGAGTCTTCACCACTGGACTGCCAGGGAAATCCCCCTTTTTTTTCTTTTTAATCTTTTAATTTTATCCTGGAGTATAGTTGATTAATAATGTGTTGGTTTCAGGTGTCCAGCAAAGGATTCAGTTAGGCATATGCTTGTATCTATTCTGTTTCAAATTCTTTTCCCATTTAGGTTATTACATAATATTGAGCAGGGTACCCAGTGCTATACAGTAGGTCCTTGCTGGTTATCCATTTTAAACATAGCAGAGTGTATCGCTGAGCTTTTTTGATTGCTTAGTTCATGGTGGTAATAAAAAGCAGATTGACTTTTGATCAATTTTATGATTAATTTTAAATCCCCTGCCTGCAGTGTGTCCCCTTACTGCCTGCACCCAGGACAGACCACTACCTCCAGCCCTTTCTGCATGCTTCATGCAAACCTATGAAGTGCTGAAGCTCTGATTCACTGCACAATGAATCAAGTCAGAACAAATGTGCCTGAACATCTCTGGTTGCCCACTTAAGAAGTCACGGCCTAGCTTTATTTGAGATTTTGCCCTGAAGCCCTGCAGGCACTGAGGAGCATTGAGAAGACGTGCTGATCACAGGACTGAACCACTGAATGGACAAATGGACGATGTGTATTAAGGGTTTTCCACTGTACTCCAGATTCCCCGCCCCCCGCCCCGCTCCTCCATCTCACTGTGGCTGAATCAGCACCGCGATCCCCCTAAGGATGCCATTCGCCTAAGGAATGGCTCTCCAAGGGAGCCACTGAACATTTGCTTAATGAGTTTTGAAGTAGCCTCTGCTTTGGGCACCATGGATCGGGAGAGGGGAGTGTCCACATGGAGGGCCACCCCTGCACGCTCTCTGTCTCTCAGCTGGCGAGCTTGCTGAAGGGATGAGGGCATGGGGAGAGATACTGACTGCAGTCACGTGGCTTGTTGAGATGACTTGTGGGGCCTGGGACAGCTCTGTGTTCATGAGTCACTTCGGCTAAGTTTAGTGCTGGCTCCAGTGACAGAACAGATGGACAGTCAGAGCAAAGACGTTCTGCTGGACTCCAGCCCGGCATGACCCCATCCGATCGGTCAGCCAGATCTGAGCTGACACAGGCTCCCAGGTCCTGGTGATGGCAGGTGGGGGACAGGAACAGTGACTGCCCATCGCTCATTTGCTACTCCTTCATTCAGAAACTTCCAGTGAGCACTCAGTAGACAAAGGGAAATGCAAGACCCGGGGCCCCTGCAAAGAGCGTGGAATCTGAACAACCACAGTTATAGCAATGAGATCAAATAGATGGAAAAGGGCAGGAAATAACCAGTGACGGCAACTTGGACAGTGTTCTACAGGGAATGATGCTCCTCCCAAATCTAGTTGCTCCTCCCAATTTTAGTTGCTTCAATCTCATCATGGGAGTTGTGTTGTTACCCCCAGGTGTCGGATCAACACCCTGAGAAGTGAAGCAAGTTGCCCAGGGAAATGAGTGGGGAGCTGGGCGTCCAGACCTCCTCCTCTATGTCCCAGTTCAGAGTCTTCCATACCACTCTGCCATTGCTGTTGTGGCCGTTAGGCCGGGGTTTTTAGAATGGGAAGCCTCATTTCCCATAAACGGGAAACCTCCTCATTTGCTCCGTGAGAAGGGAGTGTGGCTTGAGTCCTAGCTCAGAACAGTATTGGCAATTTCATGTTCTTGGTGTCTCACACCAAAATCAGATTGATTATATTCTTTGCAGCCAAAGATGGAGAAGCTCTATACAGTCAACAAAGACAAGACCGGGAGCTGACTGTGGCTCAGATCATGAACTCCTGATTGCCAAATTCAGACTTAAATTGAAGAAAGTGGGCAACACCACTAGACCATTCAGGTATGACCTAAATCAAATCCCTTATGATTATACAGTGGAAGTGAGAAATAGATTTAAAGGTCTAGATCTGATAGATAGAGTGCCTGATGAATTATGGAATGAGGTTCGTGACATTGTACAGGAGATAGGGATCAAGACCATCCCCATGGAAAAGAAATGCAAAAAGGCAAAATGGCTGTCTGGGGAGGCCTTACAAATAGCTGTGAAAAGAAGAGAAGCAAAAAGCAAAGGAGAAAAGGAAAGATATAAGCATCTGAATGCAGAGTTCCAAAGAATAGCAAGAAGAGATAAGAAAGCCTTCTTCAGCAATCAATGTAAAGAAATAGAGGAAAAGAACAGAATGGGAAAGACTAGAGATCTCTTCAAGAAAATTAGAGATACCAAGAGTCTCCAGTACTTTGGCCACCTCATGTGAAGAGTTGACTCATTGGAAAAGACCCTGATGCTGGGAGGGATTGGGGGCAGGAGGAGAAGGGGACGACCGAGGATGAGATGGCTGGATGGCATCACGGACTCATCATGGACGTGAGTCTGAGTGAACTCCGGGAGTTGGTGATGGACAGGGAGGCCTGGCGTGCTGCGATTCATGGGGTTGCAAAGAGTCGACACGACTGCGCGACTGAACTGAACTGAACTGGTGTCTCCTGGCTTTACTGCTCTTCCAGCCTCTGTCAACCAGTTGACATTTCACTGCTCCCTGTCTGAAAGATACCATTGTCTTTTTTCTTTCCTGGGTGTGAATGTGCTTTGTTGTCTTTTTATTTTATTGAAGTAGAGTTGATTTACAATGTTTCAGATGTACAGCAAAGTGGTTCAGTTACATGTATTATATATAGTGTATACTATACATATTAATATGATTTTATTATATTTATATAGTATATGACATATATTTGTATTATAAATAATATAGTCATTCATAATAATAAATAATATGTTCAGTTCAGTTCAGTTCAGTCACTCAGTCATGTCCGACTCTTTGGAACCCCATGAATCACAGCACGCCAGGCCTCCCTGTCCACCACCAACTCCCGGAGTTCACTCAGACTCACGTCCATGATGAGTCCGTGATGCCATCCAGCCATCTCATCCTCTGTCGCCCCCTTCTCCTCTTGCCCCCAATCCCTCCCAGCATCAGAGTCTTTTCCAATGAGTCAACTCTTTGCATGAGGTGGCCAAAGTACTGGAGCTTCAGCTTTAGCATCATTCCTTCCAAAGAAATCCCAAAGCTGATGTCCTTCAGAATAGACTGGTTGGATCTCCTTGCAGTCCAAGGGACTCTCAAGAGTCTTTTCCAACACCACAGTTCAAAAGCATCAATTCTTCGGTGCTCAACCTTCTTCACAGTCCAACTCTCACATCAGTGAGCAGTGACCACAGGAAAAACCATAGCCTTGACTAGACGGACCTTTGTTGGCAAAGTAATGTCTCTGCTTTTGAATATACTATCTAGGTTGGTCATAACTTTTCTTCCAAAGAGTAAGCATCTTTTAATTTCATGGCTGCTAATAATATGCTTAGTTGCTTAGTCATGTCCAATTCTTTGTGACTTTTTGGACTATAGCCCACCAGGCTTCTCTATCCATGGGATTTCCCAGGCAAGAATATTGAGGTTGGGGGGGAGTTTCATTTCCTTCTCCAGGGTATCTTCCCACCTAGGGATCAAATTCGCATCTCCTGTGTCTTCTGCATTGAAGGTGGATTCTTTACTTGCTGAGTCATTGTGGAAGCCCCAATATAATAATATATTATATTGTTTGTATAATATAAAGCATATATTATATATATTGATTCTTTTCCATTATGGGTTATTACAAGATATAGAATATAGTTCCCTGTGCTATATATCCTTTTTTTAGTATGAAATATAATTTTATTGCTTTTGTATCATAGAGCATCTCTACTAATAAAAAGGTGAAGGTGAGAATACATTTGATTGCTTAGTAACTCTAATGCAAACAGATAATACACAAATGTAGATATACAGTAGTGTCCTTTCTTATTACAACTACCCAATAATTAGAAAATAAAAAGCACAGTGATTATCACATATAACAGCATGTGGTTTAACAACAATATTTGTACACAATGATTTTCCAAGAGGTCTCCATGATTATATTTTTTTTAATTTTTAAAATTCTTGTCTCATTTTTTATTAAGGTATGATTTTTTTAAATATTTTAATTTATTTATTTGTTTTACCAGGTCTTAGTCGTGGCATGGGAACACTTTGTCATGGCATGTGGGATCTAGTTCCCTGACCAGGGATGGAACCTGAGTCCCCCTCATTGGGAGCACGGAGTCTTAACTATTGGACCACTGGGGAAGTCCTTACTGAGATATGATTGACATAGTGGGGCTTCCCTGGTGGCTCAGATGGTAAAGAATCTGCCTGCAGTGCAGGAGACCAGGCTTCAATCCCTGGATTGGGAAGATCCCCTGGTGGAGGTAATGGCTACCCACTCTAGTAGTCTTGCCTGGAGAATCCAATGGACACAGAAGCCTGGCAGGCTATAGTCTATGGGGTGACAAAAAGTCAGACACGACCGAGCAAGTAACAGTTTCACTGACATATAACATAACATTGTGTTAGTTTCAGGTGTACAATAATGATTCAATATCTGTTTTTATTTACAAAATGGTCACCAAATGGGTCTAGTTAACATCCATCACCATATGTAGTTCCCTCTTTATTTTCCTGTGCCGGGGACTTTTAGAATCTACTCTCTTAATGAGGTACAAATGTATAATACAGTATTATTAATACAGCCACCATGCTGTGCATACATCCCCACCGCTTGCTTAAAATAAACTGGAAATTTGTTTCAACTCCCTTCTCCCACTTTGTATTTTATCCTTTTAATACCTACCTGCTTTATCCTTTTTCTGCTTCCTCAAGAATTACACTTCTCTCCCTCTCTAGAAGGGCCAGTGTCCTGGACAAGGGGAATAGGTGAGTGGGTGGGAAGGGGTGGACATGACATTTATGGAGGGGCTGGAACAGTACTCTGATACACTCCTGGATGACTCTATGGAATCTTTAGCTCCTGTCCAGTATCTCTTGGGATTACAGTTAGAATTCATCCCAGGGGCAGTCACTTCACTCTGCATCCCAGGAACTCAAGCCCACATGCAGTTTCTTCAGGGAAACCCACTCTGCCGCCACGTAGGGAAGTACCAGGATGAGTCACCTGGGTTGGAATACCGAGACCAGGCCTCTTTCAAGTCAATGATATACGTTTTCAGGCAAGACATGAGATCTGTTATTCTAGGGCCTGTTACGATTCTCTGATGGCTGTTCTGTGGGTTTTTTAGCCTGAATGCAAACACGCTCCTGGGTTTCCCTTTAGACGTGTACCCTACCATTTCCAAATTCCAGCTTTTAACACAAAGCCTCCGCATCTGTAAGACAAGCTCTGGCCACGTTTCTGACCAGGAGCAGTGAACCCTGCTGGGCGTCACTTCCTAACAGGATGATCTGGAGATGTGAGGGGATGTGGCAGGGAGAGTGGGGTGGGGGGAGGGGAAGCATGGTGGGGTTTATCGATAGTCGGCAGGATGACATTCTTGTTTCATCACATGATGAGTGTTTTCAAGGCACTGAGCCAACACCCACCATAAACCTGTCAGGGGAAACATCTCCGTGAAATATTCTTGCGCTCACAAAGCAATGTCCACAGGGGCAGCAGGCTCACCTGGTTCGCTACTGGAGGCAGACACAAAGCACAGGATCTGAGAAGGTGGAGGTGTGTGGGCACCCAGGAGGGGAACCCAAATCTAATGAACCCAAGTTCATGGTCTATTCAGAGCCCCGGAGTATAGATGTGATAGTCATTCTGGTTCTAATTCTGCCAGCGATGAGTGTCATGCCTTGGTTATGTTATAATACTCATCCCTTCTGGCTTTTAGTTTCCTCCTTTGTAATGTGTAATTTTGGAGAAATTTACCTGTGGCTTCCTAGGGGTAAGGACTATGTCCCCTGGTCATGAAGTGCCACCTAGCACTCAGTAAGTGCAACATGAATATATAGAGAGAATAAACCAAAATACTAAGATTCTAGGAATGACCATTCCCATATGAGCTCTGTGAGTGAGGAATGCTGCTTCCATGTCAGTAAACAAAGGGTGTTGCACCCATTAAGCCGTCACATTTCAGCTGACCCAATGGTGAGCCCCGATGGAACTCGGGATGGAAACAAGATGCCCACTATCAAGCCATCAGCCCCTCGTTCCTTTGTTCCCTCCCAAATGTTGAATCTTCCTGAATTCCCAATTCAGGAAATTCCAGTGTGGTCCAAGGAGTGAACTGCACTGGAGTTGTGAAAGAGTGGCTGGGGGCCTGTGTGTTGAAGGGACAAGGGAGATGGTGGGAAGAGCCCAGTTTCTGACTCTGAATTTAGCACTTGTTGACAGTGCTGAACTGTCTGCTCCAGTCAGGGCCACCCAGCTTAGCAATGGATGATTCTCGAATGCTTTTGCACACTAGCTCCTTTCCCTTTGAAAGCAGGAAGCACACCTCATACTTTTGAATCTCTCAAGCACCTAGCTCAGAGAAAAAGAGAAGGGCTTACCAACTCCCATGGATTGACACATTTTCCCTCACTAGATGTGATGCTATGCAATTATTAGATGCATGCAGGACTCAGCATAAACATCACTTATGGGAAGGAGTTGACTTAGCCCCTAGCAATTTTGGCATTTATGACTTTTTATTTTTGTCCTTGGCAAGGAGAAATACTATGGAAGCAAGCCCATTGGGCTGTCAACAGGAGCTAGGGGGAATGGGACATGAAAGCAGAAGTTATAAGTGTTGGAGGAATTTGGGTAGACATCTTTGTAGGGTCGGTATTTTGAAGAAAGGAAAGAAATATTGTGTGTACGTGTAGGCATCAGAAAAAAATGTGTTTAGGGTCCTATGCTGGTGACTTCCAGATAAAAAAATGTGGAAAGAAAATAAAATATTGGAGCATATATTTTTTTTGCAACGTCATATTTTTAAAGGAAAGAGATATGAGAATTCTACTCCCTTTGGACAGTTTTTCAGTAGTCAGAGCATCTTTTCTGCGCCACCTAACCATGTCTTTAGGCAACAGGAATGTCAATATTCAGAGAGGAGACCACCAAGTAGACTTGGGTACTTCACTGACACCACCATCAGCACTCCAACTTCAAGATCCAAAGATCATTCAGTTAAAGCTTGGGCCAGTATGGCACCATGGAATTACTAGCCAAATGTTTCTCTCACCTCAGATGGCATGATGGTTGGTATTGGACCATCTAAGTAAGGCTGCTGCTGCTGCTAAGTCACTTCAGTCATGTCCGACTCTGTGAGACCCCATAGACGGCAGCCCACCAGGCTCCCCCGTCCCTGGGATTCTCCAGGCAAGAACACTGGAGTGGGTTGCCATTTCCTTCTCCAATGCACGAAAGGGAAAAGTGAAAGTGAAGTCACTCAGTCGTGTCCAACTCTTTGCGACCCCATGGACTATAGCCTACCAGGCTCCTCTGTCCATGGGATTTTCCAGGCAAGAGTACTGGAGTGGGATGCCATCGCCTTCTCTGATCTAAGTAAGGAGTGCAAATAAAATTCCAGAACAAGATCACACAATATATACCACACCATGTTCTTAAAACCAACTAACATCTTTTATAGGAAAGACTGATGTTGAAGCTGAAGCTCCAATACTTTGGCCACCTGAGATGAAGAGCTGACTCTCGGAAAAGACCTGATGTTGGGAAAGATTGACCACAAAAGGAGAAGGAGTGGCAGAGGATAAGATGGTTAGATAACATCACCAACTCAGTGGATGTGAATTTGAGCAAATTTCAGGAGATAGTGAAGGACAGGGGAGCCTGGCATGCTGCAGTCCATGGTTCGCAAAGAGTCAAGCAGGACTTAGTGAGTGAACAATAACAAGAGCATCCTTCAGAAGATTCTAGATGGTAGATATTTGATTTTTTTGTTTTATCGCCCTTTAAGAGCATTCTTCTCAGTGGTCCACGCTTATAGAAATGGTAATGCTCTAGACAGCCAATTGACATGTTGCTAAAACACCAGGAGTCTGTGTGCATGTGTCATCTTGCGTATGTGTGACGGTGGAACACACAAACACGGACACTGAATAGAGAAGAAATCCCTACAACTGACTCTGAAGAACGTTCAATAATGCTGATCAAGCTACTTAACTTCTTGGGCTCTCATAACTACAGGATCAAATTTTCTCCTTCTTTGGATTTTTTGATCATTGCTGAACCCTTTTCTCTGAGAAAGAAAAGATGCAAGCTTAGGTTCAGGTCAGATTTTATGATTTCATAAATGATCCAGACAAAAGGAAGTTTTTAAACTAGGCTTCACATAATGAAGCAGAATTTATGAAATAACCCCCTTGGATCTATCACCAGATACTTTTAAGAGAGAATTAATCATAGACCCCAGAGAAAACGGGAGTCTGGAGGGGAAGCCTGGGGGAGGGTGACGTAGCTGAGCTTGGCAGGGAGAAAGGAGGAGAGAAAGTAGATGGAGAAGGAGGCTGAGGGCTACATCACCTCATCCCTGTGGTCCTGAATTCTTTTACTGTCTCTGTTCTGCTTTCCAGAGGGACGGGGCCAGGTTTTCCCTCTTCCCATCTGTCCTGAGCACCACGGTCCCATCCGTCCCACTAAATCACGGCTCACTTCTCATCACTCCCATTCTAAAGAGTCAGAGGGGACACCCTATTGCCTGCTAAATCAAAGCTTCTTCTCTACCTCACTTGCATCGACTCTCAGAACTCAGTCCTTCCCATCCACTCCAGCGTCATCTCATTCCTTCCAGCAGCCCAGCCTCCTCACTGCTTTCTGCACAGACCCAGCCTTCCCTACTTCTGTGCCTTTGCTCCTGCTGTTATATTGTAGGGGGAAGAGGTGCAGCTCAGGGGTAGAGCCTTGATTGAAAACAGGAATATGATGCTGTTTCTCCTCCCATCAAAGTCCCACCTCCTCCATTAATGTGCCCTTCCTGACCACTCTGGTCCTTTCTTTCCTTTTTATAAAATTATTTGTTTATTTGGCTGTGTTGGGTCTCAGTTGCCACATGTGGGATCTTTCATTGGGGTGCACAGACTCTCTAGTTGTGGTACATGGTGTGTGGGCTTAGCTACCCCACGGCATGTGAGTTCTTAGTTCCCTGACCAGGGATAGACCCTACGTTCCCTGCACTGCAAGGCAGATTCTTAATCACTGGACCTGCAGGGAAGTCCCTATTCCAGTTCTTCTAAAGTCTCCCTTCTCTGAATCCAGTGATAGGATGGTAGACATTTAGGAACAAGTTCTCCAGGGGTGGGAACTAAGGACGCTCACCACATACGTGAGCTTATTATACTTTTAATGGATATGAAGAATGGGTAGTACACAATTTACATGCAATAACAAAATATATAATACTCTTTTTATGACTAACCTAGACAGCATATTGAAAAGCAGAGACATTACTTTGCCAACAAAGGTCCGTCTAGTCCAGGCTATGGTTTTTCCAGTGGTCATGTATGGATGTGAGAGTTGGACTATAAAGAAAGCTGAGTGCCAAAGAATTGATGCTTTTGAACTGTGGTGTTGGAGAAGACTCTTGAGAGTCCTTTGGACTGCAAGGAGATCCAACCAGTCCATCCTAAAGGAAATCAGTCCTGAATATTCATTGGAAAGACTGATGCTGAAACTGAAACTCCAATACTTTGGCCACTTGATGCGAAGAGCTGACTCATTGGGAAAGACCTTGATGCTGGAAAGATCAGGGGCAGGAGAAGAACGGGATGACAGAGGATGAGATGGCTGGATGGCATCACCGACTCAATGGACATAAGTTTGGGTGAACTCCGGGAGTTGATGATGGACAAGGAGGCCTGGCGTGCTGCGGTTCATGGGGTCTCAGAGAGCTGGACACGACTGAGTGACTGAACTGAACTCTGAACTGTAAGTTTTACATAGCTGATGATCATGAAACGCTTTCACTGATGTTTGCCAGACTCTTGTATCTGTAGACAAACTATGACTGCAGCTGACAAATGTGTTATTCTGATAGGAATTCTGGTCGATCTTTAAATGAATAAAATGAAAGTAAAACACCTAAGACATGCCACAGTCTCACGTGTTCATCCATGACATGAGAGGCTTCTTTGCTGAGTTGGAAAACAATTTTCAAATACTCAGGGTTTGTGTCTCTGTGTGTGTGAGTCACAAGGAACAGTTACACCCACCATACACTCCTAATTTAGCTTTCATTAATAACATTTTCTTCATCACTTTGTTAAGTTTAGATAGTCAATAATATGATAAACCAAGCCCTGATTATTAGTGTTGCCAAAACTAGGCCTTTGTTCACCAGTGCTGAATAGAAATGTGAAGACAGGGTTTTGGGTGAAGTGCAAGAGTGGCTTTTATTACACTTCTAGGCAAAGGAGGCCACAGTGGGCTAATGCCCTCAAGACTTTATGACCCACCCTGGAGGGGGCAGTGAGGAGTTTTATAGCATTCAAGGAACAAGGTGTGACCTGCCCATGGACAATTCTCAGATTGGTTGGCATCAAGGTGAAGTTGCAAGCATCATCAGCTTTCTGGTTTCAGCCAGCCTAGGGTCAACCTTCCTGCAATCAGCAGTTTTCATCTGGAGGGGTGTATCAGGCTTTTACCTATATCTTTCAGGGAACTGGGAAATCAGTGATTCTGCTAAGTGGCAGAATTACAGGCTAAATTGTTACCAGTTTCACAGCCCAACATCTATTCTTTGTTTCTACCTCTTCACGTTTCTGATGATTACGTCTTGGGTCAGCATTTTACTTTGAAAGATGAAGACATGGGAAGTTGTACATGGCTTCAGTAGCAGTAGTGGGTTTTGGCGTGGATCTAAGTTCTCATCTCATTTGGGTAAACACCAAATGAGCTGAAGCACACTCTTAAGAGTATGTTAAGCTTTGTAAGAAACTGCCAAACAATCTTCCAAGCAGTCCTACCATTTTCCATTCCTACCAGCAATGAATGAAGGTGAACTCATTTAATCAATACTTTTTTAATAAGCAGGTTGTCTTAGCAACACTTCCCACTTCTGAACTTACTCTTCATATCACTGTCTTCCAACCTCCTTTTCTTGGTGAATGGCCCCACTCTCCACTGGGCACTCATGCGTGTCCTCTTTGCTCCTTCATGCAAATGAATCAACTGCTAAGCTGGGTTGACTCTCACACTTGCAGTTCTCTGAGATTTGTTCCTCTTCTCTATCCTTTCAGCCTTTATCTATGAAACAACCTCCTTCTGGTTTGCTCCCCTCCACATTGCAGGCAGTTGTCTTCCAAAATACCATGTTGCTTCCTCATTACAAAAAAAAAAAAAACCTTGAAATTCTCCCATTGACTTCAGGTTAAACTACCAACTACCCTGGATGGACTATAAGGTCTTCAGGAACTGTACTCTGCTAACTGCCCACCCCAGCTCCCTGTCAAAGCAGTACCATTTTCAGTGTTTGTGGTCCCCTAAACTCACAGAACCGTTGAAAACCATTGCATACTCTGTTCCATGGCTTTTCTCCCTGGAGAATTTCTACTCAATTTCATGACTCAACTCAAAATCATCCCCCCTTGACCACTGGGAGGGTAAAGACGTCCTTCTCTTTTTGGTCTCCACTGACCTCCGTGGTCTCTGAGTTATATTCTCACCAAGAGGCATTTATTTGTTTATGAGTGTGTCTTCCCCTCTCACTCCCAAGGCTGTGAATTTCTACATCCTTCAAACCTGGCCCACTTAGTGTGACATTACTTTGCCGACTAAGGTCCGTCAGTCAAGGCTATGGTTTTTCCAGTGGTCATGTATGGATGTGAGAGTTGGACTGTGAAGAAGGCTGAGCACAGAAAAATTGATGCTTTTGAACTGTGGTGTTGGAGAAGACTCTTGAGAGTCCCTTGGACTGCAAGGAGATCCAACCAGTCCATTCTGAAGGAGATCAACCCTGGGATTTCTTTGGAAGGAATGATGCTAAAACTGAAGCTCCAGTACTTTGGGCACCTCATGCAAAGAGTTGACTCATTGGAAAAGACCCTGATGCTGGGAGGGATTGGGGGCAGGAGGAGAAGGGGACAACCAAGGATGAGATGGCTGGATGGCATCACAGACTCAATGGACGTGAGTCTGAGTGAACTCCGGGAGTTGGTGATAGACAGGGAGGCCTGGTGTGCTGCGATTCATGGGGTCGCAAAGAGTCAGACACGACTGAGCGACTGAACTGAACTGAACTGAAAAAGAAAGAATACAAAAGAATGGATTTACAAAACAGAAACAGACTCACAGACTTAGAGAAGGAACTCATGGTCACCAAAGTGGAAGGGATAGTTAGGGAGCTTGGGATGGACATTTACACACTGCTATATTCAAATGGATAACCAACAAGGACCTACAAGCACAGGGAACTCTGCTCAAATTTATGTGCCACTGTGGAGAGCAATAGTTTGGGGGAGAACGGGTCCATGTATATGTATGGCTGAGTCCCTTCATTGTCCACCTGAAACTATCACAACATTGTTAATCAGTTATACTCCACTATAAAATAAAAAGTTAAAAAAAATCTGGTCTGCTTATGGAAATTTGCTGAAATAATTTTGAAAAGGGCAACCTCAGAGTTGAGGGTGGGGAAAGGCTAACTAAGCCTCCGATAGAGCCCAGGCATCTCAGCCATGTCCAGCTGTCTGTGACCTTATCGACTGCAGCCCGCCAGGCTCTTTGGTCCACAGGGATTCACCAGGCAAGAATACTGAAGCGGGTGGTAGCCACTCCCTTCTCCATTTCAGAGAATGAGTATAGTCTTAACCTACGCTGGTTGATTAAACCACACAAGACATGGGGGAAAAGGCAGGAGAAAGCACTCTGTAGCCTCCAGCTACATTTCCCCCCCTTCTAACAATTTTGAATAGGTTTTGAGGAAGAAGAGGCCAAGGTCATTGCTAACTACTACTCTTGTACCAACGGGGGAGGCAAAATGATGAAAGGTGAGATATGCAATTAGTTAGATGGCTGTAGAAAGACCATAAAAATTACTCATTGTCATGAAAAGGATTTATTCTGGCTCCTGAAAATGATCCTGCTTCAGAGAACAGGTTTGCAGGTCATTGGCAAGAACTCTGCCTGGGTCTCTGTGGACTCCTGGCCCTACAGAGGATCTCTTGCAGGTGCCTTTGTGTGCAGATGAGGGAGAGGGGGGCTCTGGGAGCATCTATTGGGTGGGATAGAGCCATCTAGGTTCAAGGTCTTCCCGACTTTCTTGATCACCAGTAAAACTATCACATTTAGCCAGTTAGGTTCCTGTCTGGCAGGACTGAGCAACTATGGTTACCTTAGAAAGAGTTTTCTGTTTCTTTCACTGAAATTGTTGCAAGGAGAAGTCAATTCTGACTCCGTGTTAGAACTGTTTCTTTGACGTTGCTTTTATTATTATTATTATTATTGCCTATTTGTGCTCAGTCATGTCCAACTCTTTGCAGCCCCAGGGACTGTACCTACCAGGCTCCTCTGTCCATGGCATTTCCCAGGCAAGAATACTGGAGTGGGTTGCCTTTCCTACTCTAAGGGATCTTCCTGAGCCATGGATTGAACTTGCATCTCCTGGTCTCCAGCATTGCACATGGATTCTTTACTGCTGAGCCATCCACACGTGATGGCCTGCCTCAGAGAATCTTGCCCCTCTGCCTGACTGTTAAAGTGCCTTTGTTAAGAAACCCTGTTCACCTGAGGATAGCAGGAAGGAAGAAATGAACACATCCCTTTTCCGGAGGCTTGCCATTCTAAGTGATACTTGCAAGAGTAAATAGCCTTTTTACTTTGTTTCCTCACTTCCCTGCCTCCATTTCTGATCTGAAAGAGCTCCTGGTGTCCAAACCCCAACAAAATGGTTATTTATTCAACTTTCTGAATAAAGCTGTGTTCCTTGCCTCAGCACCTGGTCTGTCGGATTCATTGGCCTGTCATGCGACAAGTGGCAAGCAGAGCAAGCTTGGACTCAGTAAGAAATGCATTTTGTAATCTTGGAAACTGTGGCCCCTTCCCCTACTGGGTTTCCTAAGGAAAGTTCTCAGAAAGTGGTGATTACTTGGCCACTCAGCCTGTCTGCACAAGCCTTCAACTTTGAGATTTTCCTGGAAGAAGTGTTTGTCCTTTCTTACAAGCCTCCTCCCAGCTCTTGAAACTATCCCCAGAAGGATCCTAAGCTATCTGTGTTGTATGCTTCTTTGTTGCCCGTCTTTTCAGCTGCTTGGAAGTCATCTCTTTGAGTCAAAGGGATCTGAGTTGAAATCCTGGTTCTATCAGTTGCTGGAACGGGACACAGAAGTCCTTGACATGGTTCTGGGGAGCATATTCAGGAAATGAACATATTTTTCCTTCAACAGGGATGGGTTGAGATAAAATGGTATTGTTGCCTTGTGATCAGATGGGAGGATTTCCTCTGAAGGAATTCACAGTTTGACTGCAGAGCAGGGAGGTGCCATAGGTGAGTCCCAGGTGAGAGGATCCTGGGACACGGTCTCCCACACCTCTCCTGGAACAACCCTCAGCTTTGGCTGCCTGTCCCCCTGTGGGACCCCAGAACCCCTGACCTGGTCCTCCGGGAATCTCACTCTGCAGCAACTACACACTTCTTTGGCCCTTCAATGACTTCTAAAGATACTAGGTGGGCTGAGAAACCGTGACCCATTGGGTCCACTCTGCTTCAGCCTTGTACGCCCAGACCTCAACCTGAATCTCATTGTCACTTGGAATTACTGTCAGACTTTCTTTTTTTTTTTCAAAAAGGAGAGTTGTTTTTTTAAAAAGAAAATACTTGAAGCCTTAAAACATAGGATTCTTATTCCAGAGCTAACATCCTATACTTTTATCATCTACTCTGTACATGTTTGGGAATGGGATTGTCAGAAACTAAAGTCACCCAAAGGAAATTTAGCTCAAGTGCTCTGCCTTAAAATTTTTAAATAAGGATTTACAAGACTATTGTTTTTATTTAATTTAATATCCACTGCACCGAGGGTGAGCTAACAGAATGTTATGGTAAAAGATTAATCTTCATGTTTTGAATAGTGAATATAAACATTGAATGTAGGTGGTAACTCAAACAGGATTTGGATTCTAAGGATAAAGAGCTAAAACTGAGAGAGGCTATGTGTTTTGGAGTACTTGCTGTATGAAGATTACAGTTGCTGCTGTTCAATCACTAAATTGTGTCATACTCTTTGTGACTCCAGGGACTATAGCCCGCCAGGCTCAGTCCATGAGATTTCCCAGGCAAGAATACTGGAGGGGGTTCCCATTCCCTGCAGAGGATCTTTCCCACTGAGATTATGAGCTGCCCTCAGACTGATTTCCAATGTTGGCAATTTTTTTTCTAGCTGCTCATAGTAGATCCTCATTGCATGGCTCCTCGGTATCCATTTCATCTCTTCTCTTCCATTTGGTAACAGTATTGGGAATTTCCTCTCTCAGTTGGGAAACTCCTAGTGGGGCCCCCTCCTCGGTACGTGGGTGACGCACATGACATAGGCTGCCCAATGNAGAGTCGAGATGATCTCCAGGGAACGTGCCATCAGGTCACAAGGACCCAAAAGTCTCAGTCCCCTCCAGATGAACCTGAGTTCCCTGAACTCTCTCGACTGTCATCCCGGGGATCGACTGAACCCACGTTGGCACGTGTGAAAGCCCTGGTGGTATCTGGAGGGAAAGCCAAGGATCCCTGTGTCAACGCGACAGGAAGCCTGACAGTGCCGCTACGGCTCAGGAGAAGAGCGGGCGTTCAGGTCTCCACTCAAGACAAGGCCTGACCACCCTGTTGACACTCCAGAGGGACCCAAGTCCCATGTCAGCACTTACGAGCAAAGCTCAGGGTGCAACCGCAGATCCAGGAGTGGACCTAGGACCCGCCACTGACTGGAGAGGAATTCCAAAAAGTCCCTCGCCATTCGCACGGAGAGTGACCTCTCCTCAGGCCACACGAGAACATCCCTGAGGTCCCCGTCGTAACTCGAGAAGGACCTGCTGGAACTCGAGAAACACCAGGAGATTCTCCCTTCCATTGGTGATAGACAGGGAGGCCTGGTGTGCTGCGATTCATGGGGTCGCAAAGAGTCAGACACGACTGAGCGACTGAACTGAACTGAACTGAAAAAGAAAGAATACAAAAGAATGGATTTACAAAACAGAAACAGACTCACAGACTTAGAGAAGGAACTCATGGTCACCAAAGTGGAAGGGATAGTTAGGGAGCTTGGGATGGACATTTACACACTGCTATATTCAAATGGATAACCAACAAGGACCTACAAGCACAGGGAACTCTGCTCAAATTTATGTGCCACTGTGGAGAGCAATAGTTTGGGGGAGAACGGGTCCATGTATATGTATGGCTGAGTCCCTTCATTGTCCACCTGAAACTATCACAACATTGTTAATCAGTTATACTCCACTATAAAATAAAAAGTTAAAAAAAATCTGGTCTGCTTAGGAAATTTGCTGAAATAATTTTGAAAAGGGCAACCTCAGAGTTGAGGGTGGGGAAAGGCTAACTAAGCCTCCGATAGAGCCCAGGCATCTCAGCCATGTCCAGCTGTCTGTGACCTTATCGACTGCAGCCCGCCAGGCTCTTTGGTCCACAGGGATTCACCAGGCAAGAATACTGAAGCGGGTGGTAGCCACTCCCTTCTCCATTTCAGAGAATGAGTATAGTCTTAACCTACGCTGGTTGATTAAACCACACAAGACATGGGGGAAAAGGCAGGAGAAAGCACTCTGTAGCCTCCAGCTACATTTCCCCCCCTTCTAACAATTTTGAATAGGTTTTGAGGAAGAAGAGGCCAAGGTCATTGCTAACTACTACTCTTGTACCAACGGGGGAGGCAAAATGATGAAAGGTGAGATATGCAATTAGTTAGATGGCTGTAGAAAGACCATAAAAATTACTCATTGTCATGAAAAGGATTTATTCTGGCTCCTGAAAATGATCCTGCTTCAGAGAACAGGTTTGCAGGTCATTGGCAAGAACTCTGCCTGGGTCTCTGTGGACTCCTGGCCCTACAGAGGATCTCTTGCAGGTGCCTTTGTGTGCAGATGAGGGAGAGGGGGGCTCTGGGAGCATCTATTGGGTGGGATAGAGCCATCTAGGTTCAAGGTCTTCCCGACTTTCTTGATCACCAGTAAAACTATCACATTTAGCCAGTTAGGTTCCTGTCTGGCAGGACTGAGCAACTATGGTTACCTTAGAAAGAGTTTTCTGTTTCTTTCACTGAAATTGTTGCAAGGAGAAGTCAATTCTGACTCCGTGTTAGAACTGTTTCTTTGACGTTGCTTTTATTATTATTATTATTATTGCCTATTTGTGCTCAGTCATGTCCAACTCTTTGCAGCCCCAGGGACTGTACCTACCAGGCTCCTCTGTCCATGGCATTTCCCAGGCAAGAATACTGGAGTGGGTTGCCTTTCCTACTCTAAGGGATCTTCCTGAGCCATGGATTGAACTTGCATCTCCTGTCTCCAGCATTGCACATGGATTCTTTACTGCTGAGCCATCCACACGTGATGGCCTGCCTCAGAGAATCTTGCCCCTCTGCCTGACTGTTAAAGTGCCTTTGTTAAGAAACCCTGTTCACCTGAGGATAGCAGGAAGGAAGAAATGAACACATCCCTTTTCCGGAGGCTTGCCATTCTAAGTGATACTTGCAAGAGTAAATAGCCTTTTTACTTTGTTTCCTCACTTCCCTGCCTCCATTTCTGATCTGAAAGAGCTCCTGGTGTCCAAACCCCAACAAAATGGTTATTTATTCAACTTTCTGAATAAAGCTGTGTTCCTTGCCTCAGCACCTGGTCTGTCGGATTCATTGGCCTGTCATGCGACAAGTGGCAAGCAGAGCAAGCTTGGACTCAGTAAGAAATGCATTTTGTAATCTTGGAAACTGTGGCCCCTTCCCCTACTGGGTTTCCTAAGGAAAGTTCTCAGAAAGTGGTGATTACTTGGCCACTCAGCCTGTCTGCACAAGCCTTCAACTTTGAGATTTTCCTGGAAGAAGTGTTTGTCCTTTCTTACAAGCCTCCTCCCAGCTCTTGAAACTATCCCCAGAAGGATCCTAAGCTATCTGTGTTGTATGCTTCTTTGTTGCCCGTCTTTTCAGCTGCTTGGAAGTCATCTCTTTGAGTCAAAGGGATCTGAGTTGAAATCCTGGTTCTATCAGTTGCTGGAACGGGACACAGAAGTCCTTGACATGGTTCTGGGGAGCATATTCAGGAAATGAACATATTTTTCCTTCAACAGGGATGGGTTGAGATAAAATGGTATTGTTGCCTTGTGATCAGATGGGAGGATTTCCTCTGAAGGAATTCACAGTTTGACTGCAGAGCAGGGAGGTGCCATAGGTGAGTCCCAGGTGAGAGGATCCTGGGACACGGTCTCCCACACCTCTCCTGGAACAACCCTCAGCTTTGGCTGCCTGTCCCCCTGTGGGACCCCAGAACCCCTGACCTGGTCCTCCGGGAATCTCACTCTGCAGCAACTACAACTTCTTTGGCCCTTCAATGACTTCTAAAGATACTAGGTGGGCTGAGAAACCGTGACCCATTGGGTCCACTCTGCTTCAGCCTTGTACGCCCAGACCTCAACCTGAATCTCATTGTCACTTGGAATTACTGTCAGACTTTCTTTTTTTTTTTCAAAAAGGAGAGTTGTTTTTTTAAAAAGAAAATACTTGAAGCCTTAAAACATAGGATTCTTATTCCAGAGCTAACATCCTATACTTTTATCATCTACTCTGTACATGTTTGGGAATGGGATTGTCAGAAACTAAAGTCACCCAAAGGAAATTTAGCTCAAGTGCTCTGCCTTAAAATTTTTAAATAAGGATTTACAAGACTATTGTTTTTATTTAATTTAATATCCACTGCACCGAGGGTGAGCTAACAGAATGTTATGGTAAAAGATTAATCTTCATGTTTTGAATAGTGAATATAAACATTGAATGTAGGTGGTAACTCAAACAGGATTTGGATTCTAAGGATAAAGAGCTAAAACTGAGAGAGGCTATGTGTTTTGGAGTACTTGCTGTATGAAGATTACAGTTGCTGCTGTTCAATCACTAAATTGTGTCATACTCTTTGTGACTCCAGGGACTATAGCCCGCCAGGCTCAGTCCATGAGATTTCCCAGGCAAGAATACTGGAGGGGGTTCCCATTCCCTGCAGAGGATCTTTCCCACTGAGATTATGAGCTGCCCTCAGACTGATTTCCAATGTTGGCAATTTTTTTTCTAGCTGCTCATAGTAGATCCTCATTGCATGGCTCCTCGGTATCCATTTCATCTCTTCTCTTCCATTTGGTAACAGTATTGGGAATTTCCTCTCTCAGTTGGGAAACTCCTAGTGGGGCCCCCTCCTCGGTACGTGGGTGACGCACATGACATAGGCTGCCCAATGACGTGTTTCATTGGCTAAAGTGATTGGATTAGCAATGAACATATGACTCAATCAGTCATAAGAGATTTTTGCTAGGATTTAAAAAAAATCTTATTTATTTATTTTTGCCTGGTCAGTTTTTAGTTGTGGCATGAAGGATCTTTCAATGTGACATGCAGGCATAGTTGCCTCTGAGGCAGGTGGGATCTTGGTTACCCCACCAGGGATCGGTCCTCTGCATTGGAAAGCAAATTCTTGACAACTGGACAGCCAGAGAAGTTCCTTTTCTAGGATTTTTGAGAGAGACAGGGCAGAACCCAAGGCTGTTGCTATCAAGGTTTAAGAATGAAACCAACACAACGGGAGCAGACGGCCTGCCAGAATCATTTGAAATAAGTCACTCTTGAAGCCCTAGCCCTTTGTCCTATGAGCTGACAAATTATGGACCTTTTGTTGGTTAAGTAAATTAATGGATTTTCTGTTACTTGTAATCAAAAGAGTCCTACTTCATTGATACAACATTCTTTCAAAATAGAAAGAAGGTATTTTAAATACATAGGATATTTGAAGAGTGAATTTGTACAATCAAGGGGTTTTTAGTGTACAAAGTTGTACAACTATCGCCACTCTGATTCTAGTCTGATTCTATCTAACTCTATCTGATTCTAGTCTGTTTTCATCACCCCAAAGCAAAATCCTGTGCTCACTATCAGTTACTCCTCACTCACCTCTCTGACCCTGGCAATCAATTATCTACTTTCTGTCTCTATAAAGCTGTCTATTCCAGACACTGCAGACAAATGGAATCATACAATATGTGGTATAGTGTGTCTAGTTCTTTCACTCAGAATCATACTTTCAAAGTTCCTCTATGTATCGTGTATCAGTACTGCATTCCTGTTCCTAGCTGAAAAATATTCCACTGTATGGATATATTACATTTTGTATATCCATTCTTGGATTGATTGACATTTGAGTGTCTCCATTTCCATTGTTTGTCGATTATGAGTAATACTGCTATGAACATTTGTATACAAGTTTTTGTGTGGGCATATGTTTTCGTTTCTCCAGGAGTGGAATTTTTGGATCATATGGTAAATTTGTGTTTATCTTTTTGAGGAACTGACAAACACTTTTTCAAGCTGGCTGTCCCAGTTACCATTGTGCCAGAAACGTATGACGTTTCCAGTTTTACATCCTCATCAACACTTGCTGTGGTACATCTTTTTTGTTATAGCCATTCTAGAGAGTGTGAAATGCTCTCTCATTGTGCTTGTTATTTGCATTTCTGTAATGGTTAAAGATGCTGATTTTTGCATTTTCTTTTTGGTCATTTGTATTTCTTTTGTGTCAGTTCAGTTCAGTTCAGTTCAGTCACTCAGTCGTGTCTGACTCTTTGCAACCCCATGAATCGCAGCACGCCAGGCCTCCCTGTCCATCACCAACTCCCGGAGTTCACTCAGACTCGCGTCCATCGAGTCCATGATGCCATCCAGCCATCTCATCCTCTGTTGTCCCCTTCTCCTCCTGCCCCCAATCCCTCCCAGCATCAGAGTCTTTTCCAATGAGTCAACTCTTTGCATGAGGTGGCTAAAGTACTGGAGTTTCAGCTTTCACATCATTCCTTCCAAAGAAATCCCAGGGCTGATCTCCTTCAGAATGGACTGGTTGGATCTCCTTGCAGTCCAAGGGACTCTCAAGAGTCTTCTCCAACACCACAGTTCAAAAGCATCAATTCTTTGGCGCTCAGCCTTCTTCACAGTCCAACTCTCACATCCATACATGACCACAGGAAAAACCATAGCCTTGACTAGACGGACCTTAGTCGGCAAAGTAATGTCTCTGCTTTTGAATATACTATCTAGGTTGGTCATAACTTCATGTATAAATATTCAGATCCTTCGTCCGTTTAAAATGTAGGTTATTTGTCCTTTTATTATTGATTTGTAAGACCTATATATCTGTTGCAGGAAGGCGGACTCCTTCCAGGGCCCAAAACTGGGCTCTTGTCTAACACTTGGAAATGAATTGTCCAAGGAAACACATGTGCTGACAAAGCAAGAGATTTTATTGGGAACGGGCACCTGGGTGGAGATCAGTAGGGTAAGGGAACCCAGGAGAACTGCTCTGCCATGTGGCTTGCAATGTCGGGTTTTATGGTGATGGGATTAGTTTCGGGTGGTCTTTGACCAATCATTCTAATTCAGAGTCTTTCCTGGTGGTGCATGCATTGCTCAGGCAAGATGGATGCTAGAAAGAGGGATTCTGGGAAGTGGACGGACATGCAGTGTCTTCTTTAGACCTTTCCCGAACTCTTCCGGTTGGTGGTGGCTTATTAGTTCCGTATTCCTTATCAGGATCTCCTGTCATAAAACAACTCTTGCAAATGGTTACTATGGTGCCTGGCCAGGGTGGGCAGTTTCAGTCAGTGTGCTTTCCCTAACATATCTATCTGTCTGTCACCAGGATGCATATGATTCAAAAATATTTTCTCACAGTCCAACTCTCACATCCATACATGACCACTGGAAAAACCATAGCCTTGACTAGACAGACCTTAGTCAGCAAAGTAATGTCTCTGCTTTTGAATATACTATCTAGATTGGTCATAACTTCATGTACAAATATTATCTTTTCATTTTTTGATAGTGTCCTTTAAAGGACAATTTTTTCATTTTGAAGAAAACTAATATATCTATTTTTCCTTTTGTTGCTTGTAGTTTTGGTGTAACAACTGAGATATCATTCAAGGACTAATTCAAAGTCATAAAGATAAATTGCATTGTTTTCTTTCTAGAGTTTTAATGTTGCAGTTCTTACATTTATACCAATGATCCACTTCAAGTTAATTTTCATATATGATGCAAGGAAGGGATCCAAATACATTATTTTGCATGTGTTAGATATCCCAGCACATGTGTTGAAAAGACTCTTATTTCCCCATTGAGTCATCTTGGCATTTTTGTTGAATATCAGTTGACCATAGATACGTGAGTTTATTTTGAGGATTTCAGTTCTATTCCATTGACATATATGTTTGTTCTTATGTTGGTACCAGCACCATCGCTTTGAAGTAAGTGTTTAAATTGAGCACCCTGAGTCTTTTTGATTTTCTTCTGTCTTAAGATTGTTTTGGTTACTCAAGCTCCCTTGAATTTTCATAGGAATTTTAGGATCTGCTTGTTAATTTCTGCAAAAAAAAAAAAAGTAGTGGTATTTTGATTGGGATTGTGTTGGATTGTAGATCACCTTGGGGGAATATTGCCACTTTAACAATATTAAGTTTTCTGATTTGTGGACATTGGATGTCTTTGTGTTTATTTCAGTTTTCTTCAGTTTCTTTCAGCAATATTTTTGCATTTTTCAGTCAACCTAATTTTATTTCTTTTTAATTAAAAAAAATATTTTTGGCTGTCCTGGGTCTTAGCTGAGGCATGGGCTTCTCTAGGTGTGGTGCCCCATGTAGTTGTGGCATGAGGGCTAATTTCTACAATTCCTGAGCTTGAGGGGCACCGCAGCTGGATGGTCCGAGGTGTGTGGGCTCTTAATTTCCCAACCAGGGATCAGACTCGTATCCTCTGCATTGGAAAGCAGATTCCTAACCACTGGACCATGAGGGAAGTCCCAACCTAATTTTAAAAGTACACAAAGACTTTGCTTCTTTCGTCCATCCTCTCCTTATATGTTGACTTGATGGCATGACATCTTTATGCAGCGGGTGTCCATCAGCAAAGATTAATAACTGTTGTTTTTGCAATCGTCTTTTAAATCAGATAAGAGAAGAAAAGTTATAAATAATATTTTAAAAAATGCCTTTATAGATGGCTACTCACAAGCTCAACTGTGAGAGTGAATTCCTCCCCAGATCTTGCTCCCAAAGCATCTCACTTAACTCACCCTAATCTCAACTCTTGCTCATTTCATCCTCCTCTGTGCGTGTGGGTGTTCTAAGTCACTCAGTCATGTCCGATTCTTTGCAGTCCACAGATTGTAGCACATCAGGCTCCTCTGTCCATGGGATTCTCCAGAGAAGCATACTGGAGTAGGTTGCCATGTTCTCCTTCAGGGGATATTCCCAATCTAGGGATTAGACCAGAGTGCATCCTCCCCCACTCCCTCCTTGAATGCCAAAGTTTTTTTTTATTTTCTTTGTTTTTCACGAGTGTGGGTGATGGTGGCCAGATGTAAATGATTGAAGCAGTTCAGTGGTTCTCAATGCCCGTGCCTGCTGAGGGTTCCTAGGAGACATCGCCTGCCCTCTAACCATCCCTAGTGCACTGCCTGCCCACCAGCCCAGGCCAGTGGCTGCTGCAAACAAAGGAGGGTGTGGAGTGGCAGGCGGAGGAGGTTATGCTGGGAGTGGGTTCTGTTGGAGCAGAGTCCCTGTGTCAAAGGGGCTCCTGGGAATTCAGCACTATGGAACCACAGGTATGCACAAACAGGGAAAAAAGAAATCAATGAATGCCTGGTCTGTGTTTGGGCTTGCGGAAAATGATTGCATTTCCTTTCCTTTTGTCTATTCATAGACTCTCAGACCACTAATTCCTTTAATCAATAGCGAAGATTTGGACCAGGTGTCTCAGAGATGCCGGCATTCACTTGTCGGGTTAATGCCACTTAATCCCCTGTCTTGCAGAGCCTGCTTGGGGACCCCAAGTAGAACCACCACCCCACCCCACCCCACCCCTCCCAAGTAGAACCCACCAGGGGGCTGGCTTCTCCAGAGCAGTTCAGATGCCCTGGGACCAGGGACTGAGGGAGGCCAGCAGCAACCTCTGTTTTACTAGCGGCTGCTTATTCACATTTCAGCAGGAGGACAGGTCAGAGGTTACCAAGTTTCCTAGAAACCAAGGAAGAAAAATGCTATGGCACATTGTGGGTGATAAGATTATTGCAACCTCAGAGACATTGAAATGTGGTTAAATAAATACGTGTGTGTTTATGTGTGTACGTGTATATATCTTAGAACAGGAGTCGCCAGCCTCTGGGATCTAATGCCTGACGACCTGAGGCAGAGCTGATGTAATAATAATGAGAATAAAGTGCACAATAAATGCAATGCCCTTGAATCATTCCAAAACCATCTCCCGACACCCTCTGGCCCAATAAAACATTGTCTTCCACAAAACTGGTCCCTGGTGCCAAAGGGGTTGGGGACTGCTGTTCCAGAATCATTGAAATTTATTATTTTTAATTTAATTTTTATTTTTTTTAGCACCAAAAACATTTTGTACTGGGGTACGCCAATTAACAATGTTGTGATGGTTTCAGGTGAACAGCAAAGGACTCAGCCATGCATATACATGTATCCATTCTCCCCCAAACATGCCTCCCCTCCAGGCTGCCACATAACACTGAGCAGAGTTCCCTGTGCTATCAGAATCACTGAAATTTAGTTCCACACCTATTTAACAGGCAAGAAAATCTAGGGTCCAGAGAAATTAAATGACAAAGCTAGGCTTCTAGTTCACTGGGTCCTGGTCTTATCAGCTCACTGCAATGTTGAATACAAAGTCTGTAACACAGCGTTTAAGGGAACTGGGGCAAACCATATGGTACTCTGGGCTTCGCTTCTCTCACCTGTGAAATCAAGGTGAGACTATTTGGTTTCCCTGCCCCAGAAGGTTATTAAGAGGCTCAAATTGGATAGTATAGTTGCTTCTCTTCTTTTTTCATCAATTGGCTAAAGTTTACGGAGTGTCTCCTATGTGGTGAGCATTGTGTCAGGTTCGAGGAGATGAATGGAGATAGCGAAGGCTCCTACCTTTGTGAATTTTCAACTATAGCACTTTGCCGAGGTCTGTACAATTATAAGGGCCTCCCCCATGACCCAGTAGTAAATAGTCCACATGCCAATGCAAGAGATCAAGGTTCGATCCCTGGGTCGAAAGATCCCCTGGTGAAGGACATGGCAACACTCTCCAGTATTCTTGCCTGGAGAGTTCCATGGACAGAGGACCCTGGTGGGCTACAGTCCATGGGGTTCCAGAGAGTTTGACATGATGTAGTGACCTAAAGCACTAACCTACAATTACTAGGACTTATGGTTGCTATTGTTAGCATAGGAGATGCTGGCAGAAAAGCCCTTGAGTGGAGCCTAATGGGGTTGACAATGAAAGAGCAGAAGGCGGTGGCCCAGCTTTGCCTAAGGGAAACCTCAGATATGATACATAGCATGTTCCTGGGTCTAATGCTAACACTCAAACGTCTAAAATTGGAACTCTAGCCCCAGTGCTCTTCTCCAACCCTCTCTTGTTCTACAACCCATGTTCCCTCTCTAGTCCCTTGCCCTTGCTGCGGGCTTTCTCATCCACACGTGTTATTCCCATCCTTTCATCTTCTCCACTCACGTTGGAAAAATCCTGCTCACCCTCAAGCCCACGTTTTATGAATATTTTTCTAATCACCTCTGACCACAGTGATTTCCTTTTTCTCAATTCCTTCCTCATGTTTTTGCAGCCCCTTCAAGATGTTTTAATTAACAGATGCACTCTCTTCGCATGTCTTCCTACCTAAGGAAAGGATCCTATCCTCTCACAGAATCTATGTATTGATTCATTTATTGCTGGTTGCACTTTACTCCTCATTTTCAGCCACCTCAGCATCCTCATCATTGGATGCCGTGAAGCTGACAGTGAAGTCTGCCTTTTATAAAATGGCAGAGTGGATTCTAGTAAATGTTATCAGCGGTGAAACCAAAGGTAGAAACTGGTACAGCATCTGCTTCCCAAACATTCTCCAAATTGAAAGCTGAGGACAAGTGACAGATGAACTCCTTAAGGCATGCATGAAGGGGCCGTTACACTCTGCTTTTTGTTGTATTTTCCTAGCACACTCTCCATATTCTGATCCTAAGAAGAGAAAGGAATTGATATTTAATCCTAGGAGAGAGTGACGTTAGTAGGAAAAGCTCTCTAATGCCTGGTAGTATGTTGCTGCTGCTGCTAAGTCGCTTCAGTCGTGTCCGACTCTGTGCGGCCCCATAGATGGTGGCCCACCAGGCTCCCCCGTCCCTGGGATTCTCTAGGCAAGAACACTGCAGTGGGTTGCCATTTCATTCTCCAATGCATGAAAGTGAGAAGTGAAAGTGAAGTCGCTCAGTCGTGTCTGACTCTGCGACCCCATGGACTGCAGCCCACCAGGTTCCTCTGTCCATGGGATTTTCCAGGCAAGAGTACTAGAGTGGGGTGCCACTGCCTTCTCCGGGTAGTATGTTAGTGCTTGCTAAATATTTGTTAAAGGAATGAATGAATGAGTAAACAAGAGCTGGGTGGCCCTGTGAGAGGTGGCCAGGGGAGTGTATTGGCACCTGTGGCTACAAGGTCTCATTCCTTCTTCTGCTAATGGACCGCTGGGTTCCTGAGTGGCTCAGTGGTAAAGAATCCACCTGTCAATGCAGAAGACACAGGAGATGTGGGTTCAATCCCTGGGTCGGGAAAGTCCCCTGGAGGAGGAAATGGCAACCCATTCCAATATTCTTGCCTGGTAAATCCCATGGATAGAGGAGCCTGGCAGGGTTTAGTCCATAGGGTCACAAAGAGTTGGATGGGACTTAGTGACTGAGCATGAATGCTTATGGTCCCATGGCTATCTGAGAGACTGCTGTAGGATTACAGCATCTTAGAGCCTAATATAGGAGAAGGCAATGGCACCCCACTGCAGTACTCTTGCCTGGAAAATCCCATGGACAGAGGAGCCTGGTAGGCTGCAGTCCATGGGGCTGCAAAGAGTTGGACATGACTGAGCGACTTCACTTCCACTTTTCACTTTCATGCATTGGAGAAGGAAATGGCAACCCACTCCAGTGTTCTTGCTTGGGGAATCCCAGGGACGGGGGAGCCTGGTGGGCTGCCGTCGATGGGGTCGCACAGAGTTGGACACGACTGAAGTGACTTAGCAATAGCAATAGCAGAGCCTAATATAAGCCATGCCCACTCCCACCTCAGTGTCCCACCATCCAGACAGTGTTCTCAGGTGTTCTAACACTTTCAACATGTGTATTAATCACTCAGTCATGTCCAACTCTTTGTGGCCCCATGGACTTGTAGCCTGCCAGTCTCCTCTGTCCATGGAATTCTTTAGGCAAGAATACTGAAGTGGATAGCCATTCCCTTCTCCAGGGGGTCTTCCCTACTCAGGCATCAAACCTGGGTCTCCTGCATTGCAGGAAGATTATTTACCGTCTGAGCCACTATAAACACTTTCTTGTCTCCAAAAGCAAATAAATATTATTGTCCCCTTGGACTGAAGCGACAATAATGATCTTACCTACAGTCTATTCTCCCATCTCCAGGCAAGACTACAGTGTCCCAAGCATCATCCTTTTCACAATCCAGACGTGCCTGGATCTGAGACTGGTGTTATCCCAATGGATCCATTCCCATAAAGACTTTTGGTCAATGGAGTTTGATTTAAAAAACACTGAATAAAAAGACAACCCAGTTAAGAAGTGAGCAAAGGATTTAATTAAACGGCTCCCCAAGGAAGACATACAAATGGTCAATAGCACATGAGAAGAGGCTCAACATCCTTAGCCTGCAGGGAAATGTACTCAAAACCACAAAGAGAACCACTTCACACCCACTAAGATGGCTGTAGTCAAAAAGAAAATAACAAGCCTTGGTGAAGATGTGTACTTTCACACATGACTGAGAGTATTTTAAATGGTGTATGTCATTTAACATGCATAATAAACAAAAAGTGGGCACAATTCAAATGTCCATCGATTGACAAATGGATAAATCAAATATAGCGTCATATAAGCATACAATGGAATATTATTTGGTCATAAAAAGGAATTCCGTACTAACACATGCTATAACATAGGTGAAACTTGAAAGCATTCATCTAGGTGAGCTTGTCACAAAAGACTGTATCTTGAATGTGTGTGTGTGTGCACACGTGCACACTCAGTCATGTCTAACTCTTTGTGACCTCATGGACTGCAACTCTCCAGGCTCTTCTGTCCAACAGATTTTCCAGGCAAGAATACCAGAGCGGGTTGCCATTTCTTACTCCAGGAGATTTTCCTGACCCAGAGATGAATCTGAATCTCTTGTGTCTTCTGCATTGACTGGCAGATTCTTTACCACTAGCGCCACCTGGAAAGCCCCATATCTTGTATAAATAATTCCATTTGTGTGAGATGTCCAGAATAGGCAAATCCAGAGAGGATAGTAGATTAGTGGTTGCCCATGGCTGGGAGGAATGGGGCAAAGGGAAGTGACTACTCATGGATAGGGGTTTCCTTTGAGGTTATCTGCTAATTCTGGAATTAACAGAGGTGATGACTGCAGGACTCTGGATGTACTAAGTCACTGAATGCTACACTTGATGTGCATTTTATGATGTGTGAGTTATATCTCAGTAAAGCTGCCTATCCTTCCTTGTACTTTAAATCATCTCTAGATTACTAAGAACTCCTAATACGTAAATGTGGGTTTCCCTGGTGGCTCAGAGGTTAAAGCGTCTGCCTGCAAGGCGGGAGACCCGGGTTCAATCCCTGGATCGGGAAGATCCCCTGGAGAAGGAAATGGCAACCCACTCCAGTACTCTTGCCTGGACAATCTCATGGACGGAGGAGCCTGGTAGGTTACAGTCCAAGGGGTCGCAAAGAGTCGGACACAACTGAGTGACTTCACTTATGTAAATAGTTGTAAATACAATGTAAAGTGAAAGTATTAGTCTCTCAGTCACGACTGACTCTTTGCAACCCCATGTAACCTGCTAGGCTCCTCTGGCCATGGAAGTCTCCAGGCAAGAATACTGGAGTAGGTATCCATTCCCTTCTCCAGGGGATCTACCCTACCCAGGGATCAAACACGAGTCTCCCTAGTTGGCAACATGCAACAAACAATTTTGCTTTTTGGATTTTTTTTTTTTCCGGTGTTTCTGATTCTCAGATGGTTGAATCTATGGCTGGAGAATCAGTGGATATGGAGTGCTGACTGTAGTTTGTTTTGTTTCTTTGTTCTTTTTTTAAATTTATTTTTTGCTTATGCTAGATCAATGTGCTTTTTTTCCCCTCGAAACAGTTCTCCCAATCCTAGATAATCTAAGAACAGAGCCAAAATGATGCTAATGAGCTGAATAAAAGTGGATATTGAGGCCAGCAGAGGTTCAATCATTTATTTGAAGCTATACTACAGTCATTGAGGAAACAATGAGTTTTTTAAAATTGTTTTTCATTTATTTTCCTTTTGTAGAACTTTATCCTTTTCTCTTTTTCCCTATTTTTTTATTTAAATATTTTTGCAATGCTGTTTTGGTTTCTGACCTACAACAACAATGAGCTTTTAACTTGCCACAGGGCCATAAAGAAGGGGCAAGGGAATCCAAATTGGTTAAGCAGAAAATGTGAGGGCTAGTGGTGTTTGTGAAGATGTGAATGATTTTATGAAGCATATATGGAGCAGTTGCTTTAACTGAAATAGAAGGAATCTGGAAGGAGGACATGAACATTACTCCTCAGGTCATCAAATATCTGAACAGTCTGCAGCTACTCCCCCTGGGAACTTCAAATGAGACTAGAAACCCGTGACCCTGGATGGTGAGACTCTCAACACCTCTTCTGAACACCTGTTACGCATCTAGCAACAAGAAACACCGTACACAACCCTGCCCATAAGAAGCAAACAATGTAAGGCAGCAAATGATTAATTTTCCCAAGGCGTGGTACGGATCTACCCATTATAAGAGATCAGTAAAGGAAAAGTCAGCATGGTCTGGAATTGCTGAGAAAGGCTTCAAGAACAAGTCTGAACCTGAGCTGATATATGGAAGTATGAAAAAGATTTCAATATCTCTCATGATAGGAAGATAAGAAGAGAGAGGAAGAAGGGAAGGAAGGCAGGAAGAAGAGAGTGCATTAGGAGAGGCTTCAGTGTAAGCCCAAAACAACGAAATTAGCCCCCTTGGCATGAGGAAGTGAGCTTGGTTGAAGACCACCTTTCTCATTTCCCTCCTCTTTGGTCGTGCTCTATCTCTGCTCTTCCACTAAACCCCTCCTAACACTAGAACTCTCTGAATCCTGCAATACTCTCATCCCTCTTGTATGTTTTAATAGCCTGGTCTTAACAATGTCTAGATCATTTAACATTTTTTATCTTTGCAATAGGAGAGTAGTGCCTTGAGATAAGGCTTACATCCAGAATGTTTTGGCATTCACCCAGGACTCAATGAAGAAAGCTGAATTTTAAGTTCTTAGAATAAATAAATGGATGAGGTGGAATCTGGGTATCATTTCTGGCTCTAGCCTTCTGAGAGCTGCTGTCTCTCGCATTCTTAATTCTTCATCCCAAGGCTTTGCTGAGTGTTGACATCAGGTGGTAGGTGGGTGAAAGAGGAGTTGGAGACACAGGCCCCCTGGACTGTATCTTTCTGTGGTGGTGACAGCCATCTCAGCTCCGCATTAGGTAGTAACCAATCCCAGTTCTAGAATCCAGACCTTGAGTATAAATTAGGTGCACTCAACAAGAGGTCAGGAAGCAAGTGAACATTTACATGAAAATTGGAAGAAAGGACTCCAGTTTCTCCCACTGTCTACTGACATCGCTTCATGAAGATGCCAAGTCTTGAATGAATAGGGCAAGTGGTACAGAATTGTTGTTCAGTCACTAAGTCGTGTCTGGCTCTTTGACACCCCATGGACTGCAGCATGCCAGCGTCCTCCACTATCTCCTGGAGTTTGCTCAACTTCATGTCCATTGAGTTGGTGATGCCATGTAAACATCTCATCCTCTGCTGCCCTCTTCTCCTTTTGCCTTCAATCTTTCCCAGCATCAGAGTCTTCTCCAGTGAGTTGGCTCTTTGCATCAGGTGGCCAAAGTATCAGAGCTTCCGCTCCACCAGTCCTTCAATGAATATTCAGGGTTGATTTATTTTAGGATTGGCTGGTTTGATCTCACAGTCCAAGGAACTCTTAAGAGAATTAGTATAGAACATTAGTATCCAAAAGGACCTCCCCTTTGGAGCCATGTAGGAAGTACTGAGATTGCCTCTATCACATCTATCCTGATGGTCTTCTCTCCTTTGCAAATCAAACATCTTGGTGAGAAGGCACCTAGAAATTAAATGCATTTGCCTGTAGAAGTAAAAACATCTGGAATCTTATGATAAAGCCGATCAATATTATCTGCTGGTCCTTATTGCTCTTCTGGACTTGAGAACTCTTTGGCCCTTCTGTGAGCCTGGTTGCAAATCTCTGTGGCCATGGAGACCCTGGGAGCACTCGTGGTGGCCCAGCTCAGCCAAGATGGAGAAGAATGAGCTCCCAGGGACAGGAGTTTAAGGGAAAACCTAGCTGCTTTGGATGTACAGCCTGTTGGGTTCCACAATCACGGTACCATTTGTTAGGTGTGTGCCCTTGGGCAAATTAGTCTGAGTCTCAGTTTCCTCTCTTTAAAATGAGAATAATGACAAAAGCCAAGCTGAATGGGTGGCTGCAAGGATGAGATAGGACCACATGTACACAAAGCCTCATGCACAACAGCTGGGCAGAGTCAGGACTGGATTGCTTGTTGTCCACTCACTAGGTTGTGTCCATTTCTTTGAGATCCCACGAACTGTGGCTCACCAGACTCCTCTGTCCATGGGGTTTTCCGGGCAAGAACACTGGAGTGGGTTACCATTGCCTTCTCCAGGGGATCTTCCTGACCCAGGGATCAACCCACGTCTCTTTCATTGACAGACAGATTCTTTCCCACAGAGTCACCTGGGAAGCCCAAGGACTTGCTAAGTGATAGCTATTATGGTTATTATCCCTCAGTGTGTCACTCAAGACGTCCTCCCCTGCTCAGTCCTGCTTGGGATTGGGTAGAGCAGACGAGAAGCCATGGGTCTGAGTGTGGCTGGTTTGTGTGCTGGTCAAGAAGAATAGGTATGTCTCAAGATCATGACAATATCATGGGTGTGTCTCAAACCAATTCAGGTTGGAGCATCTCTGACAAAGACACATCACAAGTCTGAGCCACGTGAGATGCTCAGGTCCTGGGCAAAGCCTGTTTCCCGATTCTTCCTACTGGACTGTTCCCACAGGAAAGGATTTAGCAGCCACACACCCTTAATTTCCTATATCTCTCTTTCTCTCAGTCTCTTTTCAATCTATAGGCTCAGTGGAAGAGCTGGGGCCACTTCAGGGACCTCGCTTTATCACTTAAAAGAGATGAGCATAACCTATGCTTGACATACCCATTTGGACCTCCTGGTAAATGACCAGATGCCATTCCTTGTTAGGTGGATCAGGGTTGGACGAGCACAGAATGTTCTGTGTTCACCCATCCATCAGGTCTGACCTGTGAGAGCACCACAGAGAGTCGCTCAGTTGTGTCCGACTCTTTGTTACTCTATGGACTGTAGTCTGCCAGGCTCCTCTGTCCATGGGATTTCCCAGGCAAGAATACTGGAGTGCGTAGCCATTCCTTCTCCAAGGGATATTCTCAACACAGGGATCAAACCTGGGTCTCCTGCATTGCAGGTGGATTCTTTACTGTCTGAGCCACCAGGGAAGCCCAAGAGTACCACAAGCCTTATCTAAAGCATCATGTCATTCACCTACTCTAGAGGCAGAAGTTCTGCCCTACTAGAATCCTCATTTGGCATGATAGCTTTGTAAGGCTAAAAATACCTCTCTGGGAGTGGGGTGATTTCTTAAGTCAAAAGCAATCATTATCTTCTTTTTAAGTATAATTTTACTTATTTATTTTTGGCTGTGCTGCACCTTCATTGCTGTGCGGTTTTTCTCTAGCTGGGGTGAGCGAGGCCTACTCTCTAGCTGCCGTGTGCCGGCTTCTCTCGCTGCGGAGCACTGGCTCTAGGGCATGCGGGCTTTTGTAGTCGTGGCCTTCAGGCCCTAGAGCAGAGTCTCAATAGCTGTGATGCACTGGCTTAGTTGCTCCGTGGCATGTGGCATCTTTCTGGACCAGGGATCGAACCCGCATCTCCTGCAGCGGCAGGTGGATTCTTTACCACTGAGCCACCAGGCAAGCCCAGTCATTATCTTCTTGATGTGAGTCATTAACTCATCGTAGCAAGAAAATATTATGAGACTACAAGAAATAGAAGCATTGAGTGGAAAGACAAATGGTTGAGAGGCAGCCAATGACTTCACTCTGGCGTGCGGAGCGCTGGGCAATGGGAAGGGGTTGACTTCATCTATTGGAAGGGAGGTGGGGGAGCAGGGACCAAGCTTTCACCTACTTCACAGTTCTGCCAAGATTCTGCCGCATCATTCTTTCTGCCCCGTCTGGAATGGAGAAGTCAAGTGTGGAGACAGGAGGCAGACCCTTATCAAAGAGTGAACACATGTAGTGGGATTAGGGCCCGTGGACACGAATAACTCCAGAAGGCTGGCCCCGATATCTTCCTGATCTGTTTGAAGGGAGGGATCCTTGGGCTGAGACATAACCTCACCCCGAAAGCCAAAGTATGTCATGGAGCTTTTATAACCCTGCCTGTGCCGGCCTCCCCCACAAAGGGGAACAGCTGGCCTCACCCTCCCTTCTTTTCATTGTCACTTGTCCTCTGTGATTCCAGGACATTGTCTTCAAATGGGTGTCCCCACTCTGAGAAGTATGCATCAAGGGTATTAGCAGCAATCATTTGATAATTTCTTGAATGCTATTGTTTCTGGGATTGTCTGTCTACGTGATGGTTACAAAAGGCAGTTGGGGAGATTTGGTCTAATTAGGGGCCCATGAGATGTTTCACCTGCCTGCAGTTTCAGTCCCACCCACGTTTGCCTGGGCCACCCAGGCCCCACGACACCTCCTGCTCTCAGCGCTGGAGGAGAAGCCCCACACAGTCTGGGAGCACTTCAGACCAGTGCCATGGGCCAGGTCTACTTTTGAGGACCTCCTGTCTCCCCGTTCAGTGCTGCTCCACTACTCATGGGGACCCCCAGCAAGTCCACACTCACCCAGCAGCAAATGCCAGTCAATTGTTCATTTCTAGGAATTTTGGGAGCCAGCTGACATTACATTGTTGTTGCTGTTTAGTTGCTAAGTTGTGTCCAACTCTGTGCAACTCCAGGGACTGGAGCTCACAGCTCCTCTATTCATGGGATTTACCAGGCAAGAATACTGGGAGTGGGTTGCCATTTCCTACTCCAGGGGATCTTCACCACCCAGGATCAAACCCATGTCTCTTGTGTCTCTTGCATTGACAAGTGGTTCTTTACCACTAAGTCACCTGGGAAGCCCTGGCAAATCATGGTTGCTAAGTAAATACTTATGAAATGACCTTAAGATCTTTCTCAACAAACTAGAACTTCTTCCCCTATTTTGAATTTTCACTTGTTTTTCTTCCTGTAGTATAGTAACCTGAACTTAATGGCATTGAAGTGCTATTTAATCAGGAAGCAGAAGGGTCTAAAAGCACAAATCTTCTGACAGCTTCTACTCTTTCATTCTAAAGTAATTCCATTGGAGAATCCAGTTGCTAAGCCTAATTCAAGAATGTAAGACCCATCATGACCTTTAATCAAGTTGTTAACACTTTTTGTGACTCAATTAGCTTAGCTGCTTAGACCAGGTTATTAAGGAGGCTGTGGTTAGAATGAAGCTGAATAGGGGAATAGAACTATATCTTGAACCCTGGGCTTCCTTGGTGGCTCAGAGGGTAAAGAATCTGCCTGCAATACAGGTAACCTGGGTTCAATCCTTGGGTTATGAAGATCCCCTGGAGAAGGAAATGGCAACCCACTCCAGTATTCTTGCCTGGAGAATCCCATGGCCTGGAGAGAGAAGCCTGAAGAGCTACAGTCCATGGGGTTGCAAAAAGTCGGACACAATCGAGTGACTAACACTTTAACTTGAACTTCGTCAATTCCTTGGTTATTCAAGGCTTCTGAGAAGAGACTGTACATGTGGCTGTACACATATCTATCCACCTTGCTGAAAATACCTCTTATCTTTGATGGGTCAACAAAGGCAACTGATTCCCCATCCCTCTCTAAGGCAGGGTAAATGTCTTCTCCTCCAGGACTGTCTCAAGGTATTGAGATAAAGGCTATGAAAGTCCTTTAACAGGAAAAGGCACCATGGCAAGCTGTCCTTTATGCAGAGAGAAGATAATACTGATATACTTTATTTTTTTTAATTGATACAACAATGTGATAGTTAGAGGTGTGAATATGCATATACATATAGCTACTCTTCTTTAGATTCTTTTTCCATGTAGGTTATTATAGAGTATTGAGGAGAGTTCCCTGCGTTCTACATACAGCAGGCATGACCATTAACTTGTTGGTTATCTATTTTACATACTAGTGTGTATCTGTTATAGTTCAGTTCAGTTCAGTAGCTCAGTCGTGTCTGACTCTTTGCGACCCCATGAATCGCAGCACACCAGGCCTCCCTGTCCATCACCAACTCCCGGAGTTCACCAAGAGCCACACCCATGGAGTCAGTGATGCCATTGTCTGACACTGTTTCCACTGTTTCCCCATCTATTTCCCATGAAGTGATGGGACCAGATGCCATGATCTTCGTTTTCTGAATGTTGAGCTTTAAGCCAACTTTGTCACTCTCCTCTTTCACTTTCAGCAAGAGGCTTTTTAGCTCCTCTTCACTTTCTGCCATAAGGGTGGTGTCATCTGCATATCTGATGTGATTGATATTTCTCCCGGCAATCTTGATTCCAGCTTGTGTTTCTTCCACTCCAGCGTTTCTCATGATGTACTCTGCATATAAGTTAAATAAGCAGGGTGACAATACACAGCCTTGACGTACTCCTTTTCCTATTTGGAACCAGTCTGTTGTTCCATGTCCAGTTCTAACTGTTGCTTCCTGACCTGCATACAGATTTCTCAAGAGGCAGGTCAGGTGGTCTGGTATTCCCATCTCTTTCAGAATTTTCCACAGTTGATTGTGATCCACACAGTCAAAGGCTTTGGCATAGTCAATAAAGCAGAAATCGATGTTTTTCTGGAACTCTCTTGCTTTTTCCATGATCCAGCGGATGTTGGCCATTTGATCTCTGGTTCCTCTGCCTTTTCTAAAACCAGCTTGAACATCTGGAAGTTCACAGTTCACATGTTGCTGAAGTCTGGCTTGGAGAATTTTGAGCATTACTTTACTAGCATGTGAGATGAGTGCAATTGTGCAGTAGTTTGAGCATTCTTTGGCATTGCCTTTCTTTGGGATTGAAATAAAAACTGACCTTTTCCAGTCCTGTGGCCACTGCTGAGTTTTCCAAATTTGCTGGCATACTGAGTGCAGCACTTTCACAGCATCATCTTTCAGGATTTGGAATAGCTCAACTGGAATTCATACTGATCTATCAACAGGGCATGAGATGAAAGGTGTTTTCTCAATAGCAGAACTGGGCTTCTCCAGCTAAGTCACTCTCTATAACTAGATTTTCTTGAGCACAGTGGATCTGAATGGCCAGGAGTGGGTTATAGACATTCTATACTTCTGCTGTACTGTGGCATTTTCTTAAATTCTGATGACATTTTTCAAGGTGCAGTTATAGACCTCTGACTGCTCCTTTTCCCAATCCCCAATTCCTGCGTGGGGCGCATCTAAATCTGGGTGCAGTCCCCAGCTTTTCTCTTGCTCACTAACCTCCTGCCTTTTTTTGTTTGTTTGTTTGTTTTTGGCCACATCACATGGCTTGCAGAATCTTGAGATCTTAGTTCCCCAAACAGAGACTGAACTTGGACCCCCCAGCAGGGGAAGCGCTGAGTCTTAACCACCAGACCACTAGGGAATTCCCTTGTTAATCAGTCCTTAAGTCAGATCTGTAGATAACTATTTCCTAAGCATGAGCATTAACCTGCTGGGGGTTCATCTGATTTGGACAGAGGTTCTCAAATTATGGTCATAAATCAGCAATCGCAGCAGCATCACCCAGGAATGTGTTAGGAATGTAAATTCTGAGGGTCCACTATAGATCAATGTGCACACAAGCTCAGTCGCTCAGTCATGTCCAAGTCTTTGTGACCTCATAGCCTGCCATGGTCTTCTGTCCATGGGATTTCCCAGGCTAGGATACTGGAGTGGGTTACGATTTCCTCCTCCAAGGGATCTTCCTGACCCAGGGATCAAACCCGAATCTCTTGCACTGGAGGCAGATTCTCACCTGGGAAGCCCATAGATCAATGTATCGGGGCCCCCAAATCTAAGTTTTAACAAACTCTCCAGTTAATTCACATTCCAGCTGACCTCAAGTTGAGAAGCACTGGTCAGTATTTTAGACCATATTTTAGCCTCAATGTTCTCCAAATTAGAACTTGGAATGGAGTTATAAAACAGGAAGTCTTCTAAAATAAATATTGTTCACCCACCTCATTTTTCAGGTAGGTCAGTTGAGGCTGGAACAATTTGTCCAAAGATGGTAAGTTCCTCACAGTACCTGGTTCTCCTTGGTTCATATTCAGAACTCAAAGAGCACAGATCAGAGTGTTCCCAGAAAGTTTGGTCTTGGAAATATGTTCATTTCTCTCCTGTCAGGGCAGAAACTGACATTTCTTGGGCTTTGACCTTCTGAGCTGAGATACAAACCCTTCCCTCTCGCTTTTACTCCTTCCTCCTAATTTCTGAAGGGCTTTCAGGTGGTGCTAGTGGCAAAGAACCTACCTGCCAATGCAGGAGACATAATAGACAGGTTTGATCCCTGGGTCGGGAAGATCTCCTGGAGGAGGGCATGGCAACTCACCCCAGTATTCTTGCCTGGAGAATCCCATGGATAGAGGAGCTTGGCGGGCTACAGTACCTAGGATTGTAAAGAGTCGGACAGGACTGAAGCGACTGAGCACGCAAGCACGCACGCAATTTCTAACCACACCCCAAAGCAGAACCGTCTTGCAGGAGAGAAAAAAAAAAAATCTCCAAAGTCTTGGTGCGAAGTGTGGCCTGCCTTCCGGAGCTCCAACAGGTGATTCCCAAATGTAATTGTCACCCAGATTCCCTGCGTGCCTGAGAACAGATGGGCAGCCTATAGAGGACTCCCTCCTGGAATTTTGGGAAAACCTATTCACAGGGGTGGGGGAGGGGCTGCAAAATGTCTCCCAACAGGTCGGCTGCAAATGCTCAAGGCCTGGCAACCTTCACTGCCCTTAAAAAGGAAAGAACTCGCTGTGTTTGGGGCTGGTCCATTATCACTTGGGCAAAACAAAACAAAACAAAACCCTAAACCTCCTTTCCAGCCTCTGCTGCCTATGTCCTTCCAACTCAGGACCATTGCCAGCTTTAAATTTCATCTATCATTTGAGACCATATGTGGAAATTCTGATCACTGACATTTTTATTTTTATCTCTCAGACTGAGAAGGCTTGTCTCTCTTCCAAACCATCTTATTAAAAAGGGTAGAGTTGACTCCAAGTGCTGCAGGCAGAATGGTGACAAGTGAAGTCAGGAGTGGGGGGGCATGGGGGATGGCGGGGGAGTTGGGTGCTTTGGGAAGGACAGGGCTGGTGCAAATCCCAGCTTGTCTCAGGCTCTCCTGCGTCGTTCATGAAGCCTCCACTCACTCTCTTCCCAAGACCTTCAAAAGCCTTGACTTGTACAATCTGCCCATCTCCTCTCCCCTAAACACAGTGCTGTGCGTTCCTCTATCAAAAGAGGTTGAAACAGTAAATTGTTGAAAGAACACTGGTTCCTTCTCCTTCCAAAAATTTCTCTTTTTTTCCCTAGCTTTGGCATTAAGTTTTTGGCATTGGGTACCCTAGCTCTTTGCCTTCAGGAGATCTGTAAGTTAATATCTGCAAATAAATGATTGCTAAAAGCCAGTAAGGGTTCACTGAGAACTGGCCATGTGGAACTAACCCCATTTCCTCTTTTTTTTAAATGGTTACCAGGCAGCAAGTCAGAAGAATGCTATCATTATGTAGAGTATCTTCATTTCAGAAGGGCATTTAATGGTCTTTATGGTAGCCATGTTAAAACAAATAAACAAAAAACAGAGAAATAAAGATTATATCCAAGTACTGCATATGAATCCCAGAGACGGTGGAGCCTAGTGGGTTGCCGTCTATGGGGTAGCACAGAGTCGGACACGACTGAAGCGACTTAGTAGCAGCAGCAGCAACTGCATATGAATTCACAGTGGTCATCATTCAACTTGGATGAAGGTCTTTTGTGCCCTGACCTCTGCCCACCCCCACATTTCTTGCTTGTCTTCAGTAATTTCTACAAAAGCAGAGAAGGGCTGTTTATCAAATTTATGTAAGGTATATCACAGAGAAAGATGGCTGCTTTGGATAACAAGATGAGGATTCAAACATTCTCAAAAGATAAGAGTGTGTAACTAAAAGCCAAAAAAGTAGAATTCTTAATCCCACATCCTGCAATTAATTACATACAAAGAAAATGAGGGCAACCGGGCGGGCATAATAGTCATTGGCCAAAGCAAACAAAAAAATAAACAAAGACTTAGTGGTCCCATTCAACTTAAGCTCTGACATGCAGCTGCCAAGAAAGCCAGACACTTCGGGGTTCTATTAATAGAAGCATATGCAGCAGATCAAAGGGGACGATGGCCCCACCGCACCCTGCACGGGACAGAGCGCAGCTGGACTCCTGCCTTGCCCTCTTATGCCTGCCACACTCTGGAGGGACACTGATGGATAGGAGGCTATGCGGAGGGCTGGACGTGGGACGGCTCACCACCTGGGACCTGATTCACAGACGCGCCAAGAAATGGGCAATTTCAAGATGCTCTGGAAGTTATAAAAATCCAGTTTCAGCACGACAAAAGGAAGATTTTCTGATAATCAAAGCTACTCAATAATGGTCTATCTTTTTCTCCCAAATTAATGAACTACTTTTCATACAGAAGGCTTCAACTCAACTTGTAAGATACATCATATATATATATATATATATATATATACATTTATATAGATATAGATATATATCTGGCAGCACCAGGTCTTAGTTGCAGAATGCGAGTCTAGTTCCCTGACCAGGAACCAAACCTGGGACCCCTGCATTAGGAACATGGAGTCTTAGCCACTTGATCACCTGGGAAGTCCTGATACATCTGATATTTTATTGGAAGGATGTCTCTTTAGTGTGAATATGATTCTAGGCCCTTTCTAAGACTATTTTCAACTCAAAGATTCTGTATTTGGCCTAGTTTTTTCACCACATCAGCACCCTGGATTGAGAACCATGAGATTTGGTTTTCAAATATGATTTTGATAAGACACAGCTGGGCAAGTAACTTCTCTCTAGGTTTCAGTTTTGTGTTTTTTTTTTTTTAATTTGAAAAGTAGGAGGAATAAATTACATGATTTCTAAGGTCACTCTTAGGAAAAATATTCAATTTATTATATTTTTTAAATTATAAAGATTTTTTGCTGTTCTTCAGTCACTAAGTCGTGTCTGACTCTTTGTGACTCCATGGACTACAGCACACCAGGCTCCCCTGTCCTCCATTATCTCCCAGAGTTAGCTCTAGTTCATGTCCATTGAGTCAGTGGACAGTCAATGGTTGATGCCATCCAACCATCTCATCCTCTGTCGTCCTCTTCTCCTTTTGCCTTCAGTCTTTCCCAGCATAAGGATATTTTCCAATGAGTCAGTTCTTTGCATCAGGTGGCCAAAGTATTGGAATTTCAGCTTCAGTATCAGTCCTTCCAGTGAATAGCCATGGTTGATTTCCTTTAGGAATGGCTGGTTTGATCTCCTTGCAGTCCAAGGGACTCACAAGAGTCTTTGCCAATTCCACAAGGTGAAAGCATCAATTCTTTGGCACTTGCCTTCTTCATGGTCCAACTGTCACAGAATCAGCAGTGGCTCAGACGGTAGAGCATCTGTCTACAATGCGGGAGATCTGGGTTTGATCCCTGGGTCAGGAAGATTCCCTGGAGAAGGAAATGGCAACCCACTCCAGTACTCTTGCCTGGGAAATCCCATGGACAGAGGAGCTTGGTGCAGGCTACTGTCCATGGGGTCGCAAAGAGTCAGCATGACTGAGCAACTTCACTTCACATTGAAAAAGCCATAGCTTTGATTATATGGACCTTAGTTTGTGAAGTGATGTCCTTGCTATTTAAGATGATGTCTGGGTTTGTCATAGCTTTTCTTCCAAGAAGCAAACATCTTTTAATTTCATGGCTGCAGTCACCATCTGCAGTGATTTTGGAGCCCAAGAAAAGAAAATCTGTCACTGCTTCCACTTCTTCCCCATCTATTTGCCATGAAGTGGTGGGACCAGATACCATGATCTTAGTTTTTTGAGTTGAGTTTCATTATATTTTTTAAATTGCAAAGTTACTGAGTTAGAGAAGTGATCACTAACTAGGTAGAATAGACTCTTGGAAAACTTATCTTGCAAAATGAATATTTCAAGATCTGCTTAAAGAAATCATTTCATCTTTAATTCCCCTTTCCTAGCCTCTGACAGAGGATGTCTAAGAAGGTAGTCCATAAATTTCTGCAAATGGATATTTTTTAGTGATGGTGGCTACAGGGCTTTTTTCCAAAAATGAAATTCTCTTATGCCCATAGGAACTATTCAGTGCTTTTCTATAGCATTGCAACACTAAAAAGCTGTAAAACTCTTGACATCAAGCCTCATAAGCACTGTAGAGATGCCTTTGGTCCCAGCTGGTAGAGACCTAACTACCTACAACCACTTCAAAGAGTGGTTTAAATGTTTCTATTAAAGTTTAAAACTGTCTTACTCCCTGACCAGTGATTCCTTTTCTTCGTTCAACTCTACAGAAATATACTCACATGTGTGAAGAGGGCTGTGTATGGGTGGTCATTATAGATCTGTTTGTAACAGCAGAAGCCTGAGGACATCTAATTGCTCCTGAACACAGGAACGGCTAACCAAGACATTGGGCATCCATCCAAGGAACACTGAGATTGTGCTTGATCACTCAGTCATGTTCGACTCCTTGTGACCCCATGGACTACAGCCCAGCATGCTCCTCTGTCCATGGGATTCTCTCAGCAAGACTGCTGGAGTGGATTGCATTTCTCCTCCAGGGGATCTTCCCAGACCAGGGATTAAACCTGCTTCTCTTGCATTGGCAGGTGGGTTCTTTACCACTCGGCCACCAGGGAAGCCCTAAGGAACATTTTGCAGCAGTTAAAGAGAGGGGACTGATGAATGGAGAATTATATGACTCATTCCAGTGAGTGAAAACAAAATAAGTTGCAGATAATATATCCAATATAATATTCAATTATTTTAATATTCATAATATTCAACTATGTTGCTTGACCTGTATATAATGGGCCCTGCATTTTGCCTTTGATTTTTCTGAATTGGTGGCTCATATTCTAAATTGAGAAGTTTTACATTAAAATACAGATTTATTCTTTAAAAGAAAATAGGCTTTTGAGAATTCCCTGGTGGGCTAGTGGTTAGGACTCCAAGCTTCTAGTGCAGGGGGCAAAGGTTCAATCCCTGTTCTGGGAATTAAGATCCTATAAGATGTGTGGGGCCAAAAAACAAAATGGCTTTTAAATGTAAGCTGATAATTTATTGTGTATAAAACATGCATAGAAATAAAATATGTAACAACAATTGCACAAAAGGTTGAGGGGGCAAAATGGAAACTTAATGTTAAAATATTCTGAGAGTACACATTAAATGATATAATGTTATTTGAAAATAGGCTCTAACAATTTAAAGATCATTATTGTGAACTCTTTAAAGTTCATCTCTTAAAAAATTAAAGTAAAAAGGGGTAGCTAATAAGCCAACATTGTAATTGAAATAATAAATTTTAATAATTTATTATAGGAATAAAAAAGATACCCAATGAACCCCAAAGAACAAAGATAGAAAAGGGACAAAAGATAGATGGCATAAATTTTTAAAAAATAGCAAGATAATCAATTTATATCCAAATATTAACTACATTAAACATAGAAATTATCAGTTCAGTTCAGCTCAGTCGTGTCCAACTCTCTGAGACCCCATGAACCGCAGCACGCCAGGCCTCCCTGTCCATCACCAACTCCTGGAGTCCACCCAAACCCATGTCCATTGAGTCACTGATGCCATCCAACTATCTCATCCTCTGTAGTCCCCTTCTCCTCTTGCCTTCAATCTTCCCCAGGATCAGGATCTTTTCAAATGAGGCAGCTCTTCGCATTAGGTGGCCAAAGTATTGGAGTTTTAGCTTCAACATCAGTCCTTCCAATGAACACCCAGGACTGATCTCCTTTAGGATGGACTGGTTGGATCTCCTTGCAGTCCAAGGGACTCTTAAGAGTCTTCTCCAACACTATAGTTCAAAAGCATCAATTCTTTGGCACTCAGCTTTCTTTATAGTCCAACTCTCACATCCATACCTGACTACTGAAAAAACCATAGCCTTGACTAGACGGACCTTTGGCAAAGTCTCTGCTTTTTAATATGCTGTCTAGGTTGGTCACAATTTTTCTTCCAAGGAGTAAGCCTCTTTTAATTTCATGGTTGCAGTCACCATCTGCAGTGATTTTGGAGCCCAAAAAAATAAAGCCTGACACTGTTTGCACTGTTTCCCCATCTATTTGCCATGAAGTGATGGGACCGGATGACATGATCTTAGTTTTCTGAATGTTGAGCTTTAAGCCAACTTTTCCACTCTCCTCTTTCACTTTCATCAAGAGACTCTTTAGTTCTTCACTTTCTGCCATAAGGGTGATGTCATCTGCATATCTGAGGTTATTGATATTTCTCCCAGCAATCTTGATTCCAGCTTGTGCTTCTTCCAGTCCAGCATTTCTCATGATGTACTCTGCATAGAAGTTAAATAAGCAGGGTGACAATACACAGCCTTGACGTACTCCTTTTCCTATTTGGAACCAGTCTGTTGTTCCATGTCCAGTTCTAACTGTTGCTTCCTGACCTGCATACAGTTTCTCAAGAGGCAGATCAGGTGGTCTGGTATTCCCATCTCTTTCAGAATTTTCCACAGTTAATATTCCAATTATAAAACAGACATGGAAAAGAAAACAAGACTCAGATAAATATACTATTTAAGAAATTCAAATATAATGACAAAGATAAGTTAAAAGGATGGAAAATATTTGCCAATATATTTTTTCTTACCAACCATCAGAAAGATAGAGTAGCTATGTTAGTATAAAAAACTAGACTTCATTAAAAGGATCACAAGCAAGACACGGGACATTTAATAATAGTAAATGAATAAATTCCTTAAGAAGTTGTAGTAGCCCTGAAAATGTATGTACCCAATAACAGGGTTTCAAAATGTAGGAAGCAAAAACTAATAGATCTTAAAGGAGAGACAGAACAACCCACAACTATAACTAGATATTTCAACACTCTTCTCTCAGCAATTGATATAATGAGTAGGAAAAAAAAAAGAACATTGACAAAAGAACACTATTAACCAACTTGACCTAATTAAAATTTCTAAAACACTCTGCCCCAAAATAGCAGAATATACATTCAGTGCACTTAAACAGTCACCAATATAAATCATACTCTGGGCCATATGACAAGTCTCAACATACTTAGGAAGGTTAAAATAGTACACAACATGATTTCAATCACAATGGAATTAAATTGTAAAGTAGCTTTTAAGAATAATTAATTATAAATCTATTAGAGTGTGGATGAGAGAATCCTGAAATATATTTGCTTCAAATCTTCAAAAGTGTGGAGCTGAACTTATTGACTTTTAAGCCTGAACAAAGCATGATTGATTCTCTTACTCTTTTCAATTCTTTAAAGGCCACAGACCCTCTCAAGACTTCCCTAGTCACCAAAACAGTAGGCAGCAATGTCTTTTCACAGAAGCAAAGTAGCAGTTGCCCATATATGTTCTGAAACACAGCATGAAAAGCCCCTCCCTTTGCCCCCAGTATCTCCCTCTCCTCTCTGTTGTGGTGACCACATGTAAAGTTGTGTTTGGGCATTTATCCAAATAGGAAACACTGTAAAACCCAAAAGAGCTGTGAGTGTCAGTATTGGATATTTTTGAGTAGATCAGTTCAGTTCAGTTCAGTCGCGCAGTCGTGTCCGACTCTTTGCGACCCCATGAATCGCAGTACGCCAGGCCTCCCTGTCCATCACCAACTCCCGGAGTTCACTCAGACTCACGTCCATTGAGTCTGTGATGCCATCCAGCCATCTCATCCTCGGTCGTCCCTTTCTCCTCCTGCTCCCAATCCCTCCCAGCATCAGGGTCTTTTCCAATGAGTCAACTCTTCGCATTTTTCTAAGGCCCACTTGACTTCACATTCCAAGATGTCTGGCTCTAGATTAGTCAACACATCATCATGATTATCTGGGTCATGAAGATCTTTTTTGTACAGTTCTTCCGTGTATTCTTGCCACCTCTTCTTAATATCTTCTGCTTCTGTTAGGTCCAGACCATTTCTGTCCTTTATCGAGCCCATCCTTGCATGAAATGTTCTCTTGGTATCTCTAATTTTCTTGAAGAGATCTCTAGTCTTTCCCATTCTGTTCTTTTCCTCTATTTCTTTACATTGATTGCTGAAGAAGGCTTTCTTATCTCTTCTTGCTATTCTTTGGAACTCTGCATTCAGATGCTTATATCTTTCCTTTTCTCCTTTGCTTTTTGCTTCTCTTCTTTTCACAGCTATTTGTAAGGCCTCCCCAGACAGCCATTTTGCCTTTTTGCATTTCTTTTCCATGGGGATGGTCTTGATCCCTATCTCCTGTACAATGTCACGAACCTCAGATCACTTTATTGTAAGTAGACTACTCAAGCTGTTAAGGAACAAATGCATTTTTATGGAGGGAAATTAGAGCATCAAAGTGTCCAGATTATGGTCCCATCTTAACTGAATAAGCCCAGAAAGGATGCTTCTACAGATGACCTGAAGAATCTTATGGGGTGAACATTATCAGGAGAAAAGAGAGAGAGAGGGCAGAGATCGGGATACAGTGAAAGGCAAAGCTGATTAGTGACAGCCAACTGGCTCCTGCCTCTACTGTAGTACTGTCATGGATCTAATGAGAATGAAGACTTGCTCCCTCACTTTCCTGTGCCTTCTGAGAGGATGCAAATGCCTGAAACATATCCTGGCAGGCACCCCATGGAGACAAGGCCTTTACCATGGAATGTTCCATGACGTGGACTCAGATGGCCCCAAAGGGAACATTTCCCAAGAGGTCCTGGCTAAAAGATTTATTTCATTGGATGGTATTACTTTGTTTTCAGGGTTAACTATATGTCTCTGCTTTACCCATGTCTCTAACCATAAGATCATCTTTTGAGCTTGTTGTGATCATGGATAACCTCTTCTGCATCGGGGAAAAGCCAAGAGAATCTGGCAGGTGAGATGACCAGTCATCCAGGTGATTTGAGGAGTCAGCCCTTCCTTCTCCATATCTCCCTTCTCACAGTTGCAGACTCTTTTTTTGGACTGAGGCCAGTTGGTTTTATACTTTTGCAGGGCAAAATTCAAGCCTTATCCATCTTTGAATCCATTAAAAGCAAGAGGGGCAATTCTTTGCTCAGGACTCTGCACAGGCAAGAGAGCTCCATCAACATAGTTTGCACTGTGTTGCATTCAGTTCAGTTTATTTCAGTTGCCCAGTTGTGTCTGACTCTTTGTAACCCTATGGACTGCAGCAGGCCAGGCTTCTGTGTCCATCACCAACTCCTGGAGCTTGCTCAAACTCATGCCCATCGAGTTGGTGATGACATCCAACTATCTCATCCTCTGTCATCCCCTTCTCCTGCCTTCAGTCTTTCCCAGCATCAGGGTCTTTTCTAATGAGTCAGTTCTTTGCATCACGTGGCCAAAGTATTGCAGCTTCAGCTTCAGGATCAGTCCTTTAGGATTTCCTTTAGGACTGACTGGCTGGATCTCCTTGTAGTCCAAGGGACTGTCAAGAGTCTTCTCCAACACCACAGTTCAAAAGCATCAATTCTTCAGCATTTTGCTTCCTTTATAGTCCAACTCTCACATCCATACATGACTACTGGAAAAACCATAGCTCTGACTAGATGGACCTTTATCGACAAGGTAATGTCTCTTGCTATATAATACACTGTCGAGCTTGGTCATAGCTTTTTCTCACAAGGAGCAAGCGTCTTTTAATTTCGTGGCTGCACTCACCATCTGCAGTGATTTTGGAGCCCCCCAAAATAAAGTCTGTCACTGTTCCACTGTTTCCCCATCTATTTGCCACAAAGTGACCGGATGACATGATCTTAGAGTTCTGCATGTTGAGCTTTAAGCCAACCTTTTTGCTCTCCTCTTTCACTTTCATCAAGAGGCTCTTCAGTTCCTCTTCACTTTCTGCCTTAAGGGTGGTGTCATCAATAATAATGCAGATGTTATTGATATTTCTCCCAGCAATCTTGATTTCAGTTGTGCTTCATCCAGCCCAGCATTTCACATGATGTACTCTGCATATAAGTTAAATAAGCAGGGTGACAATATATAGCCTTGATGTATTCCTTTCCCAATTTGGAACCAGTCTATTGTTCCATGTCCAGTTCTAACTGTTGCTTCCTGACCTGCATGCAGATTTCTCAGGGGGCAGGTAAGGTGGTGCAGTAAGGTCTGTTAAAATGCAAAGCCTCTTGAAGGTTGTGCAGCCTTGACTCTTACCAGTTAGACCAGGAGTTACTGTAGGTTTGGAGAATTCTCCCCCAAGGGAAGCTTGGTGGGAGGGAAAGATATAAGTTGGTATGTGCTGGTAGTTTAGTCTCTAAGTCATGTCCGATTCTTTGCAACCCCGTGGACTGGAGTCCACCAAGCTCCTCTGGCCATAGGATTTTCCAGGCAAGAATACTGGAATGTGTTACCATTTCCTTCTCCAGGGGATCTTCCTGACCCAAGGACTGAACCTGCACCTCCTGTATCTTCTACATTGGCAGGCAGATCTTTTATCACTAGCACCACCTGGAAAGCCCCACCTAGCAGGGGCACTGCTACCCTTTTGAGTGGGATCATTTTTCATTATGGAGGAGGAAATGGCAACCCACTCCAGTTTTCTTGCCTGGAGAATCCCATGGACAGAGGAGCCTGGCGAGCTACAGTCCATGGAGTTGCAAAGAGTTGGACACCACTGAGAGACTGAGCATGAGCAGAGGGATTCAATTCTAGGAAATGTACTTAGAAAGGAAACATTTTGGTGGCATTTGCTTACAGTATTGGGGGCTGTGAAGGTGATAAAATTTTTTCTAACATCAGATTTTTAGGCAAGTACTGAATGGAATTCAAAGTAAAAAGTCAAGAAACACCTGGAGTAACAGGCAAATTTGGCCTTGGAGTACAGAATGAAGCAGGAAAAAGGCTAATAGAGTTTTGTCAAGAGAATGCACTGGTCATAGCAGACACCCTCTTCCAGCAACACAAGGGAAGACTCTACACATGGACATCACCAGTGGTCAACACAGAAATCAGATTGATTATGTTCTCTGCAGCCAAAGATGGAGAAATTCTATACAGTCAGCAAAAACAAGACCGGGAGCTGACTGTGGCTCAGATTGTGAACTCCTTATTGCCAAATTCAGACTTAAATTGATGCAAGTAATGAAAACCACTAGACCATTCAGCTATGATTTAAATCAAATCCCTTATGATTATACAGAGGAAGTGAGAAATAGATTTAAGGGACTAGATCTGATAGACAGAATGCCTGATGAGCTATGGATGGAGGTTCTTGACATTGTACAGGAGACAGGAATCAAGACCATCCCCAAGAAAAAGAAATGCAAAAAAGCAAAATGGCTGTCTAAGGAAGCCTTACAAGTAGCTGTGAAAAGAAGGGAAGTGAAAAGGAAAGGAGAAAAGGAAAGATATACCCATTAGAATGCAGAGTTCCACAGAATAGTAAGGAGAGATAAGAAAGCTTTCCTCAGTCATCAATACAAAGAAGCAGACAAAAGCAATAGAATGGGAAAGACTAGAGATCTCTTCAAGAAAATTAGAGATACCCATGGAACATTTCATGCAAAGATGGGCACAATAAAGGACAGAAATTGTATGGACCTAAAAGAAGCAGAAGATATTAAGAAGAGGTGGTAAGAATACATAGAAGAACTGTACAAAAAATATCTTCATGACCAAGGTAATCATGATGATGTGATCACTCACCTAGAGCCAGACATTCTGGAATGTGAAGTCAAGTGGGCCTTAGGAAGCATCACTACAAACAAAACTAGTGGAGGTGATGGAATTCCAGTTGAGCTGTTTCAAATCCTAAAAGATGATGCTGTGAAAGTGCTGCACTCAATTTGCCAGCAAATCTGGAAAACTCAGCAGTGGCCACAGGACTGGAAAAGGTCAATTTTCATCCCAATTCCAAAGAAAGGCAATGCCAAAGAATGCTCAAACTACCGCACAACTGCACTCATCTCACATGCTAGTAAAGTAATGCTCAAAATTCTCCAAGCCAGTCTTCAGCAACTGTGAACCGTGAACTCCCTGATGTTCAAGCTGGTTTTAGAAAAGGCAGAGGAATCAGAGATCAAATTGCCAACATCTGTTGGATCGTCAAAAAAGCAAGAGAGTTCCAGGAAAACATCTATTTCTGCTTTATTGACTATGCCAAAGCCTTTGACTGTGTGGATCACAATAAACTGTGGAAAATTCTGAAAGAAATGAGAATACCAGACCACCTGACCTGCCTCCTGAGAAATCTGTATGCATGTCATAAAGCAACAGTTAGAACTGGACATGGGACAACAGACTGGTTCCAAATAGGAAAAGGAGTACGTCAAGGCTGTGTATTGTCACCCTGCTTATTTAACTTCTATGCAGAGTACATCATGAGGAATGCTGGACTGGATGAAGCACAGGCTGGAATCAAGATTGCTGGGAGAAATATCAATAACCCCAGATATGCAGATGACATCACCCTTATGGCAGAAAGTGAAGAGGAACTAAAGAATCTCTTGATGAAAGTAAAAGGGGAGAGTGAAAAAGTTGTCTTAAAGCTCAACATTCAGAAAACTAAGATCATGGCCTCTGGTCCCATCACTTCATGGCAATAGATGTAGAAACAGTGGAAACAGTGTCAGGCTTTATTTTGAGGGGCTCCAAAATCACTGCAGATGGTGACTGCAGCCATGAAATTAAAAGATGCTTACTCCTTGGAGGAAAGTTATGACCAACTTAGAGAGCATATTGTAAAGCAGAGACATTACTTTGCCAAAAAAGGTCCATAGTCAAGGCTATGGTTTTTCCAGTAGTCATGTGTGGACGTGAGAGCTGGAGTATAAAGAAAGCTGAGCACTGAAGAACTGATGCTTTTGAACTGTGGTGTTGGAGAAGACTCTTGAGAGTTCCTTGGACTACAAGGAGAGCAAACCAGTCAGTCCTAAAGTAAATGTCCTGAATATTCATTGGAAGGACTGATGTTGAAGCTGAAACTTCAATACTTTGTCCTCCTGATGTGGAGAGCTGACTCATTTGAAAAGACCTTGATGCTAGGAAAGATTGAAGCGGGAGGAGAAGGGGACAACAGAGGATGAGATCATTGGATGGCATCACCAACTCAATGGACATGAGTCTGAGTAAACTCTGGGAGATAGTGATGGATAGGGAGGCCTGGCATGCTGCAGTCCATGGGGTCGCAGAGTTGGACATGACTGAGTAGAAAGCTGCAGGAATACTTATTGAGCTCCTGAAAGTGAAAGTTGCTCATTCATGTCCGACTCTTTGTGATAGTCCATGGAACTCTCCAGGCCAGAATACTGGAGTGGGTAGCCTATTCCTTCTCCAGCAGATCTTCCCAACCCAGGAATCGAATCAGGGTGTCCTGCATTGCCGGCGAATTCTTTACCAACTGAGCTATCAGGGAAGCCATGGAGCTCCTCAGTGTCCCCAAACATTCTTGCTCTGACAGTCAGAATCATAACAAATGCCTCCAACAAATGCTTGAAACATTTCCTGGTATGATGAACATTTCCCTTTATTTAGAAGAAGAAATAGTTGAGTTGTGAAGCTGCACTTATATAGTGCTTTGAAAGAACACACATTTTATTTAGAACTGCTTTTTAGAAGCAAGAATAGATGACTTTATTTTTCAACCTTTAAAAATCTGTGGAGAAAAATGTAAAAATGGTATTTCCTTTTTCACAAAGCTATTTTGAAACTTAATGAATTAGTGCTTATTAAGAGCTTGGCTGAAAGGTGAGATGAAAATATCAGTCATCCATATTCTTCTCTTCCAAATGTTCTTCTGCCAGCAATAAAAGCCTGGGCCCCAGGCACCGTCTTTTGTACTCTTGTCTTTGGAGAGATCCGCCTACAAGTTTCCTTTATCCTGGTGAAACATCATAATTAATAATTCATCCATTATACTATGGCAGACGCCAGGCCAAAGATGCATCGCCCCGAGTGCTGGCAGGCTCAGCACCACTCTCTCCTGCTCAACTGCCTGGTATTTGTTTGCAGTGAAGAGACAAGGCTGTGGCAAAGGCCCATGAGGCCTGAGCAGGAGGCCGAAGGTGCTCTCTCTCTCATCCAGGACTTTGAAGGACGCTTTTGGCACCTTGTATGGAGATGGCTGGTCTTCCCTGGTGGGTCAGTCATTAAAGAATCCACCTGCAATGCAGAAGACCATCTGTAATGCAGGAAACATGCTTTTTGATCCCTGGGTTGGGAAGATATCCTGGATAAGAAAATGGCAAAAATGGTCTGAAGAATCCCATGGACAGAGGAGCCTCAGTTCAGTTCAGTTCAGTCACTCAGTCATGTCCGACTCTTTGCAACTCCATTAATTGCAGCACGCCGGGCCTCCCTGTCCATCACCAACTCCTGGAGTTCACTCAGACTCACGGCCATCGAGTCAGTGATGCCATCCAGCCATCTCATCCTCGGTTGTCCCCTTCTCCTCCTGCCCCCAATCCCTCCCAGCATCAAAGTCTTTTCCAATGAGTCAACTCTTCGCATGAGGTGGCCAAAGTACTGGAGTTTCAGCTTCAGCATCATTCTTTCCAAAGAAATCCCAGGGCCAGTCTCCTTCAGAATGGACTGGTTGGATCTCCTTGCAGTCCAAGGGACTCTCAAGAGTCTTCTCCAACACCACAGCTCAAAAGCATCAATTCTTTGGCGCTCAGCCTTCTTCACAGTCCAACTCTCACATCCATACATGACCACAGGAAAAACCATAGCCTTGACTAGACGGACCTTAGTTGGCAAAGTAGTGTCTCTGCTTTTGAATATGCTATCTAGGTTGATCATAACTTTCCTTCCAAGGAGTAAGCATCTTTTAATTTCATGGCAGGCTACAAATCAAGGGACTGTAAGAGTTGGACATGACTTAGTAACTAAATGACCAATCACCACTATGGAGAAGGCCACCAGTCATGGACTCAGAAGGCTGCAAGGGGCCAGGAGGATTAAATGGCAGGGACTTGGGTCAAACTTGTACCAGGTCTGGAGACTGCTCAGTGGCTCAGTTGTATCTGACTCTTTGCCACCCTATAGACTATAGCCTGCCAGGCTCCTCTGTCCATGGGATTTTCCCGGCAAGAATACTGGATGAGGTGCCACCCCCTCCTCCAGTGCAGGGATTAAACCTATGTCTCCTGCATTGGCAGGCAGATTCTTTACCACTAGCGCCACTTGGGAAGCCAGATTTGGATACAAGGGTGATCTGGATACAAGCCAGTTGTGGATACAACTTTTCCTAACTCCTCATCTCTGGCTTAGGCTGGAGTTATTTCACCTGGAATGTCAGTGAGTCCCTATTGGACCTTGCCCATCGACCCCTCACTCAGCAGAAACTCACATAATAGATTTCAACTGGAGATACTGACCAATGTCAGAACTTTACTATAAGAAACCACCTCCCTCCTTCCAGAGTTTACTACATATAGGAAATCCTAGGGAGTCATTATCTCTGTCTTCTGCCACCACAACCCTACATGTTCCAACCATGGCCATAAGGCAATGTCAGCTAGTAGGCCAGGATTAACAACTGGCTGTGCTAAGACACATGAAAACGGAAGCAGTCAGGGGCTAAAGAAACCATCTACTAATCCAGGACTGAACAGGCAACAGGAACACCCTACTGAAGCTGTCTGCTCGCGTCTGTCAGACGCTGGTCAGTGGCCAAACCTCTCTAGACAAACAGGGCAAGAGTCCATATCATGGTACTTTCTTTTTAGGGTCCATGTCATGAATTGGTAACCACTCTAGCGTATTCCGTCATGACATATTTAAAGCAGAATAATAGGCTGGCTGGGTTGTGACACTGATTTAAAAAGGTATCATTTCGGTTTTAAATTTCATGGGATCTGGGAGACTATTCAGTGTAAATGACTTGTTTTATGGATGAGAAAACAAAAAGCTCATAAAATGATTCACTCAATTAAGAGCTCTGTGCCAGGAAAGAAGGTAGTAGCTGTGCTTTTACCTCACTGCCAACCACTAGACTCCATCCTGAGTATTCTGTTCCTTTTCATCCAACTCAGGACGAAACACTGGAACAGCACATCATTGCAGAGGCCACCTTGGGTCTTCTCCAATTTATAGCTAAAATAAACAATTTGCTTGCAAAAGTGGTACCTTTTTCTTTTAATTTTTATTGAAGTATAGTTGATTTACAATGTTGTGTTAATTTCAGGTGTACAGCAAAGTGAATCACTTATACATACACATATATCCACTTTTTAATTAATAGATTGTATTCCCTATATAGGTCATTACAGAATAACGAATAGAGTTCCCTGTGCTATAGAGCAGGTCCTTCTTAGTTACCTATTTTTATATATAGTAGTCTGTATATTTGGAGAAGGCAATGGCACCCTACTCCAGTACTCTTGGCTGGAAAATCCCATGGGCGGAGGAACCTGGTGGGCTGCAGTCCATGGGATCACTAAGAGTCGGACACGACTGAGCGACTTCACTTTCACTTTTCACTTTCATGCATTGGAGAAGGAAATGGCAACCCACTCCAGTATTCTTGCCTAGAGAATCCCAGGGATGGAAGAGCCTGGTGGGCTGCCGTCTATGGGGTTGCACAGAGTTGGACACGACTGAAGCGACTCAGCAGCAGCGGCAGTCTGAATATGTCAACCCCAGTCTCCCAGTTTATCCCCCCTTCCCTCTTGGTAACCATAAGTTTGCTCACTACATCTGTGGCTCTATTTCTGTTTTGTAAACAAGTTCATTTTTAAGATGTCACATATAAGCTGTATCATGTGGAGTTTCTCTGACTGACTTCACTCAGCATGACCATCTCTAGGTCCAGCCATGTTACTGCAGATAGCATTATTTCATTCTTTTTATGGCTGAGTAATAGTCTGTCTTGTTCAGTTGCTCAGTCTGACTCTTTGCAACCCTATGGACTGCAACACACTAGGCTTCCCTGTCCTTCCCCATCTCCCTGAATTTGCCCAAGTTCATGTCCCCTGAATCCGTGATGATGCCATTCAACCATCTCTTCATCTGTCATCCCCTTCTCCTCCTGACCTCAATCTTTCCCAGCATCAGGGTTTTTTCTAATGAGTCAGCTCTTCACATCAGGTGGCTTCCCAGGTAACTCAGCAGTAAAGAATCCACCTGCCAATGCAGGAGATACAGAAACATGGAATCAATCCTGGGTTGGGAAAATCCCCTGGAGAGGGAAATGGCAACCCACTCTTGTATTTTTGCTTGGAAAATTCCATGGGCAGAGGAGCCTGGTGGGCTATAGTCCATGGGGCCATAAACAGTTGGACCCAACTGAGTAACTTGAGTGCACACACACACATATATATATGCCACTTCTTCTTTATGCTTTTACTAATGTTTATCTTCACAGCTCACACCTGATCACTGATCTTTTCCCACCAGGGCTGTGTTTGGACACACAGTCATCTGTTGTAGCTTCTTGCTACTCTTGGCAGATTCTGAAAGATTATAAACCCCATCAGGCTAAAGCCAGGGGAGGAAAAGTGTGCACTTAGCCTTGAGGACAGTTAAGGACCATGAAGTCTCATGGAGGATGGAGTTATCCCTTCTCTATGACATGGTCAGGTACCACTAGTGATTCCAAAGCTTCTGTCCCCTGTGGCCTGTGCCTATGCTGAGAGGCCCAAGGCTAGTGCATCTGCCCAAGGGCTCCTCCGTCCAAGTTTGGGGCTGCAGCCTCAGCATCTTGCCATCATCACTGCTCCAGTCTGACTGCCAGCTCCCCAGAATCTTAAAATGATAACGTGGAGTTGTTCTGGCCTTTTGTAGAACTGGTGAGGATCATTATCGTGCCCCAGTCGCTATGGAAACACCTTCCACAAATAAATATTTGGATAAGGATGAGGAACAAGCCCCCTTAAAGAGTATGCATTTTTATTTAATGCTGAAAGAATTTGAGGCCAGTACAAAGGGAAGCTTTGCCGGCAGTCACCAGCTCTTTTCAGAAGGCACGTTGCTTCTCTTTGACTGTGTGATATCCTAACTTCTTTTCTCTTTCTTCGCCTACTTGTCTAGTTTCTCGTCTTTTTCTCTTGGCTCTTTTCTCTACATGCTCTTTCTCCTGTGCATCCCCTTGGCACCTCTTCTCCCTGTTCTCTTGCTGCTTCTCTCACTGCAAAGCAGAGATCTTTCTGGGCAGCTGAACCTGCCTGAGCTGGTTTTGATGGGCTCTGTTCCTCAAGACCATGAATGACAGGAGTCTCTGTCCCTTGGCTGCATGTCACAGTGCAGGCCTGTGGCCAAGACCCACTTCCGGGGCTTGCTGGAGAGATGCTGAGAGGTCCTCCTGGCCCGAGCACAGATGGTGGGTGATGGAGTCCGGATGCCGAGACTTAGGGCAGGTCAAAACGATGATCGTTCAAGTGTAAACTGTGCTAATTGCTGGGGACAAAGGGAGAGCCAGACCCCAGTGGAGTGTGTTCCAGGGAGGAGTCCCTGAAGCAAGGGGTAGCTTCAGTTGTTTATACATTGCTAGTAAGAGGCTGGCCTAAGCTTCCAGATTGCCTTGCTTTTAATTTTCATTTTATTGATGTTGAGACTGAGTGCTACTATTTTACCCTAGCATGCAAAACTTGATTCTGATCATTTGTAAGTCTTTCCTGATGGCAGAGATATTTTTCTTGAAAGACATTTCATTTAAAATAGTTTAAAAATGGTAGAGATGAACCCCTTTGCAGAGCAGGAAGAGAGACACAGACGTAGAAAACAAACATGGACACCAAGGGAGGAAAGAGAGGCTGGGTTGAATTGGGAAATTAGGACTGATATATGTACACTATCAATACTATGTATAACATAGATAACTAATGAGAACCTACTGTGTAGCTCAGGGAACCCTACTCAGTGCTCTCTGGTGACGTAAATGGGAAGGAAATCCAATAAAAGGGAATATATATATATATATATATATATCACTGATTCACTTTGCTGTACAGGAGAAACTAACACAACATTGCAAAGCAACTATACTCCAATAAAAATTTTTCAGAAATTATAGATGGATCGATGACAGGTCAATAAAAAGCTCACCAGATAGAAAGAATAGCTATACACACAGACAGACAGACAGACAGACACACACATATGAATACACAAATACATAGACACAGTACACAGACACACGCATTTGTGGGGTTTTGTTTTTGTTTTTTTGCTTAATTTTTGTTTGTTTCCTTTCTTTTGTTGGCCATTAATCTTGCAAGATCTTGGTTCCAAGCTAGGAATTGGAACCAGGCCCCAGCAATGAAAGTGCTGAGTCTTAACCACTGGGCCACCAGGGAAGTCCCCCTCTATCTTTTTTATTTGTACCTTATCTCTTCTTTTTCTCTATTTTTGGTATTTGTTTAATTTTGATTTCTCCCCTATGAACTTATCCTCAGGATAGAACCCTGTTCTGTAAGAAAATCCTGGAGTCGGACTTTCATTTGTCTCTCGGACCTGACAGCTTGACATGGGCCCTTACCTGCTACTGAAGCGAGTAACAGGGCTGCCACTCTGAACTGCAGTTCTCAGCTGTGATCACCACCCTCTGCAGTGATCACACACTGGTGATTGGGATTCTCCTGGTTTCTGGCCTCTCAGGTATAGTTTTGCTGGTGCTGATAACCTGCAAATCTTGTGGCTGTTGGTGGTTTGCCCCCCATCCACTTGGACATTGTCAACTAGTTTTGCTATTGATGTTGTCCTTGGGCTTTGGTCTTGCCGTCTGCTTACTTTACTTGTTTTTATTTTTTAAAGTTCTTTTAATTTAAGAAAAACATTTATCTATTATTATTTGGCTGCGCTGGGTCTTAGTTGTAGCACACAGGATCTTCAATCTTTGTCTCAGTGAGCAGGGTCTTTTGTTTCTGGCACATGACTGCTTAGTTGCCGCATCTAGTTCCCTGGCCCAGGATTGAATCCTGGCCCCCTGCATAGGGAGTGTGGAGTCTTAGCCACTGGACCATGAGGGAAGTCTCAATTTTACCTCTATTTAATATATGGTTTTGAAAACCCCCCCACGATATGCTGCTCTTGCCATCTCCTTTTTTCAACAGTTTATCTCTTATTGCAAGAAAAGTCAGCACATATGCATTTCTGTGTGTGCGCTGCGTGTGGACTTCTTGTTTAATTAAAAGTAATTTATATAAAATATACATTTAATGTATGTAAAATAACATGCACAGTCCGTACACTTCCCGTGTGATGAGTTTTGAAATTATATGCACTCCTATGACCACTACCCAAAGTTCCATCCACATAGAACAGTGGATAAGTCTCTTCAAATCCCTTTTTAGCTGGTCACACTGCCTAACCCCTCCTTCCACCAGAGGCAACCGCTTTCCAATTTTATAAACCAGGTGAATTTTTACCTGTTCTTAGACTTCATACAGGGCTTCCCAGGTGGCACTAGTGGTAAAGAACCCGCCTGCCAATGCAGGAGACATAAGAGACATGGGTTTGATTCCTGGGTTGAGAAAATCCCCTGGAGGAGGGCATGGCAACTCACTCCAGTATTCTTGCCTGAAGAACCCCATGGACAGAGAAGTCGGTGGGCTACAGTTCATTGGATCACAAAGAGTCGGACACGCCTGAACTGACTTAGCATAGCACAGCAAAGACTTCAAGCAAATGGAACCAACCACAATTTTGTTTCTAATCCTAGACCATCACTGAGGACTTTTAGTCAGACATCAGTGTTGAATTTTATCAGATGTGTTTCTTGCATGTGTGAAGTTGTTATATAATTTTCTCCTCTATTCTGTTAACACCCTGAATTACATTGATTTAGTTTAAAATATTAACCATGATGGCTATTATTTCTTTAAGGAATTTTCACTTGTATTTATAGAAAAGTATTTTTCAGGTTTTAGCTTCCAGGTTATTCTGGTCTCATACACATGAATTGGAAAGGGATATTTCTTGGACTGCTTTCTGAAAGACTTTGTATAGCTGGTATTATGTAATCTGTAGACATTTCATTAGGTTCACCATTTTGGCCTGGAGTTCATCTTGCGGGAAGATTTTCGATTATAGATTTAATTAAAAAAAAATAGATACAGGGCTATTCAGAGTTTTCAATTTCCTCCCAAGTTAGTTTTGGCAAATTGTGCTTTTGAATGATTTTGCCCATTTCATTTAAGTTGTCAATTTTATCAGCATAAAATTATTTGTACATATGCCTTATTGTCCTTTAACTGTCTCTAGTATATTCAGTGTTGATTATTTTTCATGTGATTTGACAGTATATATATATATATATATATATATATATATAATATATCAAATGTCTGAAATCTTTATTTAGTTGCTAAGTCGTGTTTTACTCTTTTGTGACCCCATGGACTGTACCTCTGTTCACAGGATTCTCCAGGCAAGAATACTGGAGTGGGTTGCCATTTCCTTCTTCAGGGGATCTTCCTGACTCAGGGATTGAACCCTCGTCTCCTGCACTGGCAGGCGGATTCTTTTACCCCTGAGCCACCAGGGAAGTCCATCTGCAATCTAGGCAGTATGTATTCAGAGAATCATGAGATGTAGTCTCTGGCGATCAGAGAGACTTGGGTGGGTGATACTCAGATGTCCAGGTCAATCACTTCTGGAAGTGGCATTAAAGGGATCCTGACAACAACCAAATAAGTCCCAGCTGCCAATTTGTGACTCAAAACTGGCTCTGCTGCCTGGGAAGGAAAAGTCAAACACAAGGCTTGGCTGCAGTCTACACAACTGTGACATCGTAAGGCAGATGGACAAGATGGCAAAAGCGGCGTACAGGTAAAGAAGATGAATAGTGGTGGACTGGGTCTGAGTTCTTCCTATGCTGCTCACTAACTCTGATGTCTGTGTTAATTTATCCAACCCTTTTCATTCTCTTTCCTCCACTGTCACATGAGAATAATGTTAGACACTTCACTGGGCTTTAGGAATATTTATGAAAACAATAACTGTGAAAGCTCCTGGTTCATTACAGACATCTCTTCGTCATTTCCTTCTCTTTATCTGAGAGTGTGGTACTTGGTTTTTGACTTTGATCAGCCCCAAGCTGACTGTGTATGTCTGCATCTGATATTACCATCGTCATTGTCATTGTTGCGGTGGTGGTTACTGTAGACTTCGTAGAACTGGAATGGAAAAGAGAATTGAAAGACTACCGCAGAGTCTCTGTTCATGTTGCCAAACAGCTCTCCCCACAACTTGAGGAATGGCTTTGATAGACTGTTCCTGTTAGTCGCTCAGTTGTCTCTGGTTCTTTGAGACTCCTAGACTATAGCCTGCCAGGCTCCTCTGTCCATGGGATTTCCCAGGCAAGAATACTGGAGTGGGTTGTCATTCCCTTCTCTGGGGGATCTTCCCCACCCAGGGATCAAATCTTTATTACAAGCAGATTCTTCACTGTCTAAATCACCAAGGAAGTGGCTTTGATATAATTTATAGCAAATTAATTGTGGAATAATTTGCAACAAATTAAACTGATGTTTGTAAGCCTGTGGTTGTCAAAGTAAGTTTCCCAGTTCACATGCGTGCCTACGGTGTATAGCGCTTCTCTGCGCTCCCATAGCGGTGTGGATGGCCTGTGATCTCTACTCCAGGAGATAACAGGTCAGGCAGCATCTTCTCAGAGCCACTGCCAGAGCACCTAAATGGAAAATCACATTATGTGCCTTGGCCATGGCAAGCAAATTAGCATTCCCATCAGCCTGCATTTGCATAGCTTGTTCTGAGATGAATTAGATGAAAAACATGGAAGGGGAACAAAGCACAGTTATTCTGTATAAAGGCTGCTCTTCAAGCTCACTCATTTGTCAGACCCTGGTTTTTGAAGGCATGCAGAGGCTTCTAGACACATGTTTCCAGCTACACTATTTGTACAGAGAAAAAAACTGGCATGTTGACCAACTCATCTCTGATTTTGAGCCAATCACTGAATCAGAACCCACTTCAGCACTGGGTCTCCTCCAATTCGTAGGAATTTTCTTTCGACCTTTTCCAATTTCAAAGCCAGGAAGGGAATAAGGAAGAGGAGAGACAGTGTTATGTAATTTCTATTATGTTTGCCTCTTTGCAAGGTATCTTTTTAAAAATTAAAAAAAAAACTTAATTTTTTAAATTGGAGGATAATTGCTTTCCACTGTTGTTAGTCTCTGCTGTAGAATAATGTGAATCTGCTCTACATGTACACATATCCCCTCCCTCTTGAGCCTACCTCCCACCCCTTCATCCCACTCCTCTAGGTCATCACAGAGCACCGAGCTGAGACCCCTGTGTTATATAACAGGTGTCCATAGCTATCTAGACTACACATGATATGTTAATGTTACTCTCTCAACTTGTCCCACCCTCTCTTTGCCCCCACTATGTCCACAGGTCCTAGATGCAGACATAAATCAAGGCACTTTTAATAGAGGGTACGTGCTTATACACAATAATGTATAATTTTAAATGCAGCAAGCTATGATAATACGTATCGAATTTGCTCTTTAGGTCTAGTTAAGACAAGTGAGATCCTGGCTCCAGTCATGACTTCTTTTATGAGTGCTTAGTTCTGTGCCTCCTCTAATCTGTTTCTCCATCTCACATTAATGTGTATGAAGGCTGGTTGGTGTGGTTGTCTTCTTGTTCAGAGCTCCCTTCTTAAATACAGGGAGCTCTTAGCACCTCTCTCGTTCTGCATATCCTAGTATTAGTCTTCTGTCTACAGTCTTCAACAACTGTATGTTGATACTTTGGGCTACTTCTGTTCCTAAGTGCTAACACACAAATTCATACAAAAACTTGAAAATCCCCTTCAACTAAAGAAATATGTCTCCTTTTGCCAACTGGGAATGCTTGCCTTTTCACCCCTCTCCACCCTCCCCGCCCCCCACTGCTGACCTGGTAGAAAAGAGTTGGATGAACTTCCTCTACTTTAACTGAAGTCTGAGCAAATCCTCAAAGTCTCTGTCCACAATGGCTTTTATTTCTTACAACCAAACTGGTTGATTCCTAGTTTACCTTATTTTTTTGTGAACCTCCACCCCAATCCCAGCCCTATGGCAATATGTTAAAACTGCATCCATGGATGAATAAGTTCTGGGGACTGAACATATTGCATGCTGACTATTGTTAACAATATTGTATCATACTTGAAGGGAGCTATGAGTGTAGAACTTTAATGCTCTCACCACTACCATCGCAACCACAGAATGATAACTGTATGAGGTGAAGAATGCAGTAACTAACTTTATTAGGGTAAGCAGTGTCATCGAAGGGGGCTCTCTGATTCACGAGTACTTTTTATTAATTAATTAATTTAGTTGTCTCTGCTAGTCTTAATTGTGGCATAGGGGATCCTGGATCTTTGTTCCTGCATGTGGGATCTTTAGTTGTGGCTTGAGAAATCTTCAGTTGTGGCATGTGGGATCTAGTTTCCTGACCAGGGATCAAACCCAGGCCCCCTGAATTGGGAGCCCGAGCGTTAGTCACTGGACCACCAGAGAAACCACACGATTCATGAGTACTTTAGTTCCACAGGACACCTTTACCCCCAGTTACTTTCCCCTTTCCCACCCCTTCCTCCTCTCCACCAATACTCTGCTCATCACTCAGCCCATCTTAAGAGTCACTTACACATCCTAATGATTGTTGGGGATTTTCTGACCTCAGTCAACCAGGTCTTACTGTCTAGTCTCCCTCTGGTGAGAAAACTGGAAAAGTGTTTTCCTTCCCTCTTGGAAAACTGTTTTCTGTTTGTAAAATTCAAAGTCTTACAAACTCTGACTCTCGGCAAAAGGTCAGACTGGGCTACACGAATACATCTTACTGCCGTATATAACATCTTGGAATCCAGCCTGTGTTCCTGAGCGGGGCTATCTCCTTCTATTTGTCTTCCACATCTCCTAAGAAGAGCTGAATAGAGAGTTTAGAGACAGGATGAAAGGAAGGGCACCTTGACACCGGTCCCTCCCACCAGGCCATTCACAGCAGGCTGCTCCTCTCATACCAGGCACATGGCCTTTCCTGAGGACAGGGAAAAATACAGAAGCTATCATGCTTATGCTGGCTGGACCAGATTCCTGGAAGCCACACAATTAAGGTGGACTCTTTTCGTACTGCCAACTGCATTGCTTCATCTCTCTTGGAATTTCGGCAAATGACCACCCTTCTCCGTGAAGCCTTCCTGTCTCAACTCTACCCATTTTGTAAACCATTCACAAAGTTTCTGACTCAGTAAATCACCTTTACCATATTCTCTCTTCTCCTTCAACCCCTCTCCCTACCTGAATCTATAACATCATAATTAACTATGGGTGATCAGCCATTATGTGTATAATTTGGATATGCCTTGGAGGACTCTAAGCTGCCACATAACATATAAATGGCATGAGATTTTTAAAGCTGTCCATCCATCTTACCTCCAAGGCTCCACCTTGAAAGTTTCATTCTACTCTATTTAAGGCTTTTCTCGTAATTGACCTGTAGTTTTTTCTTTTGGACACTCCTTATACTACATGTGAATGTTAATTCCCAGTCAGCCTGAGTGTCCCTTGGAGGGCAGGAACCACATTAATCATCTTAGTATCCAATCTTTGCTCCTTCCCACCTACCACTTCTGATATGCACATATTTGGTACTCACTAAATACAACTTGCATAATACTTACTGCACTAGTAGGCACTAGAGTTAGAGTTTATAATTAAACTCTAATTTTATAGAGTTTAACTAGAGTTTATCATTCTCAAGGGAACAAGGTTTATGGGGTCTCAGTGTGCTAATGGGCTTCCCAGGTGGCTCAGTGGGTAAAGAAACTGCCTACAATGCAGGAGATCCCAGACATATGGTTTCTATTCCTGGGTTGGGAAGATCCCCTGAAGAAGGTCATGGCAACCCACTTCAGTATTCTTGCCTGGAGAATCCCATGGACAGAGGAGGCTGGTGGGCTATAAACACATAACTCTCAAGAAAAACGTCTCCCTAACTAGCATGCGTGTGGGTGCTCAATCGTTTCAGCTGTGTCTAACTTTTTGCCACCCTATAGACCACAACCCTTCAGGCTCCTCTGTCCATGGGAGTCTCCAGGCAAGAATAGTAGAGTTCGTTGCCATGCCCTTCTGCAGGGGATCTTCCTGACCCGGGGATTGAACCCCCATCTCTTGCATTGCAGGCGAATTCTTTACTGCTGAGCCATCAGGGAAGCACCACTGAGCATTCAATGTCCTCACCAAGTGGAATTGTCAGGGGTCTGATGGTGAGTACTGATTTGTGACAGAGGATGTGGTTGCCAGAGTACAATCTCTGCTCCCTTTAGGTGATGGTGGAGCCCCGCCCCCACATGTGATCACAGAGCCCCACCCCTGCAGGTGATCACAAGCTCCACCAGCCCTTATTTTCTGTGGACTTCAGGTTCCTCAACAGTAAAGTGTTGCTATCCCCTCCTGCCCCATCACATATTCTTTCCAGTGACTCTTCATGATTTTCTAGATTCTCAACTGAATGAATTAGAATCATTGGTATTTACCCCACCCAGCCTGGTGGTGGCCACGTAAGTCTCTCCTGGAAGCCTGAAACCAGATGTGAGATAATTATCCACACAAGGTCTATTTGGCCTTAGTGCAAAATGTTCATCTTTTCAGATGCTGAAGCAAAATACACTATTCATAACACTCAGTGGTGGTTTTGTTTTTTTGTTTTCCTTTCTTAAAAAAATTTTGGCTACACTAGCTCTTCATTTGTGGCGCTCGGGCTTCTTTACCGGCGGCTCACAGCGCAGTAGCTGTGGGCCACAGGCTTAGGTGCCTCGGGGCACGTGGGATCTTAGCTCTCCAACCAGGGTTTGAACTCCTGTCTCCTGCATTGCAAAGTGGATTCTTAACCACTTGACCACCAAGGAAGTCCCCTCCTGGCCTTTTGAGTTCAGCTTTCTGCCCAGCCCTTCTAGATGGGTTTTAGACAATCCAACTCACATCTTATCTTCTTTGGACTTTATTAGGAGGTGAGAGGGCCGTGGGTGGAGGGACAGGTAAGCCTGCACATGTCCGTAAAGGTCTTTGTCAGGATCTAGTTTGCATATGTGTTTGCTACTTTCTACCACTAACTAATCTGTGGAATGTTCTTTGTGGAAAATATTATCATCTCTTACTTTGGAATCCCAGTTTATATCCTGTCTCCAAATCACCTTTCCTGCTCTATCAAAAGGCTGTTTATTGGAAGAAACAAAATGCTTTGCTTGACATCATAGAAAAAGAATCAGTGGCCCAAGGAAACAAATAAGAAGTACTAAATGATTAGTTATAAATAACAACAATACATGTTAAATAGAAAGATGGGTGCAAATTTGTGTAGAGCAGGGTGCAGTGAAGCAGTTTTCTTCAGATTAAAATTTGCACTGGAGCCTATATTTTGGTAGAGTGGTCTTTACTAAAATAAATTGAAAATTACATTTAAAAATTTGTTAGACCCATACTTGGTCATTTTTTATCAGTTACAGGTACTCTTTTTATTACTCTGCTTGGGTTGTCATGCAGAATATCATAGTGGCTTAACAGAAATTTATTTTCTTACAGTTGAGGAGGCTGAAAATCAAGATCAAGTAGGCCACAGCATTGATTCCTGGTGAGACCTCTTCCCTTAGCTTACAGACAGCCACGTTCTCCATGTCCTCATGAGGCCTTCTTCTGTGTGTTCTTATTCCTGGTGTCACTTCCTTTTTCTGATGAGGACACAAGTCTTATTGGATTAGGGTTTCATCCTTATGACCTAATTTAACCTTAGTAGTAGTAGTGAATGTCAGTCATGTCAGACTCTTTGTGACACTATGGACTGCAGCCTACCAGGCTCCTCTGTCTGTGGAATTTTCCAGATGAAAATACTGGAGTGGATTGTCATTCCCTTCTCCAGGGGCTCTTCCCAACCCAGGATTGAACCTGAGTCTCCTGCACTGCAGGCAGATTCTTTACTGTCTGAGCCACCAAGGAAGCCCTGAATTAACCTTAATTACCCCCATAAGGGCCCTATTTCCAAATAATGTGACACAGTTGGTTAGAGCTTCCACCTATGAATTTTGGGAAACACAATTCAGTCCATCAGTTCAGTTCAGTCTCTCAGTTGTGTCCGACTCTTTGCAACTCCATGAATCGCAGCACGCCAGGCCTCCCTGTCCATCACCAACTCCTGGAGTTTACTCAAACTCATATCCATCGAGTCAGTGATGCCATCCAGCCATCTCATCCTCTGTTGTCCCCTTCTCCTTCTGCCCCCAGTCCCTCCCAGCATCAGAGTCTTTTCCAGTGAGTCAACTCTTCGCATAAGGTGGCCAAAGTATTGGAGTTTCAGCTCCATAATAGTCTTCAAATCTAGTTTTTGGACTAAAATATACATGGCAATGAAAGGCTTAGTTTTAAAGCCACCTAGGCTCAATCACCATCCTTCATTCTAGAAATCTGAAGCTCAGAGGATTCAAGAAGCCATTTGTGTTCAGCCTTAGAATGTATTTTTATTTTCCCCTAATTTGCACCAGGTTGAATTTTGAGATAAACTCTCTGGTTTGGTTTCCAAAAGTTGTTTCCAACACTTTGCTATAAAAACGTTTGTGCACATGTCTTTCTGTATGCCTGAGTGAAGCTGTAAAGGGTATAATTTCTGGGTCCTGCACACTTGACCAAATCCTGTACATTTTACATTAAAAAGGCTACACCAGCTCACATGCCTATCTCCCAAATGTGTGAGTTTCCATTTTCCCAGTATTTGATATTATTCCAATACTTGATATGTCTTCCTGTTTTTGCCAATATCATAAGTGGTATATCAAATTATTATTTGATTTCATATTTTCCTGATCAGTGATCGAGTTGAACACTTGTTCACAGGTGCATTATCTTGTCAGCTTTTACTTTATATAAATTGTCTCTATGTTTTCTTGACCCATTTTCCCATGGATTTCCTGGCTGCTTCTTGCAGATTTACATAAGTTTCTTATATATTCTGCATTACAATCAGTCATGTGTTTTACAACATACTTTCCCTGTCTGGCAACTGTCAGATTTGTGTAGAGAGTCTTTCTCAGAACAAAATATTTCCTCTTTTATGTGGTCAAATCCAAAGTGTTTCCCCTTATGCTATATGCACACGCATCTTGCCTAACAAAGTTTCATTCAATTAAAGAACACAGAGCTAGCCCCTGAAGTTTCTTCTAATAGTTTCATAGTTTTGTCTTTTACCTGTAGACTTTGAATCTACTTGGAAGTTATTTTTGCAAAGCAGTTTGAATTTGAGTACTAATTTTACTTGTCTCTATGTTTTTCAAATTTGCTATCACCATCTATTAAATAATTGATCCTTTTATTATTGATTTGTGAAGCCTCTTCTATGATAAACCAAGTTACTTTTTATATGTGGGTTCTGTTTCTGAATTCTCCATAGACTTATTATTCCTACACATTTAGTGTTATCTTCTTCTTCAGGATTTACATTGAAATTATATAAACTTTATATGTGATGTGAGGGAGAATTGGAATTTGTATGTGTTTCTTCACGTGGCAGTGGTATAGATATCCATTTAGCTAATTTTTTTAATGTCCTACTGGCTATTTTATCAATTCTTTCCATGTAGGTCTTGTGCATTTTCATTCATTTGCAGTTTCTTTAAAGTTTTAGTTCCTATTTTAAATGGCATTTTTATCTGTGGATTCTTTGTGAGTTTATTATCTTATTATAAATGTTACTTACTTTCAAAGCCATTTTCTGGCTGGTTATTGCTGTTACAGTAGTTTGTTGATTTTCTTGGGCTATGTAAATCATTATTTTATATATTACGATCTTCTTTTTCTACCTTTTATGCCTCTTCTTTCTTTTCCTTATCACTTATTCATTGGCCAGGACTGTCTGTTGAATGAAGAGTGGGCAAAGCAGCAAATACCTTTATTACTTTCCCAAGTTCTCTGACAAATAAAAAGATCAAGTCTGAAATGCTTAAAAGATATTTTAGAGGTTTACGGGAAAATGTGGCTTGTCTACTGTTGTTAGAATGAGATGTATCAAGTGTTTAAAGATGGTATACAGATTAGAATTGAATAGTTTCTCCTTGATTTTATCAGAAGAATCAAAAGAACTGAATCAATCAATAAAGTTGCTGGCTATGGAGATTAGTGTTAATTTGGTTTTAAGTGCTAAAATCATCTGTGTCCCACATTTTGGTAACCTTTCTAAGAAAATGGGTATTTTTTAAAGAACCTTTTGAGCAAAGAAGTGACATGAGGTGATAAACATTGGCAGTCACTACGACGTGTGGACTGCTAAAGAATATTCAGATCCACCCAGTCATCTCTGTGCAAAACACCCAATGCCCCTGACCTTGATCCCAGGACAAGCCTCCTCAACTTCCCTCCTCTCCTGGACTCCAAGTTGGGCATCTACAGAAAGGGCCGTGCCATCCTACTTCACTTTGAGGCTGGGATCAGTGACTTGTGATAGGGTTTGCCATTCACCTTTCAAGGTGGGAACAGTAAGGGAGGAGCATCTACAAGACTCTGGAATTCTGAGGGTAGGCGCTTAGGGGGTCGGTGGTCTATTAACAGAAACAGGGAAGGAAGGAGGAGGTGACCTTGAGGAAATGCCACCTTGGCTTTGATGTCCTCTAGGACCGTACAGCTGCAAAGTCCTTCCAGTGTGAGTCCAGTGTTGGGAACGGAGATGTAACACAGACCAGGGAGATGTAACTGCTGACTGTGTGGTGAGAGACTGGAGATATCACTATGGGTGTGGGGACAGACAGCGGAGAAGACACACTCTGGGAAAATGCTCTGCTGGAGACACAAAAGGAAGAAAATCAGGACACGGAGGAGGAAGAGGAGGAAAGAGAAAGGGCCAGAAAGTGGGCATGGACCAGGAGGGTGTCTGGGGGCAGAAGCTAAGAGGGAAGAATTCCAGACAGTGAAAGGTCAGCGATATCAAGTTCTACACAGAAGATGGGGCTGAAGAAGAGGCCATGGGAGGACCTTGGTGACCTTCACGAGAGCCCTTTCCTGAGCAGAGGAGGGGGCGAGGACCCTGCCGGATGTGCGGGGAGAAGGTGGGCGGGAGGAAGCGGAGGGGGCAGGTGCTGCCGGGGAGGTTAGGGAGCGGGGAGGGAGAGGCTGGAAGGGCTGGGATGTGTTGTTTGCATCGGGTCTAGCTCCAAACTGTGTCCGACTGTCCCCTCATCTTCTCCGTTCCCGCAGCCATCCCCTCTGGCCTGGTTTTGAGAACAACCTGCAGGTTTTTCTGTTCCCATTTCTCTTCACTCCATGGCTTCCTCCATGCTGGGAGCTAAGTCTTCTCCAAGCATTTTTCTGGTCCTGTATCTCCTAGGATCAAAGATGAAATGAAGCCTGGTACTTCATCCAGCTGCATCAGATTCTCCTAGCTTGGACCTTGACCTCTTTATAGAATGCCCTCCCTTGCAGTCCTCAGAGCCCCAGCCTATACCTCAGCCCCTGTGGGCCCCCC
>SJXQ01001696.1:198652-211003 GCA_006408695.1 Aepyceros melampus
CACCTCCATCCAACCATCTCCAAAGTCACTGTCTTATTTCTTTTATTCACATGTTTCCTTTATCTCTTGGGCTGGAAACTAATCTCCAGAATTGCCTTCCTTAAAAAGACATCATCTTTATTTCTTTTTCAGAGGAGGCATTTCTGTTTTGCCAGGGGAGGAGGGGTTTGCCAGGTGGCACTAGTGGTAAAGAATCCACCTGCCAATGCAGGAGATGCAGCAAGAAATGCGGGTTCAATCCCTGCATTGGGAAGATTCCCTCGAGGAGGGTATGGCAACCCATTCCAGCATTCTTGCCTGGAAAACCCAATCGATAGAGGATCCTGGCGTGTTATAGTCCATGGAGTCACAAAAGAGTCAGGCACAACTGAGGGACTGAACACAACACACATGTTGTGGGAAAAGCCAAGAGGCCTGCGTCTTTTAAGCAGAGGGAGTCTGTATTCGTCCCATGAGCACGTCAGAGCTGCCCCTTCAAGGCCATCTGCAAATGGCCTCTCCACCAGGGAGACCCGATTTCCCAAATTTCATGCTGCTTTATAACACTGAGTTTACATATGTATGTGTTTTAGTTATTCAGTCATATCCAGTTCTTTGCAACCCCCTGGGACTGTGGCCCGTCAGGCTCCTCTGTCCATGGAATTCTCCAGGCAAGAATACTGGAGTGGGTGGCCATTCCCTTTTCCAGGGAATCTTCCCAACCCAGGGATCGAACCTGAGTCTTCTGCACTACAGGCAGATTCTTTCTCGTCTGAGCCAGCAGGGAAGCCCTAAACATATATGTATATATGAATTTATATCTACACACACACACATAGTCAGCCTACTGCTTTTTTAGGGCAGACTTGGGTTTTACCTATTTTGTATCCTCATAAGCCTACTATAGGCCTACCTCCTAAGGAGGTAACAAATGTGAATTAAATTGTAGGGGAAATCTCCTCCAATCCCTAAATAGGCTGAGAGGATGCAGAAATGGGCAGGCACGTGCAGAGAGGGAGTTTTCCGTTGCCCAGACAGAGCAGCTCCGCAGTGGGTGGCGGGGCTGGGGTGGGGCTCCTGTGAAATCAGACAGACATCCTATTGTCCTAGCTGCCCCCGCCCAGAGCGCTGGGGGTGAAGGGCGCCTGTCATGCGCTCAGGTTGGCACCTGGTGATGTTTAATTCAGTGCCGTATCACAGACTGTCTCGCTGTTCCCCGTGGGGGTGTGTTTTCACTGCAACAAGACTCAACAACAACAGTGACTTCATATCTACTTACTTACCGTGCGCCAGCCGCTTTCACATAGTTTTCATATTTAAGACTCACATAAGCCCTGCGTGGTAGGTATTATTATTATTATCTCAGCTTTTCTGGAGGAGAAATTGAGTTTCATAGGCTTGCTGAAGGTCATGTGACTAAGAATTCGGACGAGCATAAACCAAGCCCCTGTCCCCTTTTTCACTCTTTGACAGGTGAACAGGGCTTAACCTCCTCCCTTCCACCTGGAGCCAGCGCTTCCACCCATCCCCGCAGCAACATCGGTCCAGAGCTTAATAGGCATCCTTGCCCTTAACTGATGGGAGGAGGGAAGACGGCTTGAGGCCGGTCTATGTCCTGCGCATGCGCAGAACCCGGCTCCAGGTTCCGGCCCGCAGGTGTGAAGGCAGAGCTATAAATACTTGCTGATTGTCCCCCATCAGGGCCAAGCATTCATTCAGCGCGCCTTCCCTAGGGGAGCTGATGAATAAGTGAGAGGTGTCATTCACACAGAGGCAACCCTGCCTTGGGCTGCGCCTGGCGATTCCAGCTGAATTGTTAAGGGCTGTGAATCTATTTTACGACCTTTGTGACAAACCGGAGATCATTACAGTCTCCACTGAGTATACAGTGACCCCGTGCCAGGGTGGGAGGGAAAGCGGAGCCCAAACACAGCTATTTTCCTGTACCTATACTCATCCTGTACTCATCCTCCTGCCCCGCCCCCACACCTGGCGCCAGGTGATGGGGAAAACGCAGCCAGCTCGCCGCTCCTGCCTTCCTCTCTGAAACGTCACCGTATCATCCCTGCAACAATCTAGGCAGCAAGATCTTTTGTTAGAAACCTAGGGAATTCCCTGAAGATCCAGCAATTAAGAGTCCATGCTTCCATTCTGGGGCACGGGTTCAGTCCCTGGTTGGGGAACTAAGGTCCCAAGAACTGCAGGGCACATCCAAAAAAAAAAAAAGAATCTAAAAGTCCCTCGTGTTTAAACATAACTTGATAGTTTACAAAGAACTTGTGAGCCAGCTGATGAGGGCATGTATAGTGAGCCTCCCTGTCTCAAGCAGTTAATCAAGACTCAGAGAGGGGAGATGCACTCCCTAAAGACACCCAGCAAGTTCAGTTCCGTCACTCAGTCATGTCCGACTCTTTGTGACCCCATGAACTGCAGCACGCCAGGCTTCCCTGTCCATCTCCAACTCCCGGAGCTTGCTCAAACTCCTGTCCATTGAGTCGGTGATGCCATCCAACCATCTCATCCTCTTTTGTCTCCTTTTCCTCCCATCTTCAGTCTTTCCCAGCACCAGGGTCTTTTCCAATGAGACAGTTCTTCCCATCAGGTGGCCAAGGTATTGGAGTTTCAGCTTCAGCATTAATTCTTCCAGTGAATATTCAGGACTGATTTCCTTCAGTATGGACTGGTTGGATCACCAGTTGTAGGGGAAGCGCACTGACTGAAACCACACCCCCTGGCCAGGCACCATAGTAACTATTTGCATGAGTTGTTTTACTACAGGAAGTCCTGCTAAGGAACACGGAACTAATAGGCCACCACCAATGGGAAGAGTTCAGGAAGGTCAAAAGGAGACACCACGTGTCTGACCACCTCCCAGAATCTTTCTCTCTGGCATCCATCTTGGCTGAACAAGGCATGCACCACCAGGAGGGACTCTGAGTCAGAATGATTGGCTAAAGACAACCCAGAAACTAATCCCACCACTATAAAACCTGAGACTACAAGCCATGTAGCAGAGCTCTTCTCCTGGGTTCCCTTACCCTACTGCTCTCCACCCAGGTGCCAGAGATTTCCCAATAAAATCTCTTGCTTTGTTGGCACATGTGTCTCCTTGGACAATTAATTTCTGAGTGTTAGACAAGAGCCTAGTTTCAGGCCCTGGAAGGTGTCCTGTTCCTGCAACACTTGCAGTCCCAGGGGTTCAAGTACCCGGAAACAAATGCAGGTCTCCTGGCTACAGTTTCAGGACCTGCAACTGGCTAGTCCCAGGAAGAAACAATCTCGTTGCTGTGCCTTCCTGTACCTTGTTCCTTCCGATCTGCCACCAGGGGACAAGGGAAGGGTTTTGAGATCAACAGGCCTAGCCTCTGCTGGCACCTGTGTGAGGGCATCCTCCTTCTTGCCCATGTATGGAGTCTATATGTAAGTCTCAGAACCTCCAGCTTGCCCTCTGTCTCAGGCCTAGTCAAGAAGTCTCAGAAGCTAGTCAAGAAGTCAGAGGGGAATCTGTGTAATCAGGGTTGGGAGGCCCTGTCTAAGGATCTGCGTGTATAGTCACTCAGTCCTGTCTGACTCTTTGTGACCCTATGGACTGTAGCCCACCAGGCTCCTCTGTCCATAGGATTTCCTAAGCAAGAATACTGGTGTGGGTTGCCATGCCCTTCTCCAGGGGACCTTCCTGACCCAGAGATCGAACCAGTGTCTCCTGCATTGGCAGGCAGGTTTTAACCACTGTGCCACCTGGGAAGCCATCTAAGGACAGCCCTGCATATATAGGCATTTTTTTCCTTTCAGTCTCTTCTCCTTTTAAGGTAGAAAAAGGCCTTTTTTTTTTTTTTTAATTCATTCATTCATACCTCCTATTTTTTGAGTGCCTACAAATTACCAGGAATTGTTCTCCATGCTGGGAATACAACAGTGAATCAAACACAAAAACTTCTTCCCTTGTGACACTGACATTCTACCGGGAGAGGCTTTTGTGGAGTATTTCCTATCTACAGACCAAATAAGACAGATAATGAAATATACAATACGTTACCTGATGATAAGTGCTGAACAGTCTGGGAGACACACAGCCACTTGGGGATACTGGAACTTTCAAAGTGGATGCTTAATTCCAAGTGGAAGGAATCAGAAAGCCTTACCAAGAGGGTGGCCTTTGAGTAAAAACACTGGAGACTGGAAAATGTTAATGGTACTCTTCGGCTGCGTCCTGATCCTGTAGGAATAATAACTTTGACCACTATTTACTGAGCGGGTTGGGGAGTGATGTTTATAGCCATCTGGGCACGAAGAACTGGGGGCAGAGGGGACAGCTGGAGACAGGTCCCAAGAAGGAAGTATAACCAATGAAATAGATGACAACTGGGGTCTTAGGGAATGGAGACGCTTCATGGGCTGTGTGGACCATTGCAAGGACCTTGACTTTCCTTACAGAGAAACCCGACATCATGGGAGGTGGCCTCCTGACCAGGCATCTGTGTTAACAGTGTCGTGCTGAGGACAGCATTGGGAATGGGCTTTTGGGGGCAATGGTAGATGCGTGGAGACTGTATAGAAAATTTCCAGGACTTCCGGGGCAAAGATGGCTTTGATCAGGTTGGTGACAGTGGGTGAGGCAAGGCATGTCATGATCTATTTGGAAGGTGGAGCGAGTGGGGTTGGATGCAGAGTGTGAGAGACAGAGAGAGAGGTCAAGGTCATCCTGAGTACTAGAAAAAAGGAGTTGCCACCTTGGAATCAGGAAGACCATGAGCAGACCAGGGCTTCCCTGGTGGCTCAGAGGTTAAAGCGTCTGCCTGGAATGCAGGAGACCAGGGTTCGATCCCTGAGTTGGGAAGAGCCCCTGGAGAAGGAAATGGCAGCCCACTCCAGTACGCTTGCTTGGAGAATCCCATGGGGGAGGAGCCTGGTGAGCTACAGTGGGCAAAGAGTCGGACACGACTGAGCGACTTCACTCACTCACTCATGAGTACACCAGCTAGGGAGGCAGAATGGAAGCTCCATCTCAGACTTGATTTCTGAGAGGCAAGATGGCACAGTGAGAATATTCTGGCTCCGAGCTTACTAGCTGGATGACCCTGGGCAAGTCACCTCACCTCTCTGATTCTCCATCTCCTGATCAACTAAAGGGAGATAGCACTAGTGCTGCCCACTTCAGAGAAGTGATACAGGACTCAGAGTCCCATAAGGGTGAGCGTAGCATCTAGCACATACCGGGCTCAGTAAACAGTGGTTGAGGTTATTATTCCTACAGGACCAGGGCAGAGCCCAAGAGTGGCAATCAACATTTTCCAGCCTCCAAAACACAGTCTGTGGGTGATGACGGGGGCAGGTGCTTCCTTTGAAGTCTTAAAGGTCAGGGCTTTGCCATCTGCCAGCTGGAGACAAAGACAGCCTGATTTTCCCCCTTGATGCTCTTTGTTTCTTGCCTGTCTACCTCAAACCAACCGCCTGAGGCCAGCTCCCCACGGCGGGGGCGAAGGACAACCCCACCCGAGACACCTTGCTGCCGGCTGATTTCACAACCTTCCACACAGAGCGAGGAGGGCTGGCCCCTGCCACCCTTCTGCAGTCCTTCCCCCAAAACCCACCTCTTGGAAAAGAACATTCCTTCAACTCCACTACCTGGATAGGCAGCTGCTGGTAAAGCTGCTGTGCCTTCTTGGGCTCATTTTTCTCTTCTGCAGAATGGAAATAATAGGACACTTTTCCCAGGGTTGTTGTTCTGGCATCCACACCCTAGGACATGGGTTTGAATTTGGACTTTCTTGTGAATTCTTGCAGAGTTGTGTTGGTGATATAGTGGTGAGCATAGCTGCCTTCCAAGCAGTTGTCCTGGGTTGGATTCCTGGCCAATGCATAGTGTTGGACTTCCTTGGTGGCTCAGATGGTAAAGAGCTACCTGCAATGTGGGAAACCCAAGTTTCATCCGTGGGTCAGGAAGATCCCTTGGAGAAGGAAATGGCAACCCGCTCCAGTATTCTTGCCAGGGGAATCCCATGGACAGAGGATCCTGGTGGGCTATAGTCCATGGGATTGCATACAGTCAGACACAACTGAGCGACTTTCACTTGTGAATTCTTGCATACGTTCCTTAAAATTTCGGTGCCTTGGTGTCCATGTTTTATTGTTTTCAAATTTGTTTTCTAATTTACTGACCATGGCATGTGGAATCTTAGTTTCCCCATCACGGACTGAACCCACACACCCTGCAGTGGAAACACAGAGTCTTAACCAGACCACCGGGGAAGTCCTCAGTGTCCACATTTTACAGCAGAAGTTATAATAACACACACCTACCTCATAGGGTTGCTGTGAGAAGCAGTGTGAGTAGAAATGTTTAAATTAAGAGTCTCACACATGGTAGGTTCTCGAAAACGTGAGCTGTTATAATTGTGTGAAGAATACTGATAAGTGCTTCAAAATGCGCTTTAAACATATGGCTTCATGTTTTTACATTTGTCTTGAATTTATGATGTTCCTAAGCCCATCCTCTTTCTATACTGTTACACAGAAGTGCTGAGATAGATTAAAAACATGAAACTTTTTTTTTTTTTTTAGTGAAAACTTGCCTGACATATTGGAGAAGGAAATGTCAACCTACCCCAGTATTCTTGCCCGGAGAATTCCATGGAAAGAGGAGCCTGGTAGGTTGCGGTCCATGGGGTCACAAAGAGTCAGACACGACTGAACGATTTTCACTTCACTTCACTGCCTGACATATATTAACTCATCTCGATATTCAGAAAAATTTTGCTGATAATTCTTCAACAGAATGAAAAAAAAAAAAAACCATTTTTTCAAAAAAACCCAGGTGATTTGAGTTGTTGTTTTCATCATTGAGTTTTCTTAGTTCAAAGTCCGTTGTCTCTTCCTGTGTCCAGGGGCTGTGATTGACCCGAAGTCAGGCTTCGGGTCTCCTGAGAGGTCTGGCGTGTGTGCGAGCTGAGGTCTGCAGATGAGCACAGAAGATACATGGGCCTGTGTCAGAATGCATTTTAAAAAGATGAGAGAAATACCTGAGTGACCTGAGATTTATACTAATGAGGACACACTGAAGCATCAGGTCAACATGTTTGCTAAGACAGTCCTCAATGGTTGCTAACTATGTGTCCGAAGGCCAGATTAATCCCTGCTCCAGACAGACATTCACGGCCCCGCTCGAAGGCAAGGCTCCGGGATGCAGCTGCCCCTCTGTTCCACCCAAAAATGTATCCTCAGCTACCCTCAGCCTCCCTTAAACCAAGCCCTTCTAATGGGGGCCAAACCCACCCTAGAGCGATCAGGTCAAGAATCAACAGTTAGAACCAAACATGGAACAACAGACTGGTTCCAAATCAGAAAAGGAGTACATCAAAGCTGTATACTGTCCCCCTGCTTATTTAACTTATATGCAGAGTACATCTTGCTAAATGCCAGGCTAGATGAAGCACAAGCTGGAATCAAGATTGCCAGGAGAAATATCAATAACTTCAGATATGCAGATGACACCACCCTTATGGCAGAAAGCAAAGAAAAACTAAAGAATCTCTTGATAAAAGTGAAAGAGGAGAGGGAAAAAGCTGGCTTAAAACTCAATATTCAGAAAACTGAGGTCATAGCATCCAGTCCCATCACTTCATGGCAAATAGATGGGGAAACAACGGAAACAGTGACTGACTTTATTGTTCTAGTCTCCAGAATCACTACAGATGATTGAGAGGGTAACAGGCAGGAAGGCCAAGGGTCTCCAAACGGAGGAAATAGCCTGCAAGTGTCAAGACATTTTTATCTCACTTAAGGGGCAGGAGGAAACAAACCAGCTATTATTTTTTCCTTATCTATACAAATTTAAAAGAAAGTTTCTCTTAAAATTCTGTGTTGCCCTAGTGACACCTGGTTTCACCTGAAGTTAACCAATGCCTTTTTCTTATGGAAATGTTTACCTTAAGCTATGCTAATGTACTATGCATTTACCCCAAACTCTGTCTTCAAGTCATTCCGTCTTTTGGCTCAGAACCTTGATAAACCAGTATGTCATACTCAGATATTGCTCCTCTAATCTATGTAAATGAAACTATTTGTATGGTGATCTGCCCTTCTTCAAGATTCAAGTTAATCATTTTATGGCCCAAGATGAATCATTTGGTGCCAAGATTATCCCCAAATGCATTTTATGGGTGAGGGGTCTGGTGCCATTCTGAGTTTTAAGACATTCCTTTTTTTCATTAACAGACTGCTGGTGACTATATAACATCCAGCTGAAGACTAGCAGGCGGGTACTCTTTCTGCCCCCTTCTGAGCCTATGTCAGAAGCTTTCTCTATCTCCTTTATACTTTAATAAAACTTTATTACACAAAAGCTCTGAGCGATCAAGCCTCGTTTTGGCCCTGGATTGAATTCTTCTCCTCTGGGGTCCAAGAATCCCGGTGTCATAATTCAACAATAACCTTTCATGATGACCGCAGCCATGAAATTAAAAGACAGGTGCTCCTAGGAAGAAAAGCTATGACCAACCTCGATAGCATGTTAAAAAGCAGAGACATTACTTTGCTGATAAAGGTCCATCTAATCGAAGCTACCGAGAAAGCGATGGCACCCCACTCCAGTACTCTTGCCTGGAAAATCCCATGGATGGAGGAGCCTGGTAGGTTGCAGTCCATGGGGTTGCGAAGAGTCCGACACAACTGAGCAACTTCACTTTCACTTTTCACTTTCAAGCATTGGAGAAGGAAATGGCAACCTACTCCAGTGTTCTTGCCTGGAGAATCCCAGGGATGGGGAGCCTGGTGGGCTGCCATCTATGGGGTTGAACAGAGTCAGACACAACTGAAGTGATTTAGCAGCAGCAGCAGCAGTCAAAGCTATGATTTTTCCAGTAGTCATGTATAGATGTGAGAGTTGGACTATAAAGAAAGCTGAGCACCAAAGAATTGATGCTTTTGAACTGTGGTGTTGGAGAAGACCCTTGAGAGTTCCTTGGACTGCAAGGAGATCCAATCAGTCCATCCTAAAGGAAATCAGTCCTGAATATTCTTTGGAAGGACTGATGTTGAAGCTGAAACTCCAATACTTTGGCCACCTGATGCAAAGAGCTGACTCATTGGAAAAGACTCTGATGCTGGGAAAGATTGAAGGCAGGAGAAGGGGATGACAGAGGATGAGATGGTTGGATGGCATCACCTACCTGATGGACATGGGTTTGAGCAAGCTCCGGGAGTTGGTGATGGATGGAGAAGCCTGGCATGGTGCAGCCCATGGGGTTGCAAAGAGTTGGACATGACTGAGCAACTCAACTGAACTGATTGCTGGGCCTACCCTAGGGTGTGTGTTTCCACTGCCAGGTTTCTTCTCACTCAGGTAGATGAGCTGGTCTCTATCCATGTCTGCTATTGACCAGCTGGGTGATGTGAGACCTACTGTTCAGATCACTGAAGCCCTTTGAGCCTTAGTTTCCCTGTGGGCAAACTCAGATCACATTACCATTCCTCAAGGTGGTGGGTCATGGATGGGTTCTGTAAAGAGTCAGGGAACAATCACTGCATGACTGCAGTCATGAAATTAAAAGACACTTGCTCCTTGGAAGAAAAGCTACAACAAAACCTAGACAGCGTATTAAAAAGCAGAGACATTACTTTGCCAATGAAGATCCATATAGTCAAAGCTATGGTTTTTCCAGTAGTCATGTATGGATGTGAAAGTTGGACTGTAAAAGGCTGAAGAATTGATGGTTTTGAATTGTGGTGCTGAAGAAGACTCTCAAAGAGTCCCTTGGGCTTCAAGGAGATCAAACCAGTCAGTCCTAAAGGAAATCAACCCTGAATATTTATTGGAAGGACTGGGTGACAGAGGATGAGATGGTTGAATGGCACCACTGACTTCATGGACATGAGTTTGAGCAAATTCGGGGAGATAGTGAAGGACAAGGAAGCCTGGTGTGCTATAGTCCATGGGGTCTCAAAGAGCTGGACATGACTTAGTGACTGAACAACAGAACAAGTCACACTGCAAGGAGCCATCACCCTGACGGGGCATGGGCCCTTCTGTCTTTGTGCCTTTCAGTTCCTGGTCAGGATAGAGTAGTCATCTAGAGCGTAAAGGAGATTAACAAGTTCCAAGAGGCCAAGGCCAAGTATTTGCTTCTTTTATCAAAACTCTTTTCAACTCTCTGGCTGTTGGTATAACCCAGGTCACCAGGGGCATTTAGAAAGAGAAACAAACACCTACCCTCCACCCAGGCACACTTACAGGCTCCTATTGCCATTCATCCCTGGGTTCTAATTGAGTTCACTCCACAGATACATGCAGGCTTTGGAAAATCATTTCCCTTGTCTTGAGCTGAAATTTCTCCTCTGTTAAAGGTGTTGTAATAAGAGGTCTGTAAAGTCTCTGATGCTGAAATGCTCTGTTGTTGAACTGTTTGTTTCTGTCTGCTGACCAAAAACCATAATATCTAACCAATTGACCCAAGTACTAAGGTGCATTGTTATTAATTAAAATGATAAAGTCCTGGGTATCATTTAGTTTCCCAGGTCTGCACTCCTCATCAATTTCTGATAACCTCTTAAAAGGCGGGTAGCTTGAAGGTGGATTCTCCCATTGGCTATAGGAAAAGTCCCCTGGACCAGTTCACCTCTGTGCCTTGTGGATCCCCAGCACTCTCCTTGAAGAACCAAGTAACAAGGATTTCTCTTAGTGACAAGGGCTTGGGAAAGCTGAGAGAGTTACAAGGTCAGGGACTAAGCATTTGAAGGAGGTGCTATGTCAAAACACATGCTGTCTTGGATGGACTCCTCAACAAGGAGCAAGAGTTCCACACAGAGGAGGATAGAATGTAAGAGGAGAGGAGGAAGACTTTTGCTCTTATTCAGTTCTATGCCCCAGCTTTATTCAGGCCCAGAGAAGAGTAGATGACTTGCCTAAATTAACACAGATACTTGGTAGCAGAGAGTGTTTCTCTGGAAACCAGAACTGCCTCTTTCTACTTGGCTCAAGGCTATGGTTTTACCAGTGGTCATGTATGGATGTGAGAGTTGAACTGTAAAGAAAGCTGAACACTGAAGAATTGATGCTTTTGAATTGTGGTGTTGGAGAAGACTCTTGAGGGTTCCTTGGACTGCAAGGAGATCCAATCAGTCCATCCTAAAGGAAATCAGTCCTGAATATTCTTTGGAAGGACTGATGTTGAAGCTGAAACTCCAATACTTTGGCCACCTGATGCAAAGAGCTGACTCATTGGAAAAGACCCTGATGCTGGGAAAGATTGAGGGCAAGAGAAGAAGGGGATGACAGATGATGAGCTGACTGGATGGCATCATGGACTCTATGGACATGGGTCTGGGTGGACTCTGGGAGTTGGTGATTGACGGGAGGCCTGGCGTGCTGCAGTTCATGGGGTCACAAAGAGTCGGACACAACTGAGTGACTGAACTGAACTGAACTTCCTTCAGCTACTGCCCAAGAGACGGTGACCTTTTTCCCCTTTAGAAGCAGAAGAACTTTCCTGGTGATCCTGTGGCTAAGATTTCACACTCCCAGTGCAGGGGGCCTGGGTTCGATCCCTGGTCAGGGAACTAGATACTACATACTTCAACTAGATTCTACACACCATAACTAAAAGAAGATCCTGCATGCTGAAATAAAGATCAAAGATCCCACGTGCCATAGCTAAGACCTGGTGCAGCCAAATAAATGAAGGAGAAGCAGAGATCTGAGAAGCATTCAGTACAGTTGTCTGATAGCACACACCATCTTGTTGTCATTAGCAAATCTATTTCCCTAATTGGCTTCTTTCCATCATGAAACTGAAGCCAACTGGCACGTGTCTACTCTTATTTAATTCTGAACGTCTGGTCAGAATCAGCTTAATAGTCTTATTTGATTATTTGATTCGACTTTCCCAAAATGTGCACTCTCTTTCTACTGGCTGGGAAAGCTGTAGCCCAAACACACATTTGCTCATGTGCCTGGATGCTCACATGCACACATACACACTTGCACATGCACACACACATTTAAGATGCGTGAGTGTGTATATGGTGCCCACGGGAGAGGGTGTGACTTGGTGAATCACACTTCATTACACTTTTGAAAAGATATGCTTGTAACAAGCAATGGAAGACACAGAGCCATGCCTTACGTACGCTGTGTCGGAGAATCTCATGATGGCCCTTGTATGGTTGATGGATGGCAAATATATACAGACACAGAGTCCCAGAGGCAATCACGGCAGACCCAGGCTGCCTGTGGGTCCACAGCTCTACCCTGGTGTTCTGCTGGAGTGCAGAGGATCCACCTAAGGCTGAGGTGTGAGGACACTTCTCTTCCCATGTCATCTCTGGTCAGTTCAGTATGGTCATCTAGGATGTTCATTCTGAGACTGACTTGGGTCG
>SJXQ01001696.1:211815-235254 GCA_006408695.1 Aepyceros melampus
CACTGGGAGCTGAGCTTGGTGCTGTGTGATGATCTGGAGGGGTGGGTTGGGGAGGGGGAGCTCAAGAAGGAGGGGATATGTGTATACTTATAGCTGATTCCTGTTGTCCGATAGCAGACACCAACACAGCATTGTAAAGCAGTTCTACTCCAATAAAAAATATCATGCAGGGCCCTGTAATCCCAAACATTGTAATACTTTATTTACATTATGTGGCTCCAGGGGGCTAAAATCAGGTCTCTGTCTCCACTGAGTGTAGGAAACAAAGAGATCCCCCAGTTCCCAGGGAAACAGTGGGCCTTTCATTACTCACTTTACAGCTTATCTCCTGGAAATCTTACTTCCAGCCTGAGGGGTGGGAGGAGCCATGGTTTGCTTGTTTACTCCTCTCAGAAGCTGCAGCTTGTGGCCCAGAGTGGAGACAAGAGAAGTCTTAGGGCCTCCTTTTCCCCCTTAGTTAGGATACCCCAAGCTCCTCTGAAGTGTGGTTTCAATGTCAGAGACCACCAGGTAGTGTGTTAATGACAAGGGAGGGGGTGGGGTGGGGCGAGTCCTGCTTTTTGTCCAGTGGGGCTGGTTTAGGGGCTCACCAGTGGGTTCTGACTGAAGAGCGGAGGGAAGACTTTCCTGGGCTCTTCCACTCAGTGCTTGATTCTCCACGCACCTGATGTGTAGCTTTCAAATGCAAACTTGTATGTTTGATGAGTATTTCATAGCTTATAAAGCCTTTTTATCTGATTGGAACTGTGGAACCCTTAGAGACAAGACGTTATTATTCTTATGTTACAGACAAGGGAACTAAATTCAGAAAAGTGGAAATGATTTGCCGGTGGTTATGGGCTTACTCAAGGCTTCCCTGGTGGCTCAGAAGTTAAAGAATCTGCCTGCAATGCGAGAGACCTGGGTTCTATCCCTGGTTGAGAAGATCCCCTGGAGAAGAGAACAGCTGCCCACTCCAGTATTCTTGCCTGGAGAATTCCATGAACAGGGAAGCCTGGTCCATGGAATCACAAAGAGTCGGACATGACTGAGTGACTAACACTATAGCCTCACTCAATGACTAACCATGACTTAGCCCTAAGTCATCTGGCTCTACAAGGCCCCATTCACTGTAGCATGGATGCATTCCTGAGCCAGACAGAAATAATTCTTGGGTCTTAGCTCTTTGGGATTATATGTACCAGTCTTTCTCTGCTATAGCACAGATAAATGGGAGCTGATACAAAACGCCTGCTTATAGTTTTGGAAGAGATGAGAAGGAAAAGCAAGTGAAATTTTGATTGCCTAGAGGGGCTGCCAAGCGGTGTTGTCATGTGCTTTGGAAAGTTGGTATAATGTCAGCAATTAACATCTGTAGGATGCCTTTGTTAGATCTTGCCTAGATATAGAAGGGGAGGTAAGATGGGATTTCAGATTCTCATCTGATCTAGAGGGCCCTTGAGTCTTAGAATTTCTAGGGCATCACCTCTCAGCCACGCTCAGTCACTCCTCACGCCCTCTCCCGTCATGGAATCTGAGAGCTTGGGCTTCCTAGGGCACCTCCCAAAGATACAGAACACTCCTGACAGCATCTTCCCAAGGCCGCTAAGAAAACGACCACCTCCAGACCATCTCCATGCAGGAATGTCCTCCATAGTTGCTGGGTCATTCCACACTGAAGGAGATGCTAGGTTGTTTTTTTTTGGGGGGGGGTGGCGCGTAGGAGGAGAGTGCTGCCCTGGGTCTTTGTTGTGTGGGCTTCCTTTAGTTGTGGCCCATGGGCTTAGTTGCCCCATGACATGTGTGATCTTAGTTCCTGACCAGGAATCGAACCCAAGTTCCCTGCATTGCAAAGCACATTCTTAACCATTGGACCACCAGGGAAGTTATTATATATTTTTTTGTTTTTAAAGGACCCATGATTTGATGTTCAAAAACACTGCTGTATTTGAAGTCAGTTGGTAAATAGTATCTCCACAGTTAGGCAAAAACCTGCCCTGTGTTTAGGAATTACAAAGACATGATGCAAAATTCTTTGATTTTACTAAGAAAAATATTTAAATATTAATTTAGGGCAAGCAATTTGTTATTGTATAATAGTGTATAAAATATCTTATACAAGTATAGTGGGCTGAAAAGTAAAAGTGACACAGAAATCATTTAAATTTAAGAAATACTCACAAATGATCAATAATGAGCAAAACGTTTCTTGTTAATAGTAGGACATGGCAGCAGTGATAGCTTTTATCACCTGAAGATGTCAGTGCTATGTGGTAGCCTGGATGGGAGGGGAATTATCAGGGTCCCAGGATCACAACCCACAGAAAGAAAGCAGACCACCAGCTCTTGGCTTTGGGAAAGGTCACCAATTACGGCTCTGCTTACAGATGAATTCTGGGTTGTCCTTACCCTTTGCGGTTACTTCTAAGAAGTCAGCTGTTAGGCTTTGGTTTCTGAAGCGCACTATTCTTCCAGATTACTGAGAACCAAAACAAGGCCCCTGGTTTTCCATGGTGGCGTCTATTCTGTGGCAAGGGAGGGAAAGGAGGAAGATGTGAAGAAGTTTGAATTTATTATGGGATTAAGAGCAGCAGCTATGTTAAGTGATCTGATTATTTTGGCTTTGGACACAGAGGCTACAGAGGACTCCTGTCTCTCCGACTCAATGTCTATATTATAAACAGGATTGTAAATATCTTTTCTTAACGTAGATCCAAGTCCAAACAAGGAACCAAGCAGCACTAATTCTGGGAACTTGTCCTAAGCTATGTAGATGCAGAATGACTTGTTTGGGAATCCGATGAGAAATTCAGGAACTGGAGACCAGCACTATGAAAATGTTACCAAGACTCTAGATAAATGTTCCAAGAGAGCTATGATCCCACAAGAATCTTTAAACCTGAACTTGAATCCCTGCTCAGCCACTAATAGCTGAACTGCTCTGCTTGAAAGTCCTTTTCCACCTGGCACATTCTCTCTTCCATCCATCACTGAGCCCCACCCTAAACTCACAGCGTCTCAAACTTGATTCCTCTTCCTCAAAAAACAAGGCCATGAAGAATAAAGCCCTTCAGCTTCCAAACTTCTCTATCATCATGAAGTCAAAGTTGTCAGCTTGTCAGTCCTCCATGGTCAACTCCTTTCCTCCCAGGTCAGAGGACAAGGTTTCTCCCGTTCCTCGTGGTCCCTGATCACCCCCTCTTGCTTTCCTAAGACTTTGCATCAACAACTGCTTCTTTCTCTGTTACATCTTGAACCTCTTTTGTTTTCTGGCTCTTGGCTGTCTGCTGATAGACATGCCCAAGTCTTTCTTTTCCCCATAAAACCTCTCTCCCGACTAAATCCTCCTCCAGCCAACCTGTCTTTCATTTTCCTGAAAAACTCTTGTGCTCTTGAAATAGATGTCTACATTCATTGTCTGCACTGCTTCACAAGCCCTCACTCCTGAGCCCCTTTCTGTCTGGGCTCCCTCTCTGCTCTGCTTCTGACCACTCTAGCCAAGATCAGCATGCATGGGGGGTTGATGTCATATCCACAAATGCTTTCTAGCTCTGTCATCAGACGTCCCTTCTCCTCTAACGTTGTGGTCATGAACTCCCGACTCCCTTGGCGTCTCTTTTGTTTCAGCTTGCACCTCCTCAATGATCCCTCCTTGGCTTCCTCATGGAAGACACCTCAGCCTTCCCCTTAAATCTGCTGTTCTCAAGAATAAGACCTTGACCCACTCCTGTTCTTCCAATAAATGCTCTTTGAATGGTCATGTAACTCATTGTCTTAAGCCCTCTCTGTGGTTTGAGAACCACCACAATCCTATCTCCAGCCCCACTCTCTTCCTTGAGAGCCATGCTTGCCCTCCAATTGCCTACAAGTCTTGGCCAACTATCCTTTCTCATCCGATTTCTCCTTATTCATATAGTCTCACTTTCTCATTTCATAATCTGTCAACCATCTTGACAGCCAAGTGAAAAACCTGACATCATTCTGTACTCACCTTTCTTTCTCACCCCCACATCTGACCAGTCACCAAGCCCAGCTGACCTCTTAATTGCTTTTCCAATCTGTCCCTCCCCTCTCTTCTTCTGCTGCCCTAGTTCAGATCCTATTAGCTCTTACTCAGCCTTTTGAAATCCTTGCTTCTATATTAGTCCATCAGAATCCACTCTCCAAATGAAAACAGAATGTTCCATCTATGTGTAAACATATTATTCCCCTGCTTAATCCTTCAGAAGCTCCCTATTATCCTGCAGAAACCATTCCAGTCTCTTTACCAAGGCAACGCCCTGTTTTTGCGCTGTGTGTTCCCATATTGTCCAACTGCTACGGTCCCCATCCACTCTGTGTTCTTGCACACCTGTGCTTCTGCACATGCACAGAACGTCCTGCCTTTCTTTCACTGCCTGGCTAACTCATTCTCCTTCCGAACCAAATTCAAGCATCAGTTCTTCTGAGAAGCCTCCTCTCACTCTGCAGGAGGACCCAGTGTTCCCCCTCGGCTCCCATAACCTCTTAGAATCTGTATCTCTTTCTTTCTCTCTCTCATCACTTCCATTGCCAAATTATATCTACATGTTTGGTGGATGTGTTTGCTCCTGTACAATATGGTAGATTCCTTAAGAACAGGAACTAATTCATCATTGGAGTCTAGTAACTGACACACAGTCTGGACACAGTAGGCACTTAATAAATGTTTGAATGGAACAGAACCACCTGGTTGACCTTAAGAAGTCACTTTCTCTCTCTGGACCTTGAATCCTTCATCTATCAGTGAGCGGGGGCAAGGGGGGTGGGGAGGGTGAATGAAATGTTCTCTATTAAAAGTCGTTCCCTCTGTAACTCCCTGTGCTTTGCTTGCTTCTGAGCAAGAAGGTGTTGACAGGGCAGGGTTGTCCACATGTCCTTTTTTTTTTTTTTCATTGTATTGTTGCTGGAGTCGATTTAAAAAAATAAAAAGAACAAAATAATAATAGATCACATTTACTTCATGTTCCTTGATGCAGACACCCTTGAAGCCTCTTTAATAATTTCTTTGATATGTATTCCTACCCCATGAGTGGGCATTATTATCCCGATTTAAACTGAGATACAGAGTGACCTTCCCAAAGTCACACGAGGAGAAGGAAACTACTCAGCACCTGACATGAGTGTGTGCTCACAACCATGATACTTAGGATGCACAGACAGAACAAGCGGATAGAAAGACACACTGATGGAGAGGCGTGCAGAAGGGAGAAGGGGGAAATGAGCACTGCGTGGAAGAACAGAGACAGGAGGGAGGTTGCAACTCAGCCTCTGATGCCCACATGCCCACGTGATGTCTGCCTGAGCTCAGCATGTGATAAGCAGAAGGGCCGAGGCATCTACCCGTGGCCTTCGAGGCATTGAATGGATGACAAAGGAAGAGCTTGTACAATTGGACCCTGTGGGGCGTCTTCGAGCATAATGAATTCTTCCTGCATTTGTCATCATAGTGCTAATTAAGCTACATTTTGTGGGCTTTAAAGTGGCTCTGGCCAGAATTTCCTAGATATTTTATTGTCGTTTAGCATGAGTCAGGCTTGAGTTAATGGACACAGGCTGCTTCGTCCACTCTGGTTGGGGCCCCATCATTGCTATTATATCTTTTGAGATTCATCCTGCTGACGCTAATCAGCACGTATTGATTTAGACACTGTACATTTCCATAGGAATTCCATTTTAATTCAACATTAGAGTGCCGATTAAAATGCAAAGGCAAGGGCACGTAGAAGTCACCTTAAAGCATTACCGTCTCGGGGAAATCTGCTGGATTTCATCACTCTGCCTGCTTGGCTTGGGGTAGGACAAAGACCAGACATGAAGGAGTCATCTCCTTCATGAGTCACATGGAGGCCCTATAGCTGCTTGAGGATGTGGCCCACCGGTCAGGGTTTGAGGAGCAGCGATGGAGCAGAGGGAGGTAGCTTGGCGTGAGGGTGGGGAGAGGGACACTCTGAAATATAGCCCTCCCAAGATGAAGCAGCATGTCGCAGCATCCTTAAAGAAAACTGGAAATGGGGACCTGTGATGTGGACAGCAGGCATCCAGCCTGACCATTAAGCCCGAAGGAAGAGCACGGGAGTTGGGATTCAGATGCTTTCTAAAGCTGAGAACTTCCCCATCATCCTTACAAATGCAAGGCTTCTCTGAGAGGTATATAGAGTGAAACTGAGTCTTCAAAATGCCTGTGTTCCAATGGAATATTATTCAGCCATAAAAAGGAACACATTTCGGTCAGTTCTAATGAGGTAGAGAACCTAGAACCTAGTGTACAGGGTGAAGTAAGTTAGAAAGAGAAAGATAAAAATTGTATACTAATGCCAAAATCACTGCAGATGGTGACTGCAGTCGTGAAATTAAAAGACGCTTACTCCTTGGAAGAAAAGTTATGACCAACCTAGATAGCATATTCAAAAGCAGAGATATTACTTTGCCGACTAAGGTCCATCTAGTCAGGGCTATGGTTTTTCCAGTAGTCATGTATGGACGTGAGATTTGGACTGTAAAGAAGGCTGAGCACTGAAGAATTGATGCTTTTGAACTGTGGTGTTGGAGAAGACTCTTGAGAGCCCCTTGGACTGCAAGGAGATCCAACCAGTCCATTCTGAAGGAGATTGGCTCTGGGATTTCTTTGGAAGGAATGATGCTGAAGCTGAAGCTCCAGTACTTTGGCCACCTCATGTGAAGAGTTGACTCATTGGAAAAGACTCTGATGCTGGGAGAAGAAGGGGACGACCGAGGATGAGATGGCTGGATGGTGTCACTGACTCCATGGGTGTGGGTCTGGATGAACTCCGGAAGTTGGTGATGGACAGGGAGGCCTGGCGTGCTGTGATTCATGGGGTCACAAAGAGTCGGACACGACTGAGTGACTGAACTCAACTGAACTGAATGCATATATACAGAATCTAGAAAAAAATGGTACTGAAAAATTTGTTTGCAGGGCAGCAATGGAGAAACAGATATAGAGTAAACATATGGACATAGGGAGAAGGGAGGAGAGGGTGAGATGTATAGAGAGAGTAACATGGAAACTTATATTACCATGTGCAAATAGATAGCCAATGGGAATTTGCTGTATGTCTCAGGAAACTCAAACACAGGCTCTGTATCAACCTAGAGGGGTGGGATGGGAAGGGAGAGGGGAGGGAGGCTCAAAAGGGAGAGGATACATGTATAGCTATGGGTGATTCATGTTGAGGTTTGACAGAGAACGACAAAATTCTGTAAAGCAATTATCCTTCAATTAAAAAATAAATAAAAAAATTAAGAATGCCTGTGTTCTTTTTTATTCTTTCTCTGTGAGATCATTAGACAGGCTTCTCTCATCTTGTTCATCCCTGTATCTCTCTTTGTCTTTGGTTTGCCTGGATCCCATCATCAGCACCCGCTGCCATCAGCTGGTCTCCCCTGGGCCAGGAACACCAAGGATGGCCGTCAAGAACCAGAAGCCAGGAGAGAGGTGAGGGACAGACTCAGAGCCTTCAAAAGGGGCCCAGTCCTCACAGAGCTTGATTTCAAATTCTTCTCTGACCCACTGAAAATGGCCTGAGGAGATTTTTGAATTCAGATAGTCAGTCTCGCTGAAGGGCAGGATATGAGTTGGAGTTTGAAGCCCTATGATGGATGCTGTGCATCTCAGTGGCTCCTGATCCTAAAGCCATCTGGGTTAGTAGGCGTCTTCATTTCACTTATCGTCAGGGCATCATACAGAGGATTTCTTTGCAGGGATGGGAAATGAGGAGTATTGAGAAAAGTCATAGAAACTATTTGTAAATACCTGAGTGGGAGGACATTACTTTGTCAACAAAGGTCCATCTAATCAAGGCTATGATTTTTCCAGTGGTCATGTATGGATGTGAGAATTGGACTATAAAGAAAGCTGAGTGCCAAAGAATTGATGCTTTTGAACTGTGGTGCTGGAGAAGACTCTTGAGAGTCCCTTGGACTGCAAGGAGATCCAACCAGTCCATCACAAAGGAGATCAGTCCTGAGTGTTCATTGGAAGGACTGATGTTGAAGCTGAAACTCCAATACTTTGGCCACCTCATGCGAAGAGCTCACTCAATGGAAAAGCCCTGATGCTGGGAAAGATTGAGGGCAGGAGGAGAAGGGGACGACAGAGGACAAGATGGTTGGATGGCATCATTGAATCAGTTTACATGGGTTTGGGTGGACTCCGGGTGTTGGTGATGGACAGGGAGGCCTGGCATGCTGCAGTTCGTGGGGTCACAAGGAGTCAGACACAACTGAACGACTGAATTGAACTGAAGTGGGAGGAGGCCAGGAAGTAGCTCCATTATAGGTCCATGGGAACAAAACTGGTCAAGTTGAAATGAGGGAAAGAAGCTCTTGGGTTGGCAACAGGAGACATTAGTACGGGTGGGACTTGAGGGCATTATGCTAAGTGAAATGAACTAGAAAGGAAAAGACAAATACTATTTGATCATATCTATACATGGAATCTAAAAACCAAACAAACTCATAGAAGAATAGGACAGATTGACAGTTACAAGAGGTAGAGAGTGAAGGATGGGGGGAAACAGGTGCAGGTGGCCAAAAGGTGCAAACTTCCAGTTATAAGATGAGCAAGTCCTGGAGATGTGATGTACAGTATGGTTGTTGTTCAGTTACTCAGTGATGTCTGACTCTTCGCAACCCAATAGACTGTAGCACACCAGGCTCCTCTGTCCTCCACTATCTCCCAGAGTGCATTTAATTTCATGTCCATTGAGTCAGTGATGCCATCCAATCATCTCATCTTCTGCCGTCCCCTTCTTCTCTTGCCTTCAATATTTCCCAGCATCAGGGTCTTTTCTAATGAGCCAGTTTCTTCATATCAGGTGGCCAGTGTATTGGAGCTTCAGCTTCAGAATCAGTCCTTCCAGTGATTATTCAGGCTTGATTTCCTTTAGGATTGACCAGTTTGATCTCCTGCTGTCCAAGGGACTCTCAAGAGTCTTGTCCAGCAAGCAACACAATTTGAAAGCATCAATTCTTCAGCGCCAAGCCTTCTTTATGGTCCAACTCTCAAATCTGTACGTAACTACTAGAAAAACCACAACTTTGACTAGATGGACCTTTGTTGGAAATTTTTTTTAATAGCATGGGGACTATGGTTAATATTGTGTATCTGAAAGTTGTTAAGAGACTAAATCCTTTCCTTGGTAATTTTTTTAAAGATTTTTTCAATGTGGACCGTTTTTGAAGGCTTTATTGAATTTATTACAATATTGCTTCTGTTTTATGTTTTCTTTTGTTTTGCCCTCAAAACACATGAGATCTTAGCTCCTCAACCAAGGATCAAACCTGCACTCCCTGCTTTGGAAGGCAAAGTCTTAACCACTGAACAGTCAGGCAAGTCCCAAGAAATTAAATCTTAAAAGTTCTCAACACAAGAAAAAAAATTGTAACTGTGTGTGGTGATGGATGTTAACTAAATTTATGGGAGTAGGTATTTTATAATATATACATATATCAAATCATTGTGTTGTATGCTTTAAATTAATGCCATGTTATATGTAAATTACATTTCAATAAATTTGGAAAAATTAAAGAAAAAAAATAGCCTGAGTTGCTGAAGAGCTTGGTAGCAGGAGCAATAGAATCCTTACCAACCTACTGTCTGTCCCTAGGATCTGTGGATAAAGCTGGCCCACAAAGGTGTGGCTTGTGGATTTTCCAGACCATTGGTTACTGCTCTTTCTCCCTCTGGCTTCTTTTAAAATTGAAGTGTATCTGGTTTATAATGTCTTGTTGGCTTCAGATGTACAGCAAATTGATTCAATTATATATACAAACATTTTATATATATATATATATATATATTCTTTTTGATATTCCTTTCCATTACGGATTATTACAAGATATTGAATATAGTTCTCTGTGCTACACAGTAGGACCTTGTTGCTTATCTATTTTATATAATGTTAATCTGCTAATCTCAGCTCCAAATTTTCCCCTCCCCATCCCCTTTCCTTTTGGTAACCATATGATCCAGCAATCCCACTCCTGGCATTTACCTCGAGAAAACTCTAATTCACAAAAATACATGCTTCCCAGTTCTGTTCACAAAACACATGCATCACAACACTATTCACAACAGTCTAGACCTGGAAGTACCAACCTAGAGACGATCATACTAAGTGAAGTAAGTTGGACAGAGAAAGACAAATATATGATATCACATATATGTGGAATCTGATACGAATGAACTTATTTACAAAACGGAAGCAGACTCACAGACATAGAAAACAAACCTATGGTTCCCTTTCGCTTCTGAAAACTTCTTTTTCAGCACTTCTGGCATGAAAACAAAGAGGGCTACAGCCCTACAGTGGCTCAGAGTTGGAGCCAGGGTCAGGGTACAAGATTTGAGGAAGGGTCCAATCTCAGGGCCAGCTCTGGGCTGGCATGACCTCACGGGCAAATGTCCCTTGGCACCAGCCCTGCCTGTGTCTGGGTAACAGGGCTTATCCTCTGTTCTACTGTTAAGAAGTACTCTTGCCTGCAGATGTAATTTCTTCAGTATCCGCTGTGTCACAATAATAGAGATGATATTTGGTCTCTTGTCTGCTTTGGGGAAAAGCATCTGAGAAGTGGAGTTGTCTGGTACACATTCTGGGACCAGACACCTTGGCTTCTGTCCTGGTTCTGACATTGACTATCTGGAGAAAGTAAAAGTGTTAATCACTCAATTGTGTCTGACTCTTTGAGATCCCGTGGACTATATAGCCTGCCAGGCTTCTCAATTCATGGAATTCTCCAGGCAAGAATCCTGGAGTGAATAGCCATTCACTTTTTCAGGGGATCTTCCCAATCCAGGGACTGAACCCATGTCTCCCACTTTGCAGGCAGATTCTTTACCATCTGAACCACCACGGAAGACCCCAGACCTACTATCTGGAGGTCCTGAGTCAATTACTTGATCTCTTGGGACCTCAGTTCTTTTCTTGGCACAATTGGAATGAAAATAATAGTAATTTCCTCCTAAGGTTGTTTTTCAAGACTAGATTAGTTCATACACCTAAAATACTCACAAGATTGCTTGACCCAATAAATATTCAGTAATATTAGTAAACAGGATTAGTTATTCATAGATAATGTTGCTGCTACTGCTAAGTCGCTTCAGTCGTGTCCGACCTGTGCGACTCCATAGACGACAGCCCACCAGGATCCCCCGTCCCTGGGATTCTCCAGGCAAGAAAACTGGAGTGGGTTGCCAAAATGTTAAGTGGGGAAAAATACAGCTTGCACCCTGATGTTCACATCTATTTAAATGTTAGATCATTTTACCTTGATTTACAATCACTTGAATGCTTAGTGATCAGTGAGGATTAAACAGGTTTATTGTTATGTTTTTATTTTTATAGCTGCTGCTTAAGTAATTGAGTCATTAGGTAGGTGTTCATTTTCCAGCAGTTATAAAGGGCTAGCTTCTGTGGCCCATAACAAGTTAGGCAATTACCCTAACTGCTTGCAGAATGTCTGGAGAGCATCTTCAGCTAGTGAAGAGCTTGTCTTTATGGCACAATATTAATGGCAATCATCACACCCTTGTCTTCTAATATAATTGCCAACAAATGAGTGTGAGTGTTTTGAGGGCTGGTTAATGGGCACATTAAATCCAGGTGTTTGAATTTCTTTTCAAACAAATATTTATTTTGCTGTGCCAGGTCTTAGTCGTGGCATGCGGGATCTTCAGTTGGGGTATATGCAATCTAATTCCCTGATCAGGGATGGAACCTGGGCCCCCTGCATTGGGAGGGTAGAATCTTAGCCACTGAACCACCAGGGAAGTCCTGAGGTGTTTTGAATTTCTTAACAAATAGTTTTTTTCACAAATATATCACACTAGACATAGATCAGTTTGGAAACACTGGGAAGAACCTCAATTCCCCATTACACTTTACTGAATGGATGTGCCAATAAATTTTAACAATTGACTCATTGTGGGGGTTGGGGGGACTGTTTGGGGGAAACTCTGATGTATAGCATTTGCCAGTTTCTGTAGTGTCAATGCTCCTACTGTGGGCGATCTTGAACCACCACTGAATGCAGCGTCTAGAGGAAGAGTTTCAAGTCACTGAATACAGACTTTGGGACAGATGCAAACCATCGGCTCTCATGGACCAGCACGAGCTGGCAGCACCGGTGCATCCTTGCCTCCCCTGACAAAGTCTACACTCCTTGTCACAAAAAGTGTAAGATTAGGGGTTAACTTGGCAGAAGAGAAATTTGCTCGTTAGGTCCCTGTATTATCAACTTGATTTAGGGGCTTCCCAGGTGGAGCTAGTGGTAGAGAACCCAGCTGCCAGTGCAGGAGACATGAGAGACATGGGTTTGATCCCTGGATGGGAAAGATCCCCTGGAGGAGGCCACAGCAGCCCACCCCAGTATTCTTGCCTGAAGAATCCCATGGACAGACGAGCCTGGTGGGCTATAGTCCTTGAGGTTGCAAAGAGGTGGACACAACTGAAGTGACTTAGCATGCATACACACAATAATGATTTTATCCTTGTCTTACATCTTGTTTGTTTGTTTATGCACTTCTCTGACCAGGTTATAGACTGCCTGGGAATAGGGATCATGACTTTCATTTGTAACTGGATGTACAAATGAATCTTGTATCATCCTCTCACTTGATCTGTCTGCTTTCCAAGCAGGTACAGATGTGTGGGTAAGAACAAAGACAGCCTATTGTTGTGCCTGTAAGCACTGTTCCCAGGACATAGCTGGTGTTCATGAATGTTTGTGACTTGAATGATGTGAACTGTCTTCTTAGGAACATTCAGCTGTCCCCAGTGTCACCTTTTCAGAAGAAGAGTGGTAAAGAATCTGTCTGCCAATGTGGGACCTGCAGGAGACCTGGGTTTGAGCTCTGTGTTGGGAAGATACCCTGGAGGAGGAAATGGCAACCCACTCCAGGATTCTTGCCTGGGAAATGCCATAGAGGAGCCTGGCAGGCTGCAGTTCATGGGGTTGCAAAAGAGTTGGATAGGACTTAGTGACTAAGCAACAAAAAACATTTTCAGGAACATCCACACTTACCGCACTTGACTTTGTTCATACCTGTGTGCTTGTCTTGGACTCCTTCTTGGATTTTTGACTTAGTAGACACTTATTGCCTTCAGAGTCCTAGGATCCAGCATAATGACTAATGCTTCAGGTGCATGCTAAAGGTGTTCCAGAATGAAGCAAACAGAAAGTGCTCAATAAGTAGTCATTAATGAGTAAGTAACGGAGAACTTGCTCCTCAAAGTAGAATATGTCTAATGGGAATATTGACTAATAGGAACATTTCAAAGCTATGGTTTTTCCAGTAGTCATGTATGGATAGGAGAGTTGGACTATAAAGAAAGCTGAGAGCTGAAGAATTGATGCTTTTGAACTGTGGTGCTGGAGAAGACTTTTGAGAGTCCCTTGGACTGCAAGGAGATCCAACCAGTCCATCCTAAAGGAAATCAGTCTTGAATATTCATTGGAAGGATTGATGCTGAAGCTGAAACTCCAATACTTTGGCCACCTGATGCGAAGAGCTGACTCATTTGAAAAGACCCTGATGCTGGGAAAGATTGAAGGCAGGAGGAGAAGGGGACAGCAGAGGATGAGATGGTTGGATGGCATCACTGACTCAATGGACATGAGCTTGAGTAAACTCTGGGAGTTGTTGGTGGACAAGGAGGCCTGGAGTGTTGCAGTCCACGGGGTCACAGAGTGGGACACGACTGGGCAACTGAAGTGAACTGAACAATGTATTTGTTGTTGTTGTTCAGTTGCTAAGTCATGTTGACTCTGCAACCCCATGGACTGCAGCATGCCAGGCTTCCTTGTCGTTCACTATGTCCTGGAGTTTGCGCAAGCTCATGTCCATCGAGTCAGTGATGCCATCCAACCAGCTCATCCTCTGTCATTATATGTGTGCATTCTGCTGTAACTTCTGGAATGTTGATGACAGAAGGGGACAATTTGAAGGATTCTGCTGATGTGCTGAGGATGACTTTGAAAATTGTCTTGCAAAAGCAGTCAGATTTTCCAGGGAAAACACTGGTTTGGGGACTCAGAGTTCAGGATTTGAGATCTGGTCCATCCTATGCATCCTATGAGCCTAGGTGAGTTTCATTTCACCCTTCTGGAATAAAGGATCTGCTTGTCTTCCCAGCTAATGGTTCCTCATTAAAGACCTAGTGTATGTAGTCCAAGAAATAGATACTGATGCCCGAGAATTACTCTGGAACCCTAAGAGTTAAATGTCTGCCTACCACTGAATCTCAAAAATGCTGAAGGGATAACATGTAACTATATCGTTGAACAATTCATTTCATAAATCTCAATGAAACATAATGACCTGATGAATATTAATTGCCTTCTCTTTCCTTTCCAGGCATGAGGTGAGGATGGAGGGGAAAAAGAGACAGGAGAACAGAAGGGATGAATTCTTAAGTGGTGTGATTGAATTACCTCCAAAGGATCTCCAAAGATGAGTATGCAATTACTACTAATTGCAAATAGTGCTACTGATAATGATAACAATCCATCACTTTGCTTGGCCCCCTTCTAAACAAGACTACAGGCATGACCACAGATTCATCACAACAATGGTCAATGTGGGGCTGTGATCGTGAGGTTTGTATGACTGTATTCTGAATGGTGGCATAACAGAATCCCAGGGTTTGCAGAGGTCATCCAACTGCATCCTTACCCACCACCCACCGCTGGACACAACTTCCCCTAATCTAGAGAGTCGGGCATTTTCTCTCCTGACAGTCATGTTATTTAAAGTAACAACAGAACGTGGAAAAGTGTCAGTCTCTCAGTCATGTCTGACTCTCTGCAACCCCATGGACTGTAACCCGCTAGGCTCCTCTGTCCGTGGAATTCTCCAGACAAGAATACTGAGTGGGTAGCCATTCCTATCTCCAGAGAATCTTCCCCACCAGGGATCAAACTGGGGCCTCCTGCATTGCAGGCAGATTCTTTACCTTAAAGTAACAATAGCAGCAACAACAAAATATCCTTTCTTTAGTCTTCCGGGTGATGGAGCTTACCTCCTTCTTATTACAATTTATCCTTTAACTGGAACCTAGGACCCGAAAGGGTGGACGCAGATGGTAGAGAATACAGTTCTAGTTCTGATTCTTAGGGACTTTGATTTGCCTGCCTTCAAAACAGAGATAATACTAATTATGTCCTTTGCTTTTGTTTTGTTAAGGTGGAAATTGTATGGTAAACCATGGTGTGTCTTTGAGAACACTGCCCTGCGAACAAAAGTCAGAGATCATTCTGGGATTTCTTCTGGTATTTGTCAAAAAATCACTTATGATTCTGGGCATTGGGACACAAATGGCCGCTTCCAATGTAAACAAAAATGACCCCATGCAGCCATGGTTATTATTATGTCACGCTCTGTTCCTTTAACCACGAAAAACATGGCAAGGATCTGGTATTGTCAAACAGTTGAATCCAGAGATGATATGGGGAAGCCATTCCTCTAGAGATGCTGGAGTTGCTCTGTACCCACCACAGCCCAGCCTGGCACAGAGGCTGTCAGCTCCCCCTCACCACTCACGCACAGGTAATCCATCTGTCGCTCCTCCAAAGAAGCTTTGAGCCCCACCTGTGTTACCTACTCCTAATCCTGCACTGAAAAACCACAGATCAACATACAAGAAAAAAAATTTTTAATCACTCCCCCCAAAGTAAAAGGAGCAAGCAGATACACACACAAAAAGCAAAAAGAATACAGCTTCCCAAAGCTGATACAATTTGTCTTTAGTTTATCCTTTGTCTCACATTACCCACATCAAGAAGCAACTTTTGAAAAGGAAGTTCTGAATACATCGGTAGAGTCCACCTGATTCTATCAGCGGAGGGAATGTCCTGCTATTTGCCCTGCATGCTTATCAGATTGTTTTCTCAGTGGAGTGGAGCTCACCCCTCTATGGGAATTGGGAGCGTCTACAATGACAGAGGAGAACTCCCGCATTGTTAAATGCATCGGCTCATTCTCTCCTGCACCGGACTCCTGCTTTGATCCTGAAACAGGAAAGCCTCGCCATTAGAGCCTGGGGAGGGGGTGGTCCCCCGAAGATGCTTTCTTGCTTTAGAGTTAAATATCCTGGAGAATCAGGATAAGCTAGCCCTTGTCTTGTTTTGTCTAGACTCAAATAGTTATCCTCACTACTTGCTTTACTGACACAGACATCCGAGCAGGAGTGAGTACCTTTAGCTGTATTTCACAGGATTCACTTGGCTGATTCTGACTCATTTTCAATCCTGTTTGGCTGTGGTAACACGAAGGGTGGGGCTTCCCTGGTGGCTCAGCAGTAAAGAACCCACCTGCTAATGCAGGAGATGGGAGTTTGATCCCTGGGTTGGGAAGATCTCTGGAGGAGGAAATGGCAACCCACTCCAGTATTCTTGCCTGGAGAATCCCGTGGACAGAGGAACCTGGTGAGCTACAGTCCATGAGGTCACAAAGAGTCAGACATGATTAAGCAACTAACACTTTCACTTCTTTCACAGAGGAGGAGACTGAGGCACTCAGAGATGAAGCCTCTTGCCCAATGTCACACACTCGCAAAGTAGGACCAATGTCAGCTGGTCCATTAGGCACAGAGAGGGTAACAGGGAGCATGGAGTGATCCATTTAATCAAAACTGTTGTTGTTGTTGTTGATTAGTTGCTAAGTCGTGTCTGACTTTTTGCAACCCCATGGACTGTAGCTCACCAGGATCCTCTGTGCATGGGATTTCCCAGGCAGGAATGTTGGAGTGGACTGTCATTTCCCTCACTAAGTGATCTCTCTGATTCAAGGATTGAACCCATGTTTCCTGCATTGGTAGATGGATTCTTTACCACAGAGCCACTTGGGAAGCCTATTTAATCAAAATATTTTTCCTAAATTTCTTTTGAATTAGTTGTTGGAGAAAAAGAAGGAATTTTCTATTTAAAAGTGCTGTGCACAGAGGCTGAGAAGGATTTGCCAGAAAAGGTAAATATGCCATAGGTGTGTGGGTTCAGGGAGCTCAGAGAAGCCTGATGTTTGGCTGCTTAGCGGATGGGAGAGAGCCAAGGGTGCAGACCCAGCTCCTAGGCTCTTATTTGTCATTGATGTCCGGAGGTCATCACCATGGAGATGACCCCACTGACTTTCCCTAGGATGTGCTCTCTTAATAGGTGGTTGCTGTCACCGCCATCCTCCTCTTCCTCATCACCATCCTTTTCCCTCGCATTGTTGCATTATTTCATAAGCAGTAAATACCCTTCACAAGTTCCCTCCGTGTATTCATCAGGATATCATGAAACAGGCAGAACGGTAGTACAGATGAAGAAGAAATGGAACCTTACGAAATCTCAGCGATTTGTTGAAGGTCTTCTGATTCCCTTGAGAACCAGAACTTAAATCCAGGAGTGCTGACCTTCTCTGCCTACCCAGGTTCTTTCTACTCCAACCCCCAACCCTGGGCTCTGGGCTGCCAGGAGCTGTTGGACTTGGGGGCTCTGCCGCGAGCCCAGCTCCTCTTGCCCTGTGTAGTGATCCCCGGGGCTCCCTGCTCAGAGGAATTCAGAACACGCTGTGGTTATTTGTGGAGCACTTTGTCTCTGGGAGATGGGGGCTTACACAGCTCAGAAAAAGCAGCACTTGCCCACACAGACTACACTGCCCAGGGCTATTAATATCCAAGCACAATAGCTGAATGACGAGGTGGAGTATGGCTCACTCTGGCCACAGGACTTCTCGGCCGTGGAGATGGTATTACTTTACAGCAGGTCTGCTAATACCCTGGCAATATGACTCTTGCCCCATCTTCTGATCCAGGGCAGACAGCAGAAGACAATGGAGAAGGCCTTGCACAGAGCTGCAATTGCCTGTCCTCATCATCTTTCCTGGGAGATCAAGACAAATGGAGGCTTGAAGTCTCAAAATACTATTTGATTAGTGCCCCTGTGGGATTTTAAAGCATCCCAGGCATTCTGCATTTGTTGGCTTTCTCAGTCTTATAGTTATCTTTGTGCCCAGGGAAAGGATAAACATTTTTAATGCATTTATTCACTCAGAAAACATGTGTTAAGTCTTTACCATGAGCCTAAAGCATCTCTGCTCTGCTGATACAGAGATGAAGAAGGCAGCTTTCTTTCGCTCAAGCTCATGGCTTGGGGGAGAAAGAGAGTTTAATCATTGTTAGATCTTGCCGTAATGATTGCTGTAGCAGGGCTAAGCAGAAGAAGCAATACTTGCATAAAGGAAGCATTAGTTGATTCAGGCTAGAAGAGACAGTGGTCAAGCAGACTTTAAGAAGAGAAATAATTGCACGGGGTCTTAGGGGTGAGTAGGCATTCTGTGGGACAAGTCTTGGAAGGATGTTCCATGGAAGGGAAAAAAAAAGTGGAAAGCCAGGGTGCTATGAACCAGTGTGGCACCCAAGATAAAGGATCTAAATCCCAGGGAGGGAGGGGCAAGGGTGGTCGGGTACAAAGACGGACAGGAAAGAGCAGTTTTGCAAATCACTTAATGTACTTCCTGGGTGGCTCAGCAATAAAGAATCTGCCATTCACCAAGGAGACATGGGTTAGATCCCTGGGTTGAGAAGATTCCCCAGAGTAGGAAATGGCAACCCACTCCAGTATTCTTGCCTGGGAAATCCCATGGACAGAGGAGTCTGGTGGGCTACAGTCCATGGGACTGCAAAAGAGTCAGACACAGCTTGGCCACCAAACAGCAACAACAACATAATGTCTTTGGACCTTAGTTTCTAAAGGTGTTCTGGAAAGCCACTCCAACTCATTTTCACTAGTGACGTTGCCTACTGCACACCTAACTGTGTACCCATGGCTCATGCCATGAGCTTCAAAGCCTTCATAATTACCTCTGAAGATTTCCCGCACCCTATGCTGCTTATCCCTGATGGTGCAGTGGTTAAGACTCTGTGCTTCCAATGCAAGGGGTTCAGGTTCAATTCTTGGTCAGAGAACTAAGATCCCACGTGCTGCCTGGGACAAATAAATGAATAAAAGGAATTGCAATGGATTCTTAAGCAGAGAATACTTCGTGTCCAGAGACCTGGAGCAGAATGCTGGCCAAGTCTGCAGGGATGGAAGGGTTGAAATGACAGGGCACTGGAAACCTACCAGTTATGACCGATGACACCCAGACCATTCTCATCTGTTTGGGGAGCTCGGAGGCTAGGTGGGACCCTCTAATTGGCACACCAGGCTTGGGGGGTTCTCCCTTGCTCATCTGTAACATTTAGGGACCCACTGACAGACCTATGTGTCATTAGTGCAAATTACTCTGGTTCACCTGCTCCAGCCAAGAGAAAATGCCTGAGGGACCCTAAGACTGAACTGTGAAATGTCATTAACGGAGTCTCAGCCCTCACAACTCCCAGGACTAATTATAGAGCGAGGAGTGGCTGGGGCCAGACCCCTTCGCTATAAAAAGATTTTATGAAAGGCAAAAAGGGAGGCAACACTAATTCTCACCCTATTATATTGCTTTCAATTATTTACAGTCATAGGCACTGGTGGTGACCAAATATAGAGCCTGGAATCCAGTGAGGTCACAGGGTGTTCTGGAAACCAGTGATGGAGCCCTGGCATCTGGGAAGCCCATGAGGCAATGTTTCAGCTGCCCCAACATTCCTCACCTCCCATTGTTCCAGGCTCTCTCTCGGCTTCCCCAGCCCCCTGGCCAAAGTCAAGAGCACAGATCCCTAGTGAGAATTCTAAGCTTCATTCCACATCCAGGGCTAGCAAGTATCTTTCTTCCATTCAGTCTTTTTAAAATTAATTAATTAACTTTTGGCTGCGCTGGGTCTTCGCTGTTAGCATGGGCCGTTTTCTAGTTGTGGTGAATGAGTGCTTCTCATTGCAATGGCTTCTCTTGTTGCAGAGCATGGGCTCTGGGGTCTGGCTCAGTCTTTGTAGCTCGTGGACTTAGCTGCTCCGAGGCGTGTGGAATCTTCCTGGACCTGCACTGACAGGTGGATCCTTAACCACTGGACTGCCAGAGATGTCACATTCAGTTTTTTTTTTTTCTCTTGCCCTTGGCAGTGAAAGCATAGAGTCCTAACCACTGGACCACCAGGGAATTTGCTCCATTCAATGAATAAGGCACTCACATTCATTCTCTTAACTCAGTACGATGAGAATGAACGTGTGGACTCCAAAGGCAGTACCAACGAGCTTTTCCTCACCTGGGTGTCATCTCCCCACCAAGAAGCCCTTGAGCAAAAGCTCTGTAGCAACAAAGGTCCATGTAATTCCTCCATATCTCCCAGGCTCCCTGGTGTTGGGTTGATGCCTTGGACAACTGGCTTCTGGCTGATGAAATGTGGGAGTGATATGAGCCACTTGAGACTGACCCTTAGAAACGTCCGACAAATCCTCTAGCTCTCACTTCCATAGAAGATATCTTTTCTTTCTTTCTTTTTTCTTTCTTTTTTTTTTTTTTGCTTTTCTTACTTTTTCTTTTGTGTGTGTGTGTGCTTTAGATGTCACACGTACCAGATGGAGTAGCTACAAGATGGAGAAGCCTCTTGACCCACCAGTTATCAGACTGTGACATAAGTGAGAAATAAATGTTCTTAAGAGTGATAAGCCTCAGATGACAGGCTTGGCTGATGTAGCAGTTAGCACCATTTTTTCTAAACTCTTAAAGCCCAGGCATTAGGCACAGAGATGTTCATTTCTCACAGAGAAAAAAAAAATCCAGTGCATTAAATAAATCTATCTTTTCCATGATCATATGATTCACACTTTAGAATAACCCTTGATCTGCACATTAGAGGAGAAAAGTGTTAGCTGCTGACTCTTTACGACCCCATAGACTATAGCCCACCAGGCTCTTCTGACCGTGGGATTCTCCAGACAAGAACACTGGACTGGATAGCCATTCCTTTCTCCAGGGGATCTTGCTGACCCAGGGATCAAACCTGGGGGCATATTCTTCTAAGACACCAGGGGATCCCCAGTTATAGTGAATAAGTCCCTGGAGAAGGGCAGACCCTGTGTCACTGACTTGGAGCTGGAGCAGTTTTACTCTCCCAGGAATAGATGGAAGAAGCCTTTCCCGGGACAGACTCCAACAGGCTTCCTTGACCCTGTGTAATCAGGATTGGGGAATGAAGTCACAACAAACTGGGGAGATGATTTATTTTATTTATTTGGCTGCATCGGATCTTAGTCATGGCACATTCAGGACTTCCCTGGTGGTCCAGTAGTTAAGAATCTGCTTGCCAATGCAGGGGGTGTTGAGCTGATCCCTGGTTGGAGAACAAAGATTTCTCATGGTATGGGGCAACTAAGCCCATGCCCTGAAATTATTGAGCCCGTGCACTCTGGACAGACAATTAAAAGGAACACACACACACACATACACCCCGTTTCCCATGTGGAATAGTCTCCCCATGGGTGTCCATCACTGGGGAGTTATCTGACAGAGGCTTCTCAGTGGTCCAGGACCTAGTTTGTGAAGGACCTGACCATCTTTTTAAGCCATGACAGGTGTTTCTTCTAGAAATTCTTCTGTTTTTCCTTACCTCCCCCTCCCTTCCTTCCAACTCAACCTCTGGCTCTAGTCTCTGAGCTCAGATCTCTGACATCTTTCCTGGCATATAGTCCTGTGCTCTCAAGGAAAGGGCACCTTCGATATTTTAGAAAACAAGACTCCCGGCTTTCAGACTGGCATGACACCCACTTAAAGTAATCAGACAGTTCTGATCTGAGAGGAGCCCAGCTGGGGAAGCTTAAGGGTCTCCTAGACTCAGGCATTGAGTGTTTTTTTTTTTTTTTTTACCAGCTCAGTCACTGAGGCAGACAGTCACAAACAGAAGCCAACTGCAGAGTCCATTCTAAGTGGCTCTGCAAAGGGCCGCACCAGGAGCTGCTGAAGCCCAGGGATATTGCACTGAAGGCGATGCACAGAGGAGGTATCACTTCTCTGCCACATCCCCTCATCATATCACCTCCCCTCTAAGCATGCAACCATCTCATTCACCCCTCCCCTCTCCAGGGTATGGCAATGACCTTCTTTGTTTGCTTCTTCTTATCCTCCAGCTCATCCTACTTGCTGCTTGCAGAACACCCTCCCCAAACATATCAATGGTCATATCACTCTTCTGCTCAGAAGCTTCCCATGATCCCCTATTGCCTGTTAACAAGACCGGAAGCTGGCATTTAAAGGCTCCAAAATCCACACCCAGTCTACCCTTCCAAGCCGATTCTTTCCTACTGTTCTTCCCAGACTTTTAGACTGCCCATGTCAGCTTCACCCAAAGCCTACCCATCACCTCCTGAGATGCCATCATGTAAAAATTCTGCCCACCTTTCAAACTCTCTCCACTTGGCAACTTCGATGCTCCTGGTGGCCCCCATGCATATAAGTCCTTCCCAGTCTCAGACACCACAGCTCTGTGAACCTCCCACCTACGTTCAACCCGTTCTACCTTGTACAGTGGTTATCGCAGGGCTGGTATTTTTCTCTCCACAGTTAGAGAGTGAGATCTTTGTGAGCAGGGGGTCTCACGTGATTCCTGATGGCTTCCTACGTAGTGCGTGTCTTCCCCTTGGTAGGGTGGTTGTTCAATAAATATACATAGCATTGAATGGAATAAAAGGCAAGTGAATCAGCCTGGCCTGATTCAACCAGGCTTTTATCCAAAGTGAGAATTAAAAGTCACCTGGACTTTCTTGAAATGTGACCAGATAAATTTTTCAAGATCAGCCTTTCTTGGAAAAATAAAGGGGAGTTCAGTTCAGTTCAGTTCAGTCGCGCAGTCGTGTCCAACTCTTTGCAACCCCATGAATCGCAGTACGCCAGGCCTCCCTGTCCATCACCAACTCCCGGAGTTCACTCAGACTCACGTCCATCGAGTCCATGATGCCATCCAGCCATCTCATCCTCGGTCATCCCTTTCTCCTCCTGCCCCCAATCCCTCCCAGCATCAGGGTCTTTTCCAATGAGTCAACTCCTCGCATAAGGTGGCCAAAGTACTGGAGCTTCAGTTTTAGCATCATTCCTTCCAAAGAAATCCCAGGGCTGATCTCCTTCAGAATGGACTGGTTGGATCTCCTTGCAGTCCAAGGGACTCTCAAGAGTCTTCTCCAGCACCACAGTTCAAAAGCATCAATTCTTCAGCGCTCAGCCTTCTTCACAGTCCAACTCTCACATCCATACATGACCACAGGAAAAACCATAGCCTTGACTAGACGGACCTTAGTCGGCAAAGTAATGTCTCTGCTTTTGAATATACTATCTAGGTTGGTCATAACTTTTCTTCCAAGGAGTAAGCGCCTTTTAATTTCATGGCTGCAGTCACCATCTGCAGTGATTTTGGAGCCCAAAAAAACAAAGTCTGACACTGTTTCTACTGTTTCCCCATCTATTTCCCATGAAGTGATGGGGCCAGATGCCATGATCTTCGTTTTCTGAATGTTGAGCTT
>SJXQ01001696.1:235533-316363 GCA_006408695.1 Aepyceros melampus
CTCCTTCACTTTCATCAAGAGGCTTTTTAGTTCCTCTTCACTTTCTGCCATAAGGGTGGTGTCATCTGCATATCTGAGGTTATTGATATTTCTCCCAGCAATCTTGATTCCAGCTGGTGTTTCTTCCAGCCCAGCATTTCTCATGATATACTCTGCATAGAAATTAAATAAGCAAGGTGACAATATACAGCCTTGACGTACTCCTTTTCCTATTTGGAATCAGTCTGTTGTTCCATGTCCAGTTCTAACTGTTGCTTCCTGACCTGCATACAGATTTCTCAGGAGGCAGGTTAGGTGGTCTGGTATTCCCATCTCTTTCAGAATTCTCCATAGTTTATTGTGATCCACACAATCAAAGGCTTTGGCATAGTCAATAAAGCAGAAATAGATGTTTTTCTGGAACTCTCTTGCTTTTTCCATGATCCAGTGGATGTTGGCAATTTGATCTCTGGTTCCTCTGCCTTTTCTAAAACAAGCTTGAACATCAGGAAGTTCACGGTTCACATATTGCTGAAGTCTGGCTTGGAGAATTTTGAGCATTACTTTGCTAGCATGTGAGATGAGTGCAATTGTGAGGTAGTTTGAGCATTATTTGGCATTGCCTTTCTTTGGGATTGGAATGAAAATGGACCTTTTCCAGTCCTGTGGCCACTGCTGAGTTTCCCAAATTTGCTGGCATATTGAGTGCAGCACTTTCACAGCATCATCTTTCAGGATTTGAAACAGCTCAACTGGACTTCCATCACCTCCACTAGCTTTGTTCATAGTGATGCTTTCTAAGGCCCACTTGACTTCACATTCCAGGATGTCTGGCTCTAGATTAGTGATCACATCCTCATGATTATCTGGGTCGTGAAGATCTTTTTCGTATAGTTCTTCCATCTATTCTTGCCACCTCTTCTTAGTATCTTCTGCTTCAGTGCAGCCCTTATGACATCATATTTTTGTTAGTTTTTTTTAAACTTTTTTTGTGAGACATTCTTTTTAAAAAAATTAATTATTAATGAATTGTTGGCTGTGCTGTCTCTGTTGCTTTGCACGGACTTGCTCTCATTGTGGCAAGCTGGGGCTGCTCTTCACTGTGATGTGTGGGCTTCTCATGCAGTGATTTCTCTTGCTGTGGAGCGTGTGCTCTCCAGCACAGGCTTAGTAGCTGTGGTGTGTGGGCTTAGCTGCCTCACAGCACGCGAGATCTTCCCGGACCAGGGATCCAACCCCATGTCCCCTGCACTGGCAAGCAGGTTCTTAATCACTGGACCACCAGGGAAGCCCCTTTTTTTAACTTCTTGATGACATAGACCCTATTCTCTTTAATGCTTAGTGCACTGTGCCTAGTAGAAAGAAAACATTCAATAAACCCACCGAATGAATGAGAAAACAATGGATTAAAGATTATATTCTAAGATAAAGAGGGAAATACTACTGCACTGCCAAAAGTATTGTGAGAAACACTCTAATTCTTGTTCACTGTTTCTGCCCTAGGGTGAGGGGGCTAGCATAGTGTGAGGGATGAGCAAGGAAGGGAAATCAGGCAGTTCTAGGACTGGTTTTGCTCCTGCAGGGGAGTCTGCTCAGTGTGGCCAGAACGTGGGCAAAACTGAGGGATGAGGAGGGAGGGAAGGAGAAAGAAAGATTGATTCCGGCTTCCTTGAGGTCAGACGTAAAGAAAGATAAATTGACTGGCCTGGGAAGTGAGGAGTTCTCTACTGCTAGAGGTGTTCAAGCAGAGGGTAGATGAATAGACAGAGGACACTCACGGAGGGGATGGTGATTAAGTTAGATGGTCTTTTAATCTCGATTCTGGTTCAGGAAAGTTATAGGCTTCTACTTGGGTGACTTGGGCCAAGCCACCATCTCTCTGGGCCCCAGCATCTCATCATCTGAGAGAATTGCCTTTAACAGTTGCTTGGAGTGGGAGTTCTGCAAGTCTAACAGAAATAAAGATGTCAGCAGTCTAGAGAGCTGGACAGTTATGGGAAGTACTGGTCTTCATGAGAAGGAAGACTGCTGGACATTCCTACATAGCAGTGTGATGCATCAGAAGCAAATCTTGGTGTTTCAGAATTTCAGAATGAATTTCTCTGCTAGCTCCAAACAGATGGTTATACAGGGTGTTTTGACCTTGAAGGAAGGACTTCTAAGAGATAGGGAGGTTCAGTGGCATAGGCAGGACTTGGATGTCTGACCATCTGAATGTCTGGTAGCCAACACCTGGGCTATCCCTTGTGCTGGAGTTCAGTGTCCAGGCCATGGAGTAGTCTAATGGGGTTCCATCCTAGTTCTTTACCGTTATCTGTTGGCAGTAAACATGATTGCTCATGTTGCTTTCTCACTCACGTAGCTCCTTTTGTAAAATCTGCTTCTCCTAACAATTAATTTTCAAAGAAAATTAAGTTTGCAAAAGCAAACTTGCAAGATTGCAGGAAACCACTGGGTAGAAAATAATGAACAAGGGAATGCCAAAGAGAATCACCCCGAAGCGGATATGCAATGATATGCCCAAGGGGGCCCAGTCATGGAGGAGGGTGGTGGCGTGGGAGAGTAAGGATGTAAAAAGTGGAGTAGAGGTGCTCTTTAATTTATCTAGAGATTTATTAAAGTTGATTTTTAATGAGAGTAAAGACAAGTGACTAAACTAAACAATGGGCTGCCCAAGTGCTGCTCACTTGTTCACTCTTTATTATTACGAGCATAACTCTTTACTGTTTTGCAAAGTGCTATTATAACTGTTATTTATTTAGATCTTCCTAAGAGTATTGCACATTAAGATGCTGTTATCTCTATCTTGCCAGTTAGGAAAAGGAGGCTAAGTGACGAGTTAAGCTCAAGTTTGCATAATCATCCTGAATCCTTCAGCTCCAAGCTCAATATCTCCCTACACCCAGCATCCAATATTTCTCTTCATGCCAACCCTGTGATACTCTCCAAACTCTCATTTGGCAAAAGATGTTATGTTCCAAAGGAAAGACGATGGCTCATTAAACTTGATTACCTCTTCTGGTTTTGTGACTAAGTGTTCAAGTTCTAGGCTTAATCACTTGTTTTCAACTAGGGGAAATTTATTTACTCTTTAAACTCTTGATTTCAGTAGAGAGGGGTTTCCAGTTGGTGATGGTGGTAAAGCACCTGCTTGCCAGTGTAGGAGACAGGAGTCATGAGTTCGATCCCTGGATCAGGAAGATCCCCTGGAAGAGGAAATGGCAACTCACTCCAGTATCATCCACTCCAATATTCTTGTCTGGAGCATCCCATGGGCAGAGGAGCCTGGAGAGCTATAGTCTATAGGGTCTTGGACATGACTCTTTGCGACAGTAGAGACAATTTGTAAAACATAAATTATTGTCAGTCGAAGTGATAATTTATGTTTTAAAAATTCCACAGTATCAGTTTATTCACTCATTTCATTCATTTATTCATTCAAGAAATGTTTCCTTGGTGCCTGGCTTTGTCATGTGCCAGTGTTTGGTATTCAGAGCTTAAGGCTATGTTCAAGATTAAAGACATATATCCATTCTCATAACTGAATAATCTAACTGCACACCTGAAACTAACCCAACATTGTGCATCAATTGTACTCTAATATAAAATTAAATTAAATAAAAAGAAAAGAACTCAAAGGAAGAAAAATAAAATTGGGGTAATGATGTGGCAAATCTCAATGAGTTCATAAATATAAAATGTTTAATTATGTCCGGCCTATAAAGGAGATCAGTCCTGGGTGTTCTTTGGAAAGAATGATGCTAAAGCTGAAGCTCCAGTACTCTGGCCACCTCATGCAAAGAGTTGACTCTTTGGAAAAGACTCTGATGCTGGGAGGGATTGGGGGCAGGAGGAGAAGGGGAATACAGAGGATGAGATGGCTGGATGGCATCACAGACTCAATGGATGTGAGTCTGAGTGAACTCTGGGGGTTGGTGATGGACAGGGAGGCCTGGTGTGCTGCGATTCATGGGGTTGCAAAGAGTCGGACACGACTGAGCGACTGAACTGAACTGAACTGATAGTGAGAACTACATAATCATTAGCTATTATCATTATTAATAAACTGATGGCAAAACAATATGATTATATAAAATTATCCTGAAAAGTACTTGATGAAATTCAGGTCATTTCAGATAAATTCCATATAGGCAAAACAGGAATAATGCACCTTAAAATGTTATACAATGTTTATCAGAAACATCAAATATATGTGCCTAGTCATGTCCAACTCTCTGCAACCCCATGGACTGCAACACACTAGGCTTCACTATCTCCTGGAGTTTGCTCAAACTCATGTCCATTGAGTTGATGATGCTATCCCACCATCTCATCCTCTGTCATCTCCTTCTCCTCCTGCCTTCAATCTTTCCAGCATTAGGGACTTTCCATATGAGCTGGCCTTTTGTATCAGGTGGCCAAAATATTGGAGCTTGAGCTTCAGCTTCAGCATCATTCCTTCCAATGAGTTTTTAGGGTTGATTTTCTTAAGAGTGACTGGTTTGATCTCCTTGCAGTCCAAGGGATTTTCAAGGGTCTTCTCCAGCACTGCAATTTTTTTATATATTAATTTTTATTTTTTAGTTTGTTTTGCTTTACAATATTGTATTCGTTTTGCTATACATTGACATGAATCAGCCACGAGTGTACATGATGCGATGAACATTGGGGTACACGTGTCTCTTTCAATCCTGGTTTCCTTAGTGTGTATGCCCAGCAGTGGGATTGCTGGGTCATATGGCAGTTCTATTTGCAGTTTTTTAAGGAATTTCCACACTGTTCTCCATAGTGGCTGTACTAATTTGCATTCCCACCAACAGTGTAAGAGGGTTCCTTTTTCTCCACACCCTCTCCAGCATTTATTGCTTGTTGACTTTTGGATCGCAGCCATTCTGACTGGTGTCCAGCACTGCAATTTGAAGGCCTCAGTTCTTCAGTGCTCAGCCTTCTTTATGGTCCAACTCTCACATCTGTACACGACCAGTGGAAAAACCATGCTTTGACTATATGGGCCTTTGTCGGCAAAGTGATGTCTCTGGTTTTTAATACACTGTCTAGGTTTGTCATAGCTTTTCTTTCAAGGAGCAAGCATCTTTTAATTTCATGGCTGCAGTTACCATCTGAAGTGATTTTGGAGCCCAAGAAAATACAATCTGCCACTGTTTCCATTTTTTCCCCATGTATTTGCCATGAAGTGATGGGACTGGATGTCATGATCTTCATTTTTTGAATGCTGAGTTTTAAGTCAGCTTTTTAACTCTCCTCTTTCACCCTTATCAAAAAGTTCTTTAGTTCCTCCTTGATTTCTGCTATTAGAGTGGCATCATCTGCATGTGTGTGTGTGTTAATCACTCAGTCATGTTGGACTCCTTGCAACCTCATGGTCTGTAGCTCATCAGGCTCTTCTGTCTGTGGATATCTCCAGGCAAGAATACTGGAATGGTTTGCCATTTCCTTCTCCAGGGCATCTTCCCGACCCAGGAATCAAACTCTGGTCTCCTGCATTTCAGGCAGATTCTTTACCATCTGTGCTACTAGGGAAGCCCATCATCTGCATAAAAGATTGTTGGTATTTCTCCTGGCAATCTTGATTCCAGCTTGTGATTCATCCAGCCCAGCATTCCTCATGATGTACTCTGCATATAAGTTAAATCAGCAAGATGACAATATACAGCCTGACATACTCCTTTCCCAATTGTGAACCAGTTCTGTTGTTCCATATCTAATTTTAACTGTTGCTTCTTGACCTACATACAGTTTTCTCAGGAGACAGGTAAGGTGGTCTGATATTCCCATATCTTGAAGAATTTTCCATTTTGTCATGATCCACAAGTCAAAGGTTTTTGCATAGTCAATGAAGCAGAAGTAGATGTTTTTTGGAATCTCCTTGCTTTTTCTATAATCCAATGGATGTTGACAATTTGACCTCTGGTTCCTCTGTCTTTTCTAAATACAGCTTGAACATATGGAAGTTCTTGGTTCACATACTGCTGAAGCCTACCTTGAAGGATTTTGAGCATTATCTTACTAGCATGTGAAATGAGTGCATTTCAATTGATAGAAAATTACAAAATTTGCTTAGAATATGTGACAGACTCTACAAAAGCAAGTTGAAGGATGCAAAATAAATAAAGTTCAAGAGCTTTTTTATTTATATCTGTGAAAACTAGCTAGAAAATAAAATGTAAGCAAAGATTCCAATCACACTTGCATTAAAAACTATAAAATACATAGGACTAAGTTTTGTAAAAATGATATAATGAAAAAAGAGCAAAGACATAATGGGAGTGAAAGTGCTTCTCAAACTCTAAGTTGCTAACTAAATGCAAACTATATTGTTATTACCCCTTCTGGAATATTTGCATCTTAAATGACAATGGCTGGAAGACAGCCAAGCATAACTTGAAAGATGAATTCCTAATGGTGGAATTTTAGGCATTCTGGTGTGTGTGTGTGTGTGTGTGTGTGTGTGTGTGTACTTACCTAAGATAGAGAGTGGTTGATAGTAGGGGAGGAAGTTAGAAGGAGGAAGCATCTTTTGCTTATGGGAAATTTCCATTAATTCTCCCCCACCCGCCACCAAAGAGGATATACCAGGCTTGCTCTAGAGGTAGGGGCAGAGAAGAGCCCCACTCCTCTGTGGAGCCCCAAGGACAAGTTTATACCATTGTTTGCTACTCAGTCATTAGGAGAATCAGATTTCCAGTCTCTGTGAACTTCCTTGCTTATAAGTTCTTTCTTTGCTGACTCTGTCTGAACCTCAAAGCTGATAATGAACATATTTTAACTTCCTGCAAAAGGAAAGAGGTTGCCCCTTTATTGAAAACATCCATTCTCCCTAGAAGCCAAATCATCACTGATTATACTTCTTTAGACTGGAGAACTAGAGGGCTTGGTAAAAACCTGGGCTGGATTTTAGTCCCTTCTAGGAAAGCCCTTTTTCCTTTCTGGAAGTCCGGGCAGAAAGGTCCTATCTCAGGTATCCTATCTTCCATAAGAACCTGGTGTTTGAGTCTTATAAATGTCAGTGTATTTCTATGTGCTAAATATCGTCTGTTTCTGGCTGTATGTTGGGTCCTGGGGTTTCATACTCATTTTGCAAAGGCCCATTCTGAGCCCTGCACACAGCAGCAGTAGTGGTTTTGAAGACATTAGGGGGACAGAGGAGAGAAAGATCAGGGTGTCCTGATCAGGCATTATAATAAGGTTCCTCTACTTTGTGTCAGGGCAGGAGCTACTGGAGGGTTTTGAGAAGAGATGTGACATGATCCGGCTTATGTTTTGAAAGATCATTCTGGGTGCTGTTTCTAGAAGACTGAAAAAGGGGAAGTCAGATGCAGAGGGAGCAATTAGGAGGCTGCAGTAGTCACCCAGGAGAGGAAGACGGTGGCTGAACCAGGGCTGTTGCAGTGAAGTGGAGAGCCATGCTCAGACTGGAGCGATTTTGAAGACTGAGTTGACAGGACATGCTGATGGGATCTGAGGGAAAGCGATGAGTCAAGGATGACTCATGTTTGCTATTTCCTGGGAATATAAGTTTCCTCTATTAGAATGTAGGTTCCACGTGGGCAGAGATCTTCGTCTGTGTCATTCAGTTGCAAGTGCCTAGAATAGCACCTGACACACAGAAGATGCTCGATAATCTTTTTCTTCTTTTTTTTTCAGAATTAAAAAAAATTTAATTTATTTATTTATTTTTGGCTGTGCTGGGTCTTCATTGCGCAGGGGGTTTCCTCTAGCTGTGGAGAGCAGGGGCTACTCTCTGGCTGTGGTGCACAGGCTTCTCATTGCGGCAACCTCTCTTGTTGTGGAGCATGGGCTCTAGGGTGTGTGGGTTTCAGTAGTCAATGAAGCAATGAGGCTTGTGGGATCAGTAGTTGTGGCTCCCTGGTTCTAGAGTGCAGGGTCAATAGTTGTGGCACATAGGCTTAGCTGTTCCTGCAGCATGTGGGGTCTTCCCAGATCAGGGATCAAATCGATGTCTCCTGTATTAGCAGGATTTTTTACCACTGAGCCACCAGGGAAGTTCTTGTTTTCTTTTTTTTAAAAGTATAGCTGATTTACAATATTGTGTTAGTTTTAGGTATGCAGCAAAGTGATTCGGATATATATATAATATATATGCATACATATTCTTTTTTTTAATCAATATTATTTTCCTTAAATGAATATGAGAGAAATTGGTTTAGGGGTGACTCCAGATTATCTGATATGTCATTTGTAAGCACATTCTCCCAGGCCACAGTCTATCTTTTCATTCTCTCTCTTAAGAGTGACTTTTGGAGAGAAAAATGTTTCAGGGAACTCTAGTCAGTATTCTGTAGAAACTTATATGGGAAAATAACCTGAAAATTAATGGATATATGTATAACCGAATCACTTTGCTGTACACTTGAAACTAACACAATATTGTAAATCAATGATACTCCAATATAAAATAAACATCAAATTAGAAAAGCAATGTGCTTAATTTTGATAAAGTCTAGTTCATCATTTAAAAAGTTTATCATGCTTTTGGCACTATTGCCAGGAAGTCTTTGGTTATTCAAGGTTGCAAAGATCTTTTTTTCCCTATTTTTCTTCTAGAGTTTTATATTTTGTGTTTCCCAATTAGGCCTGTGATTATAATTTTTAATATGGTATGAGGTATGGATTAAAATTATTTTTTTGCATATGGATATCCAGTTGTTCCAAAGCCATTTGTTGGCCTGAGTTGGTTTGGAGTAATGATTAGAATGTCAGCGCTGGATAAATAAGAGAGGACAAGCAGAGGAAGCAGCAGGATCAAAATCACGGTCCTGAGAAGGAGAGGATGGGTTTATGAAACTGTATGGGGTTTGTGTTTTGTTGGGCCACAACATGTGAAAGGAGAGTAGTGGGATTTAAGGAGGCAAAGTCCAGGATATGGAGAGTCTAGCACATCCTAGTATTTTCCTGAACTGTTAGAGCTGGAAGTGTTCTTGGAGATTAAAAATTTCCTCCCCATTGTACACATCAACAGATGAAAGTCCAAAAAAGGGACTTGACTTAATTTTAGAGTTTGATTACTACTCTGACTTTATGTATTTTTCTAGCCAGAATTACCTTATATAAAAAAGGAAAAGTTTAAACAACACAGCAACAGAAGTGAAGCCAGGGTCTTAAAGAGAAGGTGAATCATGCTATTTTTGTCCAAGACTGATTCCTACTGAGAGGGTACTGATTAGTAGACCAATGACTTCTTGGAGAGAGGATGCTAATGGCATGGTGCCCTGTCCAACCTGATAATTTTATCAGCGTCTGGGATGAAGTTAGGGAAGACACTTCCATCAAATCTGTGAAAGACTGGAAGTTGGGAATGGAGAAAATGTGTTGAATGAGAAAATCAGGATCCCAGAAGCAACAGTTTCAACTTCTAGACCAAATTTAAGGGGGAATATATTAAAAAAGGAAAAAGAAGTTTTAAGCTTGGATTTACAAAGCAGCTGAACAAAGGGCTGGGGATTCAAGGCTGCACACAAGTCATAGTAAGAACATTAGGGAGGGACATTCAAGTGGATAAAAGCCCATTTGAATAAAAGGAGTATAATCCTCAGCTGCATGGGGAGAAGTTGAGGGTCCTGATCAGCTATTCTGCTTGGATCAGACAACACCTGAAAAGCATTGTTTTGGGCACCACAATTTAAAATAGACATGGCTATCCCAGTGATGTATGGCAAAAGAAAAGAAAAGAAAAAAAAAACAGACATGGCTACCAAATATCGATTCTGAAACTAGAATATTGAGTTCAGCTTCTGTCTCTGTCTCCTGTTGACTGTGACTTTGGGCAAGTTACTGAACCTCTCTGTACCTGAGGGGTACGTGTACAGATGTGCATGTCATAGATAATTACACTGTCATGACTTGGGAAGTGCAAATGAGTCCATCTATAAAGTGCTTAGGAGATGCTATATGGGAATTAGCTAAAACCATTATTTGCTTAAGTGTAAGTGTAGTCGCTCAGTCGTGTCCGACTCTTTGTGACCCCATGGACTCTAGCCCACCAGGCTCCTCTGTCCATGGGATTCTCCAGGCTAGAATACTGGAGTGGGTTGCCATTTACTTCTCCAGTTATTTGCTTACTGAACACTTAACCACAGTGGATTCCATAACTGTTCTTTATACATCATCTAATGAAATCTTCATAAAAATCTTACAAGGTAGGTAGTTTAAACATATTTTATAGATGAGGACCTTGAAGTTCAAAAGGCTAAGCATGAAGCCAACTCACAGATGCCCTTGACCTGACACCCCCAGAACTGAACTCCAGGTGCCTGGTTCACAAACTTTCTAATATTACATGGCGCTGTCCAGTGAAACTGATTCCAAAGAGAATGACTAAGATGAGAAAGGGCTCAGAGCCATGTCGTGAGGTTTGACGAGAGGAGTGGGGGTGGGAGGTTGATGACTAATCCTGGAAAACAGATGCCACATGTAGGAGGAAAGAAACTTGTTTGGGGTAGAAATAGTCTTTATCTACTGAAGATAGAATTTCAGATCAATCACTAGAGATGGAATTGGTGGCTTTATGAAGTAATGAGTTCTTTGTTACTGGAGGTATTAAAAAAAATCCAGGTAGAATTCAAGCAACCATAAAGGTGGATGGAGTAATTGTCTTTTAAAACTTTTGTAATGTTAAGATAGAAGCTTCCCTGGTTGTGCAGGGATGACTTCCATCCCTGGTTGGGGATCTGATTCCATATGCCACATGGCCGAAAATCCCCCAATAAACCCAACCCCCAAGACCCCTCTTTGATTGTCTCCATCTCGATTCCTAGTATCTTTGTTCCCAAAGAAATTTTAATGATATTTTCTATCTTCTCCATTCTAAAGGGCATTCTGAGGGTTAAGAAAAAAGTGCTCATGAAGCATGCCAAGATCCAGAGAGGAAATGCACTATTTTAAGATAAACTATTATTATAACACTATATGTAATTGCCAAGTGGATAATGGAACCAAGAATTTGCTAAACTCATGTACATAACAAACTGTGATAATTTCTTAGAACCAAATGTGTTTATTGCATGTGCCTAAGTATTGCAGTGGATAATTGTTATTATGTTCTGTTCCTTAGACCTAGTAAATTCTCATCAATTATTTGAAGGTTCCAAAAGTGAAATGCAAGCTAAACAAAAGCAATCTTGCTATGCATTTGGAATCTCCCTACAGGATTTCCTAAAATATAAATGCTTAAAGTCCAGTGATGAGGTTTTTTGTTTGATTACGAGGTCCGGAAAGGAGAACAAGCTGTGGTCTCATGGGGACTGGTGATGCTCTGTTTGGTGTTCAGGTTTGGGAGAGCGGACCACAGCCCTTGTCCATTTCCAGTTTGTTTCTCTAGGCGATGACATGGACATATTTTTGTCCAATTGGGCCAATGAGGCTTAATTGCCTGCTAATTTTGTACTGGATTGAATTAATTTCAAGACCAAATTAATTAAAAGAGATGAAGCTTCTTTCATCAATTATTCATGAACTTGTTAGAACAGGAGGGAGCACATCAACTGTTTTAAGAATGTTACATTGTTTCAACGAACTTTTTTTTGGTGCCCATCAAAGTGGCAGACACAACTTATCGACTGAGCATGCAGGCAATGGGACTTCTAAAAAATTTAATTTATTATTTATTTTTTGACTGCTCTGGATCTTCATTGCTATGGGCCTTCTCTAATTGTGGCAAGAGGGGTGTACCCTTCACTGTAGTGCTAGGGCTTTTCATTGCAGTGGCTTCTCTTGTTGGGGAGCACGGGCTCTGAGCGTGAGCTCAGTGGTTGTGGTGCATGGGCTTAGTGCCCCAGGGCATGTGGATCTTCCTGGACCAGGGATTGAACTCACATCCCCTGCATTGGCAAGTGGATTATTATACCACTGGACCACCAGGGAAGCCCTAACGACCTTTTTGAGGAACCTAACATGATTTTTCTAATCTGTGACTTTGTTCTGGTTTGCTCTGATAAATAGTGCATATACATAGAAATAGCTGCTTTGAAGGGCTTTCCTGGTAACTCAGCTGGTAAAGAATCCACCTGCAATGCAGGGGACCCCGGGTTGATTCCTGGGTTGAGATGGTCCCCTGGAGAAGGGATAGGCTGTCCACTCCGGTACTCATGGGCTTCCCTGGTGGCTAAGATGGTAAAGAATTCGCCTGCAATGTGGGAGACCTGGGTTAGATTCCTGGAGAAGGGCATGGCAACCCACTCCAGTATTCTGGTCTGGAAAATACTCATGGACAGAAGAGCCTGGCGGGCTACACTTCCTGGGGTCACAAAGAGTTCGACACAACTGAGCAGCTAAGCACCGCTGCTTTTAAAGTAGATGGACTTTAAAAGGTGAGTGGTAGGTGTGTGTGTGGGCAGGTGGAGGGCAGGGGACAGAATTACACACCAAATGAACTGCAAATCAAACTCTGGTTGTCCAGTTTCTATGTGTAGAGATAGTGGCAGAGGAGGAGAGCAAGCAATGGATGATGTTAGTGAGAGGGAGAATGTTTGGTTTATTGTATTCACCAGTTAAATGTTTCTTGCAAGCATACTTCTTGACTGGTAGTTGGTAAATGCTGATGGGTAAGAACTTGATTCTCTGGAGAAGGGAATGTCAACCCACTCCAGTGTTCTTGCCTGGAGAATCCCATGGACAGATGAGCCTGGCAGGCTACAGTCCATGGAGTCGCAAAGAGTTGGACATGACTTGGCGACTAAGCATGCATGCACAAGAACATGATTAAGGCAGTATCCTAATTCCTGTGGCCCACTGTGGCTACCAAAATCTTGCCTCTAGGAGGTTTCACCTTGTGGAAATACTTATTTACTAATTATCCAGAGCTAGTCTTTTTAAAGCCAGGTTTTAATGAAAACAAAATAAGAGGATGTATTCAGTTCAGTTCAGTCACTCAGTCATGTCTGACTCTTTGTGACCCCATGGACTGTAGCACGCCAGACTTCCCTGTCCATCACAAACTCCCAAAGCTTGCTCAAACTCATGTCCATCAAGTTGGTGATGCCATCCAACAATCTCATCCTCTGTTGTCTCCTTCTCCTCCTGCCTTCAATCTTTCCCAGCATCAGGGTCTTTTCAAATGAGTCAAGTCTTTGTGCCATTTGGTTTGGCCAAAGTGTTGGAGTTTCAGCTTCAGCATTAGTCCTTCCAATGAATATTCAGGACTGATTTCCTTTAGGATTGACTGGTTGGATCTCTTTGCAGTATAAGAGACTCTCAAGAGTCTTCTCCAACACCACCATTCAAAAGCATCAATTTTTTGGCACTCAGCTTTCTTTATAGTCCAACTCTCACATCTATACATGACTACTGGAAAAACCATAGCTTTGACTAGACAGACCTTTGTTGGCAAAGTTATGTCTCTGCTTTTTAATATGCTGTCTAGGTTGGTCATAGCTTTTCTTCCAAGGAGCAAGTGTCTTTTAATTTCATGGCTGCAGTCACCATCTGCAGTGATTTTGGAGCCCAAGAAATAGTCTCTCACTGCTTCTACTGTCTCATTGTTTCCCCATCTATTTGCCATGAAGTGCTGGGACCAGATGCCATAATCTTAGTTTTCTGAATGTTGAGTTTTAAGCCAACTTTTTCAGTCTCCACCTTCACTTTCATCAAGAGGCTCTTTAGTTCTTCTTCACTTTCTGCCATATGGATGGTATCATCCACGTATCTGAGGTTATTGATATTTCTTCCAGCAATCTTAATTCCAGCTTGTGCTTCATCCAAGCTGGGATTTCATATGATGTACTCTGTGCATAAGTTAAATAAGCAGGATGTATTAAGTAAAAAGGATGTATTAAGAATGACTAACAGTGTCAGACTTTATTTTTGGGGGGCTCCAAATCACTGCAGATGGTGACTGCAGCCATGAAATTAAAAGACGCTTACTCCTTGGAAGAAAAGTTATGACCAACCTAGATAGCACATTGAAAAGCAGAGACATTACTTTGCCAACAAAGGTCCGTCTAGTCAAGGCTATGGTTTTTCCAGTGATCATGTATAGATGTGAGAGTTGGACTGTGAAGAAAGCTGAGAACCAAAGAATTGATGCTTTTGAACTGTGGTGTCGGAGAAGACTCTTGGGAGTCCCTTGGACTGCAAGGAGATCCAACCAGTCCATTCTGAAGGAGATCAGCCCTGGGATTTCTTTAGAGGGAATGATGCTGAAGCTGAAGCTCCAGTACTTTGGCCACCTCATGCAAAGAATTGACTCATTGGAAAAGACCCTGATGCTGGGAGGGATTGGGGGTAGGAGGAGAAGGGGATAACAGAGGATGAGATGGCTGGATGGCATCACGGACTTGATGGACCTGAGTCTGAGTGAACTCCGGGAGTTGGTGATGGACAGGGAGGCCTGGCGTGCTGTGATTCATGGGGTTGCAAAGAGTCGGACATGACTGAGCAACTAAACTGAACTGAACTGAATATATACTCTGTAGCTAGGGCACTGTGGAGTGGGTTGTGTTTAATATTTGTACGCTTCTATGTCATAGACTCTAAATGAAGTCTTGTTGGACTCTGTTATTCTTCACCAAGAATGTAGCAAAGATGCTTTCCACGGTACCTGTGGGAGAGATGGAGTAGGAATTTTGGATTAGCACATGCAAACTATTATACCTAGGATGGATAAACAGCAATGCCCTACTGTATAGTACAGGGAAGTATATTCAGTATCCTGTACAATTGATAATTGAAAAGGATATGAGAAATAAGGTATCAATATATATTATAGATATCTCATTTCATATGTATATATATATATACACACATATATATCTGAATCACTTTGCTGTATAGCAGAAATTAACACAATGCTGTAAATTAACTATACTTCAATTGAAAAAAAATATGTTCCAGGGAATGATCTGTCCTAGGAGACACTCAGCCCAATTGCAAAGTCTGGGATGACAGTGAAGATCCCTTTTTGCTAACTGTGGAGGTACCTGTCAACCTCAGGCTGGTTCCAAGAAGACCTTGTTTGAGCACATGATATCTGTCAGGCATTGGACCAGGTACAAAGTTGAGCATGGTGAGGTTCCTTTCCTTAGAAAGATTGTAATCTCACCCAAGGACTTTTCTGAGAGTGGGTAGGAGGAGAGGAGGCAGGGAGAGTGGCTGAGCACTTACCCTGGAAGGATGCTGTATCCTGAAGCCATAGAAGGGCAACTGTACAGGTTCTGCTGAAGAGCCCAATTTTAGAGCAGTGGACTGCTCTTAACCACTGGACTGCTCTATTCCTTTGTCAGCCATAACCACTGACTTGTGTTTTAGAAAAGACCCCAAACAGTAAGAGGGATGGGAGCTAACATTTGTTGAGCATCTATTATGTGCCAAACATCAAACTTGACGCTTGACACATCTAATCCCATTTCATCCTTGTGACTACCCTGTCAGGAGCCAGGGCTATTTTTCCGGCATCCTGAACTGCAGATCAGCAGATGGGGTCCATTGAAGGGAAATAACATGGCTAGGACCATACCCTTTCATGCTGATCTGGTATTCTGAAGTTAAAACAGCAGAAAGGACTAGATGACTTGGACTTTAAAGTATTTTAGTCATACAGAAGTGCCCACTGTTTGGCATTGGAAGGAATTTCAAGAAACGGATTATAACCAGTGAGGGATAAAGGAAAAACACTTCAAGTATTATACCTCAGTATTTTCCTTTGGTCCTCTGATTACCTCCATCTGCTTTGGAAAAGAAGGGAACGTCAGAGAATGGAAAGAGTCGAATGACACGAGAGACCTTGCTTCTGGTATAATCTGCCAGTAAGTGGCAGAAGTCACGGAGTGGCCTTGGCATGTCACCACCCACCTCTTGCTCTCCGCTGGTCCTACTGTGGTGTGATGGAGGCTAATTAGGTGACCCCTAAGTGAAGCCTACATCTTAACAGCCAGAGGTATCTTAACATACCCATCATCTCTACCAACTTGTGTTACATGCCCCTGTGTCACAGACAGCCTCACCCTTGAGTCTGGGGTTGGAGGAGACACTGAACCAACAGTGTATAGATAACATCTCTATTTTAAGAGGCTAGCTTCCTAAAGTCAAGAAGAAAATATTCACCCCAAGAAAGAAGCATCATGTATCACGCATCAGCTTTAATCCAATTCTGTGCACTATGGTGCAAAATGAAATAAAACAAAACAAAAATGATACATCACACAGAAAAATATACCCTAGAAGTAAGTGTTAAGCAACAAAGACTGAATAGTCTCTGCTAAGAACGACTTAGAGTTTAAAAAGAACATCAGCATCTCTGAGTTTCGATTTCTCCAACTATAAAATTGGGATGGGAATTTTTACCTCACAGGTAGATTCTCAGATTACATGAGACATTGAGAATAAAGTGCTTAATTCAGAGTCTGGCCCATGGTATGACTCAGGGAAGTCATCTTTTGCTCAATTCTTTTTTTTTTTTTTTTTTTTGATGTGGCCATTTTACTGAATTTGTCATAATACTGCTTCTATTTTATGTTTCTAGGTTTTTGGCTGTGAGGCATATGGGATTTTAGCTCCTCAACCAGGGGATCAAACCTATACTCCTTGCATTGAAAGATGAAGTCTTAACCACTGGACTGCCCAGGAAGTCTCTGCACAGTTCTGAGTCAAAACAGAATAGTTCGAGTTCAAACATTTGCTGTTGCTCAGTTGCTCAGTCATGTCCGACTCTTTGTGGCCCCATTGACTGCAGCATGCTGGGCTTCCCTATCTCCCGGAGCTTGCTTAAACTCAGGTCCATTGAGTTGATTTTTTTTTTTTTTTTTTTTTTGATGTGGCCATTTTACTGAATTTGTCATAATACTGCTTCTATTTTATGTTTCTAGGTTTTTGGCTGTGAGGCATATGGGATTTTAGCTCCTCAACCAGGGGATCAAACCTATACTCCTTGCATTGAAAGATGAAGTCTTAACCACTGGACTGCCCAGGAAGTCTCTGCACAGTTCTGAGTCAAAACAGAATAGTTCGAGTTCAAACATTTGCTGTTGCTCAGTTGCTCAGTCATGTCCGACTCTTTGTGGCCCCATTGACTGCAGCATGCTGGGCTTCCCTATCTCCCGGAGCTTGCTTAAACTCAGGTCCATTGAGTTGATGATGCCATCCAACCATCTCATCCTCTGTGGCCCCCTTCAAACACATCCACTACTATTTACTAGGGCTTGAGGATAATAATAGTAGTAGTAGTATAATAATAATTATAATGGTCAATGGTTGTATAATATATTCCATGCTTAGATAGTGTAATAAGAAGTTTGCACTGAACTTATTTAATACTCTTAACAAGCTTGTAAGGTGGGCACTGTTATTGCTCCCATTTTATTGATGGGCAAACAGAGGACTAGAGGTTAAGTAACTTGCTCAGTATCATAGATCTAGTAAATAATGAAACCAGGATACCAACTCAACCTGTCTGATTTCAGAGTCAGACCATTAACCACCTTGCTCTGGTGAAAAATGGATAAGCCAAGATCATCAACTCAAGAAAGCTGCCATCTGTCCAGGAATGGGTGTATAAAGGAAGTGATCGGATCCACAACTCTAGAACAGGGGTGGACAAAATTGTCCTATAAAGGGCTAGATCTCAAGCTTTGCCAGACATATGGTCTCTGTGGCAACCACTCAACTGGCTGTTACAGCCTGAATGCAGCTAGACCATGTCAAAATCAGTGGGTATGTTTGCGTTTTAGCAAAACTTTATATATGGAAACAGACTGTGGGCTGGATTTGGTTGCAGATCACAGTTCAGTACAAAGCAAATAGTCCCAACCTGGATGGGGGGGAGAGGCAGGGTCAGAGAAGACCTCCCTGAATGTGGGCTTAAGAGGCAAGTGATTGATAAAAGAGGAATGGGAAAGGAGGCCACCAGGTGAAAGGCGGGCACACAGCAGAGCTGGACGGGCAACAGGACTGGAGGCTTGAGGGTCCAGTGGAGTGCCTGACCCAGGAACTAGAGTCTGCTGGGAGAAGGGGGGCCCAGTTCTCAGACCACCCAGGGATCTTGGGGGAGAAGAAGGGAGGCGCTTTCCCTGCACCAGGACAATGCTGTGTTCTGGTTTGCATTCCTGCGAAAGTCTTTCCATCAGTAATCTGGACTGTGGATGGGTGTGGGGCCAGAGGGGAGACGGGACGACCAGGAAACAAGCAGGGATGGAAGGAACCGGGTCCGGGTGAGGCTGGGTCGGGGAGGGAAACTGGGGAAGGGGTGTGATATCACATAAGAGAAAGCGTTAAGGAACCAAACCCTTGGGCCTGCTTGCCCAGCAAGGGGGGAAAGTCAATCTACTGACACTGGGTTGTGGTGACAGAAAGTGCAGTTTACTGTAAAAGCGCCAGACCAGAGTCCAGCGGTAGCCAGTGCTCAGAAAGGCTCTCCCTGACGGGTTTCAGCAAACCACTTTTAAAGACCAGGTGAGGGAGGGGCGTTTCAGGGCACGTGATCAGCTCCTGTACAGTCCTCTGATTGGCTGATGGGGAGGTAACAGGGTGATGTCACAGGGCTTAACACTCAATCCTTAGGTACCAGTAAGTCTGGGGCCTCTATGCTCCTTGTCATCAAGTTCATTTTTTCCATCTGGTGGGGGTTTTAGCATCTGTAAAACAGCTCAGGAAGTGTGCCTCAGATCCTCTTACCTAGGTACTTCAGGAGCTACAGCAGAGAATATGGGGGAGGGGGTCTGTCCTGGGAAGACACTTTAGGGTCCTGCATGGTTACAAAAGGAGGCGGCAGGGGAAACAGTGGAAAATGACTCAAGCAGAACCACCCCTCTCCTTCACGGCTGGCTCTCTGCATGAACGTAGGTGCTGCTGGGCAAAAAGCATTTGCACGAAGAGAAAGGTCCAATTATGAAGGGGGCCTGATACACCTGTAAGAACGTTGGGTTTTACCTCTCCTTCTGTGGGTGGGAAAAGCAAATACCCAGGCCCTCCTGGGGCCCCAGGAAGCAAGAGAGGGAAGCGCTCTCCGTGGGGGCTGAGAGCTGCAGGAACACGCAAGCGCCCCTGTGTAGGCCGACATTCTTCTGAGTCTGGAAGCAAGCCGGAGGGGCCTCTGGCATCTGCTGCTCGAGTGTATCATTATCGCCAATATTTTAATTCGCCTGCGTGGGAAATAACATTGTCAGCAGCCATGTCTCAGCTGTGAAGGACACCAGTGGCTATATATATCTACATATCTAAGGAAGGCCAACAGACTCATAAAAAGTAACCAGACATCCTCGTTTTAATAGCCCCTGCAGAGCTCTCTGTGGGGAAGGACTCCGCGGGCTGCGGGCTGTGCCTGGCAGCAAAGCGCGCACAGACGCACGGACACCCACCATCATTTTTTAATCACTTGCCTTACCTGATATCCTGCCGATCGCCTCCTATTTGCCAGAAATCCCAGACAAACCTGGGTCAGGAGTAGAAAATATTTTATTTATTTCTTTTTCTCTCAAAGATCCTAGATTAGGTGGAAGGCTTATGGATGCGGAAGAAACATCAGCAACTTCTTTTCTCCTTGGTCTGGCATTTTTTTTTTTAGACCCTTGATTTCAGTCTGCGAGTTCTGGGATGGACGGCCCTGTAACTGAAATGAAGGCTTCTGTCTACTGGGCATTGAAGGAGGAAAAGATGCCAGCTGCCTTCCAGTTTACAAATGAGCCTCCTCTGCACTAAATACTGAGGCTGCAGAGGTTTGGGGTAGCAGGTCACTCGGCATTGCTTTATTTTAGTTCAGCAGGAATCTGTTGGCTCTGGCTGGAAAAGAAAAGATTGAGTGGTGTAGCAGCATTTAAATTACCTAAAGCACTAGTGTTAAACACTTTAATCCTTCATTACGCTAAAACAGGACTGTGGATCACATAAATGCAAAAGCCTTGATCACCAAGCCTTTATCTTTTAAAACTGAACAACACGTACGTTTGAAGGATGTGTTGTCTCCCTGTATCTAGTCCTCCCTGACTTCTCATTGGGTTCTTTCAAAATAATCACGGAGAGGCTGGCAGATCAATATTTAGTCATAGCTATGTGCACACACACAGTTTAGGCTATGTAGACTTGTTTTTGTGTTTTTTGTTTTAAAGATAAGCTAGTAACTGTTGTATTTACTAACTAATTTCATCTTTTATATTGTCTGCCTGAGAACTTAACATTTCCAGCAGTTTAATAAATTAGAATTATCTAACTAACTTTGAAATGCGAGTCAATTAGTGTATTGGATTAAATAGACCAGAAATAGTTTTAGGGACTTCCCTGGTGATCCACTGGTTAAGACTCTAAGCTTCCAAGGCAGAAAATGTGGGTTCGATTCTTGCTGAGGAAACTAAGATCTCACATGCTGCACGGCATTGCCCACCCCCCGCCCCCACCAAAGTTTTAAAGGCATTGCTGAGTTGAAAAGAATGTAAAGGGCACTTCTGAGGTCAAAAAGAAGAAGAAACTGAAAACTACAGGAAGCAGCCTTCTTTTTCTTTTTTAGTTTCTACTGCTAAGAGGATTGGGTTTAACAGCCATGTGGAGATAAGATAAATGCCTTTGGCTCCCTGAGAGGGTTAATTGGAAATGAGACGGTCACTAAAGCCAGGACTCTCAAAGAGCTAGCTACATCCTCACTTAAAGTGTGTATTAGAAAACTTTGCTCACCAGCCTGAGGAGATAAGAAGAAAAACTATATGGCTTCTGCTCTCAGTGTGGAAAATCTCCTTTAAGAAGCTGTAATCATAGACCTACTCTCATGTAGGGGTAGGATTAATATTTGTACTATTTTTATGCTCTAGAACTGCCAAACTGAGAAATTATGTAAGTTTTGAGGGGTGAAAATGTGGCCATACATGAGCAAGTTTTTTGGTGAGAAATGACAGAAGCATAGGATTACCACAGCCAAAGTGCCAGTGAAGATGAGTTCACAATAAAAATTATATAACACAAAACAACAGTGGACCATGGCAGAGCAAGTCAGCAGACACAACAAGCAATACAATTAGGACATCTCACACTTTACATAATTAATCTATTGGATGGCAATTATAAAATAAATATTTTAAAAATGATCAAAGCTGTAAAAGAAAGAAAATAGTTCTTAGTAGATTTGAAAAAGAAAATAACAGGACTTCAAAAAATGAAAAAAGTGTGATAGATTAAACAAATCAATGCTTGAATTAATTTGCAATTTACACTCAAGGAGAGGATTAGTAAATTGGAGCTAGCTCTGAAATGAAGAATAGGCTAGAGTAAAAAGGTTCAGTGGGTATTTAATAGGAAAGAATAGAGAGAATAAAAGAGAAACAACATTAACAGTTTGAGGCTTTACCAGAATTTATAAAAGACATGAAATCTCAGTCCAAAAAGCATTAATACAAATGTTGATCATGAAAATAAATTAGATTATGCTAAAATTTACTTAATTTTATACTTTATAATTTTACTTTATGTAACTTTATAATTTACTAAATGTTATATTTTAATTGCAGAATAATAAAGAGAAAGAGAAGCTTTTAAAGAATATCTTTTATTTTTTTACTTGAATGGTAATTTGGTAATGTAAATGTTATTATTGGGCCATAGTTTCTTTTTCTCAAGATTTTGTAGGTAGTGTTCTGTTTCATCAGATATTGAATGCTGTGTGGAAAAGTCAGCTTGTTTTATTTTTCCTTTGATTTATTCTTTGCCTCATCACTGGCTGGATTCAGGAATTGATAGTTGGAGCATCCTATATAAACTTCCCTGTCATCCTCTGATGCTCATTGACTAGATTCATTAATGGTATGTAGTTTTAAATTTTATTTTTGAAATTATCATATAAATTGATCTTTTTAAGGGTATATTTCTATGGTTTTTGATACATGTACAGATTTGTGTAATCCTCACCACAACCAGAATATAGACAAATATACCACCCCTAAACCTCCCCCTTGCTCTCTCTTTATACCCTTCCCCATCTCTGTAAAATTTTTCAACTGCCGATCCATTCTCCATAAGCAGAGTTTGGCTTTTCAAGAATGTCATATGTATGAAATCATAGTTTGTATTCTTTTGAGTCTGACATATTATTCAGTGTGCTCTCCTCCCCAGCCCACTCCCTACCTCAGCCCACTCGAGTGTGCTGCCCCAGGAGGGTTAACTCTGACAATGCCTCACCTCAGCTTTCCATCTCCACCCACAGTGCCCGGAGAACTCACGTAACCCCCTTCCAGAAAACAGCAGCTCCCTGCCCACCTCCTCGCGGGCTGCAGGCCCAGAGTCCTTGCCAGGAGGAGGGAAGGGCTGGCTGCCGCTGCTCCCGGAAGTGACGTCAGGCCGAGGGCACCCGCCTCAGGGGCGTGAGTTGTGGTCTCAGGAGTCCTTGGCGCCTGGGCCAAACCTAGTTTGTGGGTGAAGACTAGAATTAGATTTGCAGTATTTTCCTTTGGCAGAACAGAATTCCGTTAGAGACTTGATAATCTGCTTCCTGAAATGAAATGGAATGGGAGAGAAAATATGGCATACTATGAACTGTTATGGAGAAGCCGTGAAGAGATACCCCACACCCAAGGTAAGAGAAACTCGTCTCTATACAGTCAACAAAAACAAGACTGGGAGCTGACTGTGGCTAAGATCATGAACTCCTTATTGCCAAATTCAGACCAAAATTGAAGAAAGTGGAGAAAACCACTAGACCATTCAGGTATGACCTAAATTAAATCCCTTATTACTATATAGTGGAAGTGACAAATAGATTTAAGGGACTAGATTTGATAGAGTGCCTGATGAACTATGGATGGAGGTACGTGACATTGTACAGGAGACAGAAATCAAGACCATCCCCAAGAAAAAGAAATGCAAAAAAGCAAAATGGCTGTCTGAGGAGGCCTTGCAAATAGCTGTGAAAAGAAGAGAAGTGAAAAGCAAAGGAGAAAAGTAAAGATATACCCATTTGAATGCCAAGTTCCAAAGAATAGCAAGAAGAGATAAAGCCTTCCTCAGCAATCAATGCAAAGAAATAGAGGAAAACAATAGAATGGGAAAGACTAGAGATCTCTTCAAGAAAATTAGAGATACCAAAGGAACAGTTTATGCAAAGATGGGCTCAATAAAGGACAGAAATGGTAGGGACCTAACAGTAGCAGAAGATATTAAGAAGAGGTGGCAAGAATACACAGAAGAACTGTATGAAAAAGATCTTCACCACCCAGATAATGACGATGGTGTGATCACTCACCTAGATCCAGACATCCTGGAATGTGAAATCAAGTGGGCCTTAGAAAGCATCACCATGAAAAAAGCTAGTGGAGGTGATGGAATTTCAGTTCAGTTCAGTTCAGTTCGGTTGCTCAGTCATGTCTGACTCTTTGCGACCCCATGAATCGCAGCACACCAGGCCTCCCTATCCATCACCATCTCCCGGAGTTCACTCAGATTCATGTTCATTGAGTCCATGATGCCATCCAGCCACCGCATCCTCTGTCGTCCCCTTCTCCTCCTGCCCCCAATCCTTCCCAGCATCAGAGTCTTTTCCAATGAGTCAACTCTTCGCATGAGGTGGCCAAAGTACTGGAGTTTCAGCTTAGCATCATTCCTTCCAAAGAAATCCCAGGGTTGATCTCCTTCAGAATGGACTGGTTGGATCTCCTTGCAGTCCAAGGGACTCTCAAGAGTCTTCTCCAACACCACATTCAAAGCCTGAAAGATGATGCTGTGAAAGTGCTGCACTCAATATGCCAGCAAATTTGGAAAACTCAGCAGTGGCCACAGGACTGGAAAAGGTCAGTTTTCATTCCAATCCCAAAGAAAGGCAATGCCAAAAAATAGCATTAGTATTAATGCTAAAACTTATTGTGAGAGAAGAGAATATCTTATTTAGTCAATGCCCAGGTATTTATTGATCTACAAGTAAGCGGATGAAACTGCACAACACCATTTCTGAGGTTCTTCCTACATGCCAGGCCCCACTAAGTACCTCCCATGGGTGAACCCACTTAAACCTTCTACCAATCCCATGAAGGTATGAGTCTTGGTTGCATATTACAAATAATCTCCAGGAACTGGCAACATGTTTCGGTAAAGAGACACATAGTCAAGGTTTCTGGCTTTGCAGCCTTAAGGTCCCTGTTGCAACTACTCGACCCTGCCCTTGTAGCATGAGAATAGCCATCAGGAACATGTGAATCAATGAGTGTGGTTGTGTTCCAATAAAACTTTATTTAGAAAAATGGTGGGCCAGATTTGGTCTGCCTATTACAATTTGGCGTGAGAACATAGTGGCCTATACTAGGGAAAAGCTGTGTGGTCCAGAGTGGAGGGATGACTATGTGGCGGTCACCATGCTTGGTTCCAGGATGGGCATAGAAGGTTTATGGGTGCAAAATCAGGCCTGGTCTATGCCTTCATTGAATTTAAGTTGTCACGAAGGACATATGGCACAGATGAACATGTAATTAACAATTCGGATGAAGTGCTATGCAAGAAAATTACCCATATGGCACCATGAAGGCAAGTGGTAGGATAACGTACTGCAAGGAAATCAAACGAGTCAGTCCTCAAGGAAATCAACCCTTCATTTGGAAGAGCTGATGCTGAAGCTGAAACTCAATACTTTGGCCACCTGATGTGAAGAACTGACTCCTTGGAAAAGACCCTGATGCTGGGAAAGACTGAAGGCAGCAGGAGAAGGGGACAACAGAAGATGGGATGGTTGGATGGCATCACTGACTCAATGGACAAGAGTTTGAGCAAGCTCTGGGAGTTGGTGATGGACAGGGAAGCCTGGCATGCTGCAGTCCATGAGGTCGCAGAGAGTCAGACACGACTGAGCTGAACTTAGTGTCACTTGCAGATGGCTGATACTGACTGAAGGATCAGTATGTGCTGGGGACACATACACTGTGGACCTGTGTGAACTATTAGTTCTCATTTACAACTCCATAATTACCCCCATCACATACAGACTAAAACTGAGGCACAGAGAGATTAAGCCTTTTGTTCAAGCTCACGCAGGGAGGAAATAGAGGAGCTGGGTTTGTGAACCTAGGGCTTCTGACTCTAGGCTGTGCACCAAACCACTGCACCCCTAGCTCTCAGAGCATCCTCAGAGCTGACAAGGGCATTGGAGAGGGCTTTCCTGAGATTGATGGACAAGGGGAAGCTAAGTGGGCAGAATAGAGTCAGGGAGTTCTAGGGAGAGGCTGCAATACGAGCAAGGGCTGGAAGACATGTGGCTTGTCTGGGAACTTGAAAGGGCTGGTCACAGAGAGCTAGGGCAGGGCCTCGGGGAGCTCTAAGGGAGCTGAAACTACTGGGCCCAGGCCACCCAGGGACTCACAGGTAGCCTTTAAAGGTCATAAAGCTAGCAGGGCTGTCACGACTGATTTGGATTTTAATTACAAAAATTTTTTGGCTACACCCAGGACATGTGGGATCCTACTTCCCCAACCAGAGATCGAACCTGTGCCCCCAGCACAGGGAGCACAGAGTCTTAATCACCGGACCACTAGGGAAGTCTTGATTTGCATTTTCAGAAGCAAATGAATTAAGAAGGGGTCCAGGGTTGCTATAGGGCACCAGGAGGACGGTTGCTCACCACACAAGTGGTGATGGTGGTGCTTGGACCAGTCAGGTACAGAGTCTAGCAGAGGAGGGTGCATTTGAGGGGTGTTTAGGAGGTGAGGTAGAGCTTGGTGATGGCTGGATATGTGTGGAGAAAAGGGTGGCATTAAGGATAACTTCTGGGTCTCAGATTTGCTGGCTGGTTGGATAAAACCACTTATGGGGCTTGGAGAGGATCAAGGGGTAAGGAGGAAAATCAAGGTTTGTTTGGGCCACATGAAGGCTGAGGTGCTCTGGGGACACGTATGGGGAGCACAGAGCAGGAGGTGGATGTGTAAGACTGGGGCACAGAGGCGCAGTGTAAGCTGAAGGTGTAAATGGGGAGTCAGACTCAGAGGTGAGCACAACAGAGCTTGAGTATGGAAGAGTAGGGGGTTTACCTTGAGGCTTGGGGAGCCACAGTATTTAGTGACTGGCTTGGGAAGACCTTGGACCAATCTCCTGGTATTGCTGAGGCCTCCACTTCCTTGTCTGTAAAATGGGACTGAAAACTGGAAATCTGTCTACCCTATAGGGTGCCAGCTAAGTTATTTCAGTAATGTCCGACTCTGTGTGACCCTATGGACTGTAGCCCACCAGGCTCCGACTATGGACTTTTCCAGGCAAGAATACTGGGTGGGTTGCCATTTCCTCCTCCAGGGGATCTTCCCAACCCAGGGATTGAACCCTCCTCTCTTATATATCCTGCAGTGGCAGGTGGGTTCTTTACCATTAGCACCACCTGGGAAGTCCCACCTTACAGGGTGACAGTAATTAAATCGGAAGAAGACTGTGGACGCTTTTGAAAATACAGAGCCTTGGGTAAACTAGGAACAGTGTATTATTGTTTTCTATGCTGGTGATGGAAATGAAGAGTGTCATAAGCACCCAGAAGGGAATATCGTCTAGCCTTTCAGAGCGGGTAGGCTCAGCCATAAATCCCTCACTCACTTTCTTTGGCCACGTTCTGTAGACAGATCATCTCCAATCCAGTGCCCTGTGGGCACCCATGGTGTCCTGCTGTGGTGGGCACAGCTGGAGGACAAATAATGGCTGCACTCGGGGATCCTGCTTCCACACTCAGTCTGGCAGAGGAGGAGGGGAGTGGTGTGTAGGGTGGAGGGAGGTGGGCAGACCTCTGCCTAGTGCCCACTCTTTGCCTGGCTTGTCCTGAGGCCTGATTGTGGGCTTTCCCTTCTCTGAGTCTCAGGTCTGGCTCTGAATAGGTGGGTTCAGATGACTTGTAAGGTTTCATCCATCCCTGGTGGTCCTGTGCCCCGCAGACCTCCATCAGGGACCACTCAGCCAGGCTGGCCAGGTGCTGGTCATGCCTTTCATCAAAACAGTCATCATGATCAGGTATAGGGGAAGCCAGGGCTCCTCATTTTCTTGGCATGGTGTAACTCTTTATGCCTCTTATTCCCTTTGGAATTTGATATGTTCTAACAGGAAAAGATGTGCTGGGTTGGGCGGAGCTTCTGGGCTCTGGGGCATCTCTCGCCCTCTCCTCCTGCACACTGTGCTGGATGAGGAGCCAGGGACTGTGAAAGGGGATCAGCTGCTGTAGATGCAGGTGAGAGTGAGTGTGAGAGAGTGAGTGTGTGAGAAAGAGTGACAGGAGAGGGGAGGAGAGGAGGGAAGAGGCAGGGGGAGGGAGGGATGGAGGGAAACCTGCTCAGGGCAGTGGTTAGGGGCATGGGCTCCTGCTGTGGGCTGCTTGGGGTCCCATCCTGCACTCCCCTGGCCTCCCACTGACGGTGTGGCCTCTGTGTCTCACTTTTCTCATCTGTATAATGGAGACACCACCAGTGCCTACTTCTTAGGGTTGTTGTGAGATGAATGAGGGTAACGTATGGTGTCTCAGGCCAAGTGTTCCGTGAAAGTTTGCTATATCTATTGACATAGGAAAGGAATTTCAGACCCCAGCGAGCTTCCTCTGGGAGGGCCACCTGTGCAGGTGCTGGAGGCTTTCTGTGGTCTCTGGTGTCAGAGGTTGGCTCAGGAGAGACGGCCTGAGTGCATCCCATGTTGCCCCCACCCCACGAGGCTCCGTGGCCTCCTCTGCTGCAGGCACACCCAGCTCCCAGGGCCACAATAAGGGGCAATGAGTCAACGCGTCTGAAGCCATGAGAACCATGTCTGGTACCCACAAGCCCCAGGAAATGTTAGCTCTTACATGACAGAGAGTATTATTGCTGCTTCTCATGGGCCTGGGGTTACCTAGACTGATGTTTATTAAAGTACAGGTCGTGGAGTCAGTGTGCTGAGGGTGGCATTGGGCACTTTAATAAATGAACCAGGACAGAACAGAAACTATCCCCGTGGGTGGACGGTGCGAGGTGGAGGCACTGATCATGAGGCATTCGCTCTGGCTGCCTGGATGTGAGTTAGTAGGACCTCTAACTTAGATGTTCCTGACTGCAGGATGTGGTCATCCCACCGCGGTGACCTCTGGAGGGGACATCCCTCATGACAATTTTGCTGAAAAGGGCTGCAGTTCCCGGGCAGTAGACAAGAACATTTGGCCTGGATAACCAGGGAGGCAGGTGGCGTCCCAGGGCTTCCCAGGTGGTTCAGATGGTAAAGAATCTGCCTGCAGTGCAGGAGAACCAGGTTCAATCCCTGAGTCCAGAAGATCCCCTGGAGGAGGAAATGGCAACCCACTCCAGTGTTTTTGCCTGCAGGATCCCATGGACAGAGGATTCTGGCAGGCTGCTATAGTCCATGGGGGTGGCAAAAGAGTCACTTCACAGCTGAAGTGACTTAGCAGGCACCCTTTATGGGAGACAGAGTTCTGATTTTCAGTCCCATTTTACAGACAAGAAAGTGGAGAATCCCATGTACAAAGGAGACTGGCGGGCTATAGTCAATGGGGTCACAAAGAGTCAGACGTGACTGAGTGACTGAAAACGCACAGGTGGTGTCCCAGGAATTGTACTGGGCTGGGGCCAATCACTGTCCCTCTCTGGGCCTCAGTGTCTTCCTCATCTGTGAAATGGGAGCGTGGGGCTGGGTGGCCCTCATGGCATGTCTACTTTCAGCATTTCTGGAGATGGAAGGCTGCCTCCCTGAACTCTGGAACTCTAGGGGGCAGGAGGGGCAGTGGGCTTCCCTCAGCACTTCCCTGGGGTAGCCGGGGAGCCCAAACAAAGCACCACCCTAACCCTTGTCTCGTGGTATCCTCAAAATTGCCCCTCACCCCCACATGGGACTGCTATACATTGAGGTTCAGAGAAGATGAGTATCTGGTCCAAGGTCACAGAGCAGCTACTAAGCTAAGTTGCTTCAGTCGTGTCTGACTCTGCAACCTCATAGACGGCAGCCCACCAGGCTCCCCCGTCCCTGGGATTCTCCAGGCAAGAACACAGGAGTGGGTTGCCATTTCCTTCTCCAATGCAGGAAAGAGAAAAGTGAAAGTGAAGTCGCTCATTTGTGTCCGACCTTTAGTGACCCCATGGACTGCAGCCTACCAGGCTCCTCTGTCCACGGGATTTTCCAGGCAAGAGTACTGGAGTGGGATGCCATTGCCTTCTCCGTTACAGAGCAGAGTTCATCTTAAATTCAGGCCCTTTCATTCCAAGTCTCAAGCTCAGGCCTTGACACCTGGTATCCCCCACAATGACATGCCCTCCCTCTCCGGTCCCCCAACCCCTCCCCCTGGTCCTCAGGGCCTGGTGGGACTGGCAGAGGGAGATGGAGAAGGGGGAACAGGGGAGAGAGCGGGCTTTTCTGAGGCTGGTATGGGTGGCTTTGGCTCAGCTGGAGCCCCTCCAGCCTCATTCTGGGAAGAGGAGGAATGTGCTAGGCAGCTCTAGGGAGGATGGTTCCTTGTATATTCATTCAGCAAATCTCTCTCGGGCCTGACTGAGGACAGGCCCTGCACTGGGCGGGGTGAGTGGGCATGGGAGGGAGCAAACTCTATTTGCAGCTACTCCCTTCAGTGTCCTCAAGCTGTTTCAGCATCCAGTGGGCAAGAAGACTCTGTAACAGAGTGGTCACCTCCCTGCGACCCAGCCTCTTCCACATCCCCAGCCTCAGAGGAGGGCTGCGCTGTCCACCATCTCCCAGATGGGACAGCTAGACGTCGCCTGAGTCTTCTCTCTCTCACCTCCCCATGCACCTCGATGCAGGATGCCAGTAATTCCTGCTGGCTCCAGAACTAGTCCCCCTTCTCATCCACCTCCCTCACCTCCTCCCTGATCTGAGCCCCATGTATTTCAAGCCTAGGTCATGGCTGTCATCTCTTACTGGTCTCCCTGTTCCTGCTGAGACCCTGGAGTCAGTTCTCCAGGAGAAGCGGAGCAGTGCCATTAGTCTGGACCTCAGTCCTTTCTGCTCAGAACCTTCTCGCGGTCTCATCTCAGAGTGAAGCTGAGGCCCCCAAGCCCTAGTCTGGCTTCCCATCCACAGCTCACACCCTCAGCCTCATTATGTGGCCACCTCCCATCTCCTGGACACAACACACACACACACGCTCACACTCACACACACTCACACACACCATGAAGAGACCCATGTGTGCACAAGCAGACCCACACATACATACAGGCACTTATATTCAGACTGACAGATGCTCAGATGCACAGACACGCAGGCATCAAAAGACACAGCACCCAGCACACACTCATGCCCTTGGGCACAGGACACACGCAGACACACCAACACACACTAAGAGTCATCGGAAGTCACACCCTGGCCACCACCTCTTCTTCACCAGCTTGAGGTAAGGAGCTTTGGCAAGAAGAGAGAGGGCTACTGTTTTAAGGACAACTGGGCTATATGATGATCTTTTATCTAGTTTGTTTCACTTTTTCTATTTCATATTCAGTGCTCCCATTTTATTTTGTTTGTGTTTTCCAATTTCTCCATCTCTTCTTTTTTTTTTTTTGATGTTCTTTCTCAAGCCTTTATCAAGCATAGTAGAAAAACTTTTGTATACATATATATAAATATAATATGTATATTTTAGAAAACGTATGAATTTTTGCCTAACTAAAAAATTTATGACATTCTGATTCCACTTGTTTGACTTATGTATGAGTAGAATGCTAGATTTCTAATTTAAAAATAGCTATGTAACAAACAAAAAAGGTTTACTGTATAGTACAGGGAACTATAGTTGATATCTTATAGTAACTATAATGGAAAATAATTTCAAAAATAATATATGTATATATGTTTAACTGAATCCCTTTGTTGTGCACCTGAAACACTGTTAGTCAACTAGACTTCAATATATATATATATATATATATATATTTAAAAAAGAAGAAGAGAGAGGGCTAAGGAGGTGCCACACAGCAGACCCAGCTGACAGCCCCATGGAGCTGCTTGGGAAAAACAGACTGGTTACCATGACTTTATGGGTAAGTTAGTGATAGGTGGGCAAGGCCTGTATTAGCCGCACCTTCGTGGGGCCCAGAAGTCCAGTGACTCGGGCTGATGACTGGGACCAGTTAAGGCTGTCCCTCCTTGGACTCTGTGGCTGTGGAGAAGCTGGGGACCCTGTCGAATACCCATGGAGACTGGGCACTAAGAGCATTCATTCATTCACTCATTCATTTGTCCCTTCAGATATTAATTTGGTGCTTTCCTTCTGCCTCATCCTTTAAGAGGCATTGAACTTGCCTGAAGCTTGGTCTGCTGGCTTGAGAACAAGTGAGTTTCACTTTCTCTGCCAGTCCAGGAGATGAGCTCTGTGCCCCTGGCCAGTCATGCCCTCCTGGCATCCTCCGCTTCCCTCTCTGCTCCAGATCCTACATCCAACTGGTGGATCAAGGATGGCAGGGGTTACCCAGGCCACTTCACTGACCACCTGTCCTCAGCTCCTTCCCTGGGGCTCCTCCTCTGCCTGGTCTCTGAACCTTGGGGTCCTGGGGCTCAGATCCTGCACCTCCTCTCTCTCTGCACCACTTTCTTGGTGCTGTCATCAAGTCTCATGGTGCTAAATATCGTCCCCCTTCTGACCTCTCTCAGACTCCTGTCTCGGGCCAGGTCCCACCATGTGAGTCTCAGACTCCAAGTCACCTCCCCAGGGAGTCCGTGGGCCTCTTTTGCTTATTGTGGCCAATACTGAGCATCCATCCTTCCCCATCCCAACCTGCTACCTCCATGGGCACAAACCTTGGAGTCATCCTTTATGCTTTCCTGTCCCTGGAATCCACATGTAACCTTTCAGAAGATCCTATATGCAGACCCTTGGGAATATTTTCAGGCTCTGACCCCTTCCCACCTCCTTCACTGCCACCACCTACGTTCAAGCTGCTGTCTGGATGATTGATCATAACAGGCTCCTTGCTTTCTGCTTGTTTCCTCCATCAGGGTGTAACTTTCATGAAGGCGCTGACTTTCTTTATTTTGTCCACACTTGAGTCCTCATACCATCAACAGTGCCCTATGCATAGTGATAGTGAATATCTCCTGAGTGAATGAATGAATGGATGAATGCTTCTAGAGTCCAAGTCTCTGCATTGGTGCCACCTTCTCTAGGGAACACTTCTGGAATGATGGCCTCCAGTCTGGGTTAGGCACCAGGCTTCCTCAGCACCCCAGATCACCTTTTTTCCCTGCTTGAGGCATCTAGGTTAGGTTCTTGGGCCTGTCAACCCACGTGGTAGGTGAGTTGAAGGTTTAACAGACCAGAACGGGGTGGGGCGGGGTAAGTTGACTCAGGTCCCACCCACCCGAGTGCAGCCCCGCCCATCTTCCTGGACCAAAAGCCCATCTTCAGGAGAGGCTCCTCCCACCTTCCTGGGCACCAGCTCTGCCCACCACACTAGGGCAGGCAATCTTTCTAGAATAATGTCTTCTGTATTCTAGTTTCTCTAGCCAATCAGGTTAGAGGTTGACAGAGCATGATGGGAACTCACATCTTCCAGCTTTAAAAAATTACTTTTCTTGTCTAACCCCAGACTAGCATATTATAGATCAGAGGTCAACAAACTGCCAGATGAGGCCTGTTGCCTATTTTTGCAAGTGAAGTTAAGTTTCACGGGAGCAAACACAGCCATGCTCAGTTGCTTCCAGGTTTGAGTTTGTGCTACAGGGTCAAGGTTGAGTAGTTGAGACAGAGACTTTGTGGCCCACAAAGCCTGGAATATCTCTTTTCAGAAAAGGTTTGCCAATTTGTTAGAGATGCTCAAAAAATATTTTTGGATTAAGTCAACTCAAGTCAGACTCTCGAAACCTGCGCTGCTAATTTGCATTCACGTTTTCTGTCCAGAGACACCAAAATGAACCAGTGAGACAAGGGTCCTGCCCCAGCACTGGGCATCTGGCTGATAAAGTATCGCCCCCTCGCTGGGCTCAGCCAGTGTGGCTTTGTGCGCGGACCCCCCACTTGGCTCCCTCTTCCATCTTCTCTCTTGGGTGCATCTCTGCAGCCCCTGCCTCTCAAGTCCTGCTGTTCCTCTGAGGGTCCTCCTCCTAGGCTGTGCTCTGCCTGCAGCCACGGACAGTGCCTCATTCATTCCTCTGGAACTCTCCAGCACTCAGTGCAGACTCTGACATACAGAAGGTGCTCAATTTGTTTCTATGCCCTTGCCAGGCTCCTTTGAGAGCCTTAGACCTGGTAATAGGGGCTTCCCTGGTGGCTCAGATGGTAAAGAATCTGCCTGCAATGAGAGAGACCCAGATTCAATCCCCGGGTTGGGAAGATCCCCTGGAGGAGGGCATGGCAACCCACTCCAGTATTCTTGCCTGGAGAATCCCATGGACACAGAAGCCTGGTGGGCTATGGTTGATGGAGTGGTTGATGGGGTCAAAAAGAATCAGACAAGACTGAGCAACTGACATTTTCAGACCTCATGATGCAGAGGACGAACAAATGATCCTTCAGGAATTCCATCTGAGAGCAGTGTCGTGCAGGAATTCATAAAGGGAAAGGACGAGCCTAGTAAGATATTGCCCCTTCTCCTTTAAAAAGAGACCTATGAGTGACCTGATGTCCCCTTCCTTTCTCTTGCCGCCTGGCTGGCTTCATGTTCCACGGGCTTTGAAATGAAACCCAGATTTCAGGCTGACCTGAGAGTTGGGTTTGACGCGAGGAGTAATTATTGAAAGTGACAGGGGTGATCCATATAATAAAATGCTTCCTACATTTTTCATAGAAATGATCCAATACTAACCACTGCTGTGGAGGATGGGAGGGAGGCTTTGGCTGGGCAAGGGCACTTGGGAGCAGAGGGGGTGGGGACGAGGGCAGGAGGGGTGCTCCTGGGAGGAGAGCAAACTGCTTTCGGAAGTGCTGTCTAAGAGCTTTGTACAGAGCTTTCAGCTACTTCTGCTGGGGCGGCTTTGCGGTCCCATGCATTAAGGACCCTCAGCCTCTCTCCTGGAAATCCTTTTCTCCTGGAACATTTTACCTTGTTAGTTTTCGCTGCTTCTTGAGAGATTTTCTTTGGGTCTCAAAATGCTTCCTCTTGATACTATGTCTCAGGTGGATTTAAGATCACAGCTATTACATCAGGATTTGACTTTGACTTGATTTGTGGGGAAAGAAAAAAAAAATAATCTCATTGTTTCAGTAGAAGTTCCAGTCTGGCACTGCCTAGTGAGTCTCCTCATTGGGTTGTTCAAGAAATATCTACGGAGTACTTTCTATGTGCCGGGCACTGGGCTGGGAATATAATGATGAGTGAGATAGGTAGAGTTCTATCAGAGTTCTAGTGGAACTGGCAACACTGTGAGGGAGCTGGTTGCTCAAACAGACACAGACGCAACAGCATGATAAAGATGCTAGGCTCTGGGAACCCCTTCAGGGGCATAGAGGACTTCTTGGAGGAGGTGTTGTTTCACTGAAAACCTGGAAAATGTGTAGGAACTTGCCAACAAAGAGGGGAGGAAGGGCGTTGCGGGTAGCGGGAAATAGCACACCGGAACATTTGGACATGGCAAGGGGGGAAGACAGAAGGCTCAGCTTTTTCCTGCCCTCTGCAGTGACAGAGACCTCTAGATAGTTCTGGCCTTTGGCTCTTAAAGGATGGAAGGGCAGGACCCATCACCAGGAGAGAAATTTAAAAAATTGCATCCACTCACGGAGGAAATATTCTGCTGTGTCAGCTTCATAATCTGCATCCTCTGGGAAGTGATCGATTTGCTTGCAGAGACCTTTGAAGTTCCCTGGAAAACAAGGGAAGAAAGTGCTCGTGAGACATCCAAATCTCCAGGGACTCAGCGCCCACTGGCCTCTTCCTGACTTCTTGTTCTTCTGAAGCTGGCTCAGTCTCTCCCTCCCCTGCCCCCTCCCCTCCAAGGAAGGTATCGCTTTGTCTGTTTGGACATCTGCCCAGTGAATCAAAACACACACACCCGCGGTGCTGCAGAGAGGATCTAAGGCTTAAGACTTCAAAACCCAGCCTTCCATCTCTGCATCGAGGCTTCTGAGGATTAGCTGAGGCTTGGCGGGCGGTGGAGGTTTGAATCTGGGCTGGGGACTGCCACAGAGGAGACTGGTGAATACCAGCCTGCCTGCCTCTGTGCCCCAGCTCGGCTGGGAGTCACCTCGTGTTTTACATGCGAGAAAGTTGATTGCTTTCCAAAGAGGGCAGACCCCAGACCGAAGCTGACAAACATTCCCACTGCCCTTTAGATGAGTTTGCAAAGCATTTTCCCATCTGCAATTGCATGGAGTTCACTATATGGAGCCCATGAAAGTTCTGCAATACTCCTAGGGTTGAACACTCCACCCAGGCCTGGGTCACTAGCTAGACTTGTGGCGTATGACACAACCTGTGAGAGGAGTAACAGCATCTCCATTTTATAAATGAAGAAACTGAGGCTCAGGGAGACTGGGTACAAGGGTGCTTATGTAACTCTTTTAGGTATTTCAAGCTATTACAGTATATAGGTAATTCTACACTACATATTACAGAGAAGATGGTTGATCCTTACCCTACAACCCTCCCTTAACTGTCTCTGTGCCAATTCAAATGACTGAATAAGTGCTCATGGCCAGGAAATGATGGAATCTGGGCTCAAACAAAGACCTTTTGGTTCTAAAGCTTTCCTTGGTGATTGCTGAGAAGGTGAGAGCCAGCTCAGATGAGAACCCCTAGCCCAGTGTCCAGCAGGTCCCCAGCAGTGATCCCTAAATGAATGAGTGAACTGCTGAATGCGATCTTCATAAACACTCACGTGGAGAATAGAATTTACAAGCATGGCTGCTTCATGACAACAGAGACTTTTGTCTGTTTCATTCACCATTGTGTCCCCAGCACCAGCACAGGCACGATGGATGTTGCCTGACTTCTCTGAATGACTGGACACTCAAAACTGCACGGGGAGATACGGCGACAGTGGGTGAATGGCAGGTTCTGCAGCTGGCCTGCCTGGGTTTTGTTCAGCTTCACGGAGATGCCTCAGCTTCCTCATCAGAAAGCAGAGATCGTAGCGATTCTTCTTTTGTCGATTGTTGTGGGGATGACATGAGCGAACACGTCTAAAGCGCTCAGAGCAGTGCCTGGCACATTAGCAAACGTGCTGGGGGTATTTAGTGAGAGAGAAATGAACCTTGCTGCATTTAGCCCCTGACATTCAGGATTTTCCTGTGATAGAAACTAATTCCACCTAATTAAAACAGTTTTTAATATGTGTGAACAATTTATTTTCTTGTAAGATCCTGAGCCTTGTAGCCCATAAAGTAGGTTTTATTATGTACGATAGGTATTATTTAGGAATATTAAGTCATTATTACACATATACACAGCTGGATATATCATACAGCTGGATATACAGGATGTGCTCGGTTGCTCAGTCATGTCCAACTCTTTGCAACCGCATGGACTGCAACCCATCAGGCTCCTCTGTCCACAGGGATTCTCCAGGCAAGAACGCTGGAGTGGGTTGCCATGACTCCTTCAGCGGGTTTTCCCAACCTAGGGATCGAACCCAGGTCTCCCGCATTGCAGGCAGTACAAGTATGCTTACATAATTGTGTTTCTAGCTATTATAATATGTATAGGTAACACTGGGGATCCTAGGTGGTGCTAGTGGTAAAGAACTCGCCTGCCAAGGCAGGAGACAAAGGAGGCATGGGTTCGATCCCTGGGTCAGGAAGATCCCCAAGAGGAAAGCATGACAACCCACTCCAACATTCTTGCCTGGAGCATCCCATGGACAGAGGATCGTGGTGGGCTACAGTCCACAGGACTGCAGAGTCGGGCGTGACTGACCCGACTTAGCATGCACACATAGGTAGTTCTGTACTACATATAACAGAGAAGATGGTTGATCCCTACCTTACAACCCCCACCTCCCCATAACTGTATCTTGCCAAATTCGCTTCCTTTCCCAAATTCTGCAAGAAGAGATTCCCCGGAGCATATGGGGACTCCAGGGAGACAGAGTTTGGCTCAGAATGCTCCCAGTGGGGCAGGTGTCTTCTCTATGTGTGCTGGACCATGTCTTGTCTTGCTTGGCACCCTCCCCACCCCATACCTTGCTGTCTCTCCCTCCTCTGTGGTCCTGAACACGTGCCCACCCTGTTCTCAGTATCTTGATGCAATAACCAGAGGCTTCCCCTCCCTCTCCTGACTTATCCCCCATCCAACCACAGACTCTTTTTTCCTGGGAAGAGTCTTCATTCCTGCTTCTAAGAGGATAACATTTACCTCCTCCCTGGTAAAATTACAAATCAGTGTATTTGAAAACCACTTTGCAAAGCACTTTCCTTTTCTCTCAATTCAGTCTGACAAATATTTCGTCAGCACCAACTTGGTGCCAGGAATCTTTATAAGGAATCTGTGCAGGAGGTGAGGCGCTGAGAATGGTACTGAAGTGCCCCAGGCTCCTGACATATTGGGGACTGTGCTCAACCCCCAACCACAGGTGGTGCCTCCATGTCTCTCTTCTAAGGGCCCCACCCTTCAGGCTTGTGGACCTCTAGTGCAGCTGCTCCCCACTCAGCCTGGCCCCAGCTCCTGCCTCCATCATCTTTGGACCATTGGGTCCCAGCACAGTGCCCCGCACAGGAGAAGGGCTCCAGAGATGCTTGTAGAGAGGCTGTGTCAAAGAATCAGCACCCCAGACCTCTCCTGTGAGGTCCAAACCTGGGTATCCAGCTGCCTATTTGATGTCTCTTGGTGGATGTTTTAAAAGCATTGTATACTCAGCAGGTCCAAACTGGAACTCATGATCTGTCCCTCAAGCCTGGTCTTCTGGAGGCAACAACTAGGTCAGCCAAGGCCTCTCGGTTGCTGCCTCATGCAAGCCTGAGCCCAGCCATCATTGCCAACATTGCTGCCTCTTCCCTGCAAGCTCCATCCATCACAACATCCTGTCTGTATCAGCTCTAGAATCTTTCAAACCCATCGATTTTTTCCCCCAACAAGAGCAATACCCACTGCCAGGCCACCCTCCTTGCTTTTCTAGATGACTACGGTAGCCTCCCCACTGGCGATTTTGTACCCACTCTTATCCATCTTTACAGAATAATCATAGTGAATCTTTGACAATGCAAATTTGTTCAAGCCACCTTCAGTTTGAAGTGCTCAACAGCTTCTTGATGTTCTTAGGGAAAATTTCAACATCTTTAACAGGGCTGACTGCTGTCTGGTCTAACCTCCGTCTCAGCGCACGTGCAGTCCCAGCTGTCCTTCCCGCCATGCTCACTCCTTCTATGGGGCCGTTGCACACGCTGGTCTAGCCTCCTGTGCCCCCGCTGTCTCCTTTGTTGTCCCTCCCTCGACGTCTCTGTGTCCTCCCGCACTGTGCTAGTGTGGGGTCTGCCACTACTCCGGCTGCTCTGTGGTCAGGGGAGGTCTCAAGCCATGAGTGATGCCGATGGGAATGTTCTAGTGGAAAGGGAACGCTTGATAACCCGGGGAGGGGTGGGACAATGCAGGAGCACTGAGCAGGGGAGGAGGCCTGGGACACGAGTGCAGGGCTGGCCTCACGTGGGTGGTGGTGCACTGTGGGGGCGGGGCAGTGTGGATGCGGATGCAGGGGATGGGTGGGCATGGTGGAAGCTTGTGGCACTTCTCTTCTGGTTGCTTCTATTTCCTGAATGAAATGGGAAACAGAATTGTCAACTGAGAGTGAGGAAAGGGAGGAAGGAAGTGAAAATTTTCTCCACGAAAGTGAGGAAGGTATGGGCCAGGCTTGAGACATGAAGTATATGTGTTGGTGGCCTGACAGTTCCTTCTGAGGTTCTGTGGTTTTTTCTGAGCACATGTAGGATATGGGGGCAGTGCAGTGATAATAAAGAAGTTTTGCAGGGGAAATTAGAGCCTTGAAGATGAGTGCAGGGGCCAGCCATTGGAAGCTGACAATGGCCAAATGAGAGCAGCATCAAAGCTGATCCTCTTGCAATCATAGAGAAGGTGCTGGAGAGCTCCACACCGACCATTCTATGGTGGTTCAGCATTTGAAACAAATTGGGATGGTGGGCGCCTCATGAGCTGATCGTAAATCAGAAAAATCGTCTTCTCTTATTCTGTGCAACAGCAACGCACCGATTCTCTATTGGATTGTGATGTGCGATGAAAAGTGGATTTTATACGATGACCAGTGACAACCAGCTCAGTGGTTTGGTGGAGAAGAAGCTCCAAAGGACTTCCTAAAGCTAAACTTGTACCCAAAAAAGGTCATGGTCACTGTTTGGTGGTTTGCTGCCTGTGTCATCTACTACAGTTTTCTGAATCCTGACGACATGATTACATCTGAGAAGTGTGCTCAGCAAATCCATAAGATGCCCTGAAAACTTCAACATCTACAGCTGGTATTGATCACCAGAAAAGCCCAATTCTCCACACAATGCCCGGTCACACACCACACAACCAAGCCTTCAAAAGTTGAATGAACTGGGCTACAAGTTCTGCTTCTTTCTCTATATTCACCTGCTGCTGCTAAGTCACTTCAGTCGTGTCCGACTCTGTGTGACCCCATAGATGGCAGCCCACCAGGCTTCCCCATCCCTAGGATTCTCCAGGCAAGAACACTGGAGTGGGTTGCCATTTCCTTCTCCAATGCATGAAAGTGAAAAGTGAAAGGGAAGTCACTCAATCGTGTCCAACTCTTCGTGACCCCATGGACTGCAGCCTACCAGGCTCCTCCGTCCATGGGATTTTCCAGGCAAGAGTACTGGAGTCGGGTGCCATTGCCTTCTCCTGACCTCTCATAAACTGACTACCACTTCTTCAAGCATCTCAGCTTTTTGAAGTGAAAATGCTTCCACGACTACCAGCAGGAGGCAGAAACTGCTTTCCAGGAGTTGGTTGAATCCTGAGGCATGGATTTTTATGCTACAGGAATAAACAAACTTATTTCTCTTTGGCAAAAATGTGCTGATTTTAATGGTTCCTATTTTGATTAATAAAGATGTGCTTAAGCCTAGTTAAATGATTTAAAATTCACAGTCTAAAACTGCAATTACTTTTTCACCAACTATAATATACAAGATAATATAATACTAGCCTATAATATACAAGATATAACCAAATAACTTCTATATAAAGACAAAACTAAATGTTCACTTTTATTTCCTATATACATCAAATACATATTACAAAACTGCTTACCAAGTTAAACATTGACATGCAAATGATTCATCCAATTATTCTAATAGGCCCCAAATCAATGGTTGGTTTTTAGAAATTATTGGTGTGATCTTTTGATGATGAGTCTTTTACAAGCTAAATGATGGCCCTGTCTGGATGGAGATTTGACACAGGGAACCACACCAGATGCTTCCCGCCCTTCTCTGTTAGAGTAAGAGTCATTCTGTCTCAGTGACAGAGAGTTTTCTACTAACCTCTGCTGCTATTGCTGCTGCTGGTAAGTTGCTTCATTCGTGTCCAACTCTGTGCGACCCCATAGACAGCAGCCCACCAGACTCCCTTGTCCCTGAGATTCTCCAGGCAAGAACACTGGAGTGGGTTGCCATTTCCTCTCCGACGCGTGAAAGTGAAAAGTGAAAGTGAAGTTGCTCAGTCGTGTCCGACTCTTTGCGACCCCATGGACTGCAGCCTACCAGGCTCCTCTGTCCACGGGATTTTCCAGGCAAGAGTACTGGAGTGGGGTGCCATTGCCTTCTCCACTAACCTCTAAGAGACAGAAAACTAAGATCACGGCATCTGGTCCCATCACTTCATGGCAAACAGATGGGGAAACAATGGAAACAGTGACAGACTTTATTTTCTTGGGCTCCAAAATGACTGCAGGTGGTGACTGCAGCCATGAAATTAAAAGACGCTTGCTCCTTGGAAGAAAAGCTATGAGCAACCTAGACAGGATATTAAAAAGCAGAGACATTACTTTACCAACAAAGTTCTATCTGGTCAAAGCTATGGTTTTTCCAGTAGTCACATATAGATGTGAGAGTTAGACTATAAAGAAAGTTGAGCTCTGAAGAATTGATGCTTTGAACTGTGGTGTTGGAGAAGACTTTTGAGAGTCCCTTGGACTGCAAGGAGATCCAACCAGTTCACCCTAAAGGAAATCAGTTCTGAATATTCATTGGAAGGACTGATGCTGAAGCTGAAGCTCCAATACTTTGGTCATTTGATGCGAAGAACTAACTCACTGGAAGAGACCCTGATGCTGGGAAAGATTGAACGCAGGAAGAGAAGGGGATTACAGAGGATGAGATGGTTGGATGGCATCACTGACTCAATGGACATGAATTTGAGCAAGCTGTAAGAGTTGGTGATGGACAGGTGAGGCCTGACGTGCTACAGTCCATGGGATTACAAAGAGTCAGACATGACTGAGTGACAGAACTGAGCTGAACTGAGAGACAGATCAGTGCTGAGGAATGATTGAGGTAAACTGGGACCCAGGCTGTAGTGATCCCAGTGGTCTCTGAGGTTGATGGTGATGATGAGGCTGTGAGCATTGGTTGGAGCATAACGGGTCTCCAGGAGCACTGGGGGCTCTGTGGCTTAGGACTCAGTCTGACTGACTAAGGTGGTGCTTAGGCTCACGAAGCAGTACCCTGGTGGTACCGCATTGCTATTGGTAGAATTTAAGTTTGGTAGAACATCTATGTCTGCAGCCATTACTACTAACAGTGAAGAGGGGTATCATCTTGTTTTCCGGATGCCAGTCTTGAGTTCTGCTGTATTTCTTTCTGGCTGGTGGCCATCAAGTCCAGGGATTGATTCAGCTTCAGTCACAGATAGATCCAAGTGATCAAATATCTGGTGTCTCTCACCATCTCTGTTCGTCTTTCCTCTCTCCCCAGGGTAGAGATTAAGGGATGACTAAGTGCCTGGCTCTGGGGTGGTGGAGGGAAACCTGACCTGATCCTTGCCTTTCAGGGATGCATAGTTTTGGGGGAAAATAGATAGCACAGAATTTACTAGAATGTAATATCTCACATCCTATATTAGAGAGATGTAAGGCATCCGGTCCCATCACTTCATGACAAATAGATGGGGAAAAATGGAAACAGTGAAAGACTTTATTTTCTTGGGCTCCAAAATGACTGCAGATGGTGACCACAATCATGAAATTAAAAGATGCTTGCTCCTTGGAAGAAAAGCTATGACAAACCTAGATAGCATATTAAAAAGCAAAGACATTACTTTGCTGACAAAGGTCCCTCTAGTCAAAGCTATGGTTTTTCCAGAAGTCATGTACGGATGTGAGAGTTGGACCATAATGAAATCTGAGCACCAAAGAATTGAGGCTTTAGAACTGTGGAGTTGGAGAAGACTCTTGAGAGTCCCTTGGACAGCAAGTAGAGCAAATCAGTCAATCCGGAAGGAAATTAACCCTGAATATTCACTGGAAGAACTGGTGCTGAAGCTCCAATACTTTGGCCACCTGATGAGAAGAGCAGACTCATTGGAAAAGACCCTGATGCTGGGAGGGATTGGGGGCAGGAGGAGAAGGGGACGACAGAGGATGAGATGGTTGGATGGCAACACTGGTTCAATGGACATGAGTTTGAGCAAGCTCCAGGAGACAGTGAAGCACAGGGAATCCTGGTGTGCTGGAGTCCATGGGTCACAAAGAGTCAGACACGACTGAGTGATTAAACAATAGCAACAAGGCCTTATGGGCTTCCCTGGTGACTCAGTGGTAAAGAACCCGTCTGCCAATGCAGAAGACGTGAGTCTGATCCCTGAGTGGGGAAGATACCGTGGAGGAGGAAATGACAACCCAAGTATTCTTGCCTGGAAAATGCCATTGACAGAGGAGCCTGGTGGGCCACAGTCTCTGGAGTCACAAAAGAGTTGAACATGACTTAGTGACTAAACAACAACAGTAAGAACACAAAGCCTTATGGGAATGTAGTTGTTCAGCTAACGTGTATGTTGCACAGACTGTATGCCATGTACTGTGTGATCTGCTGAGGACACAGAGGAAAAAAATCGATTTTCTGTCCCCACAGAGCTTGCCTTGTATGGGAGACAGGGAGGAGGTGCTGTGGGGTAGCAGGATGTGTGTTCTGACATAGAGGGTGTGTCTGAGAACACACAGAAGGCTGCAGATTCAGCTGTGTGCATGCGTGAGTGTTGACACAGGCTTCCTGACTCAGAAGGTGGAGGAGTCAACCAGGTGAAGCAGGTACGTAGGGATGTGTGTGTGTGTGTGTGTGTGTGTGTGTTGGGGCATGTGAGGAAGCAGTGGAGGGTGAGAAGGGATTCTAGGAAGAGGCAAGTCAGGGAAGAGCAAGGTCAAGGAAGTGCTGGGCACACAGGAGGGGGCAGAGTGTCTCAGGGCGCCAGGCCAGTCCTCCAGGGCAGGTCCTCCGGGGCAGAGTTGGAGGTAAGAGGGAAACCCAGAGGCAGCGCTGTGCTGGGGCTGGCTTACATCTTGGGAGCTGATTGTTAGTGTCTTTTCATAACTCACACGAGGAGCTTGAAATCAGCCACGGTACACGTGTTCATACCATGGACATTGGCAAACACTACAAATCAAGGCCCTGTATCCCTGCACAGCTGGTAAACATTTACCAGCAAACCCCCGGATGCAGGGCAGTCTCGCCTGGTGCAAAGACTTGATATCTTGATGGGAGTGGAGATTTACAGAAAGATTGATCCCAACAAGAAAGTTGGATGGGTGAGGGTGAGGGCAGGAGATGGCTGAGGAGTAAGCAGGGATCTGATCGTGCTGGGCTTGTGGTCCAGGCTGAAGTGAGGAGGGGCATCTCAGCCCCGACCCCCCCAACAAGCACTGGCTTTGAGCTTCTGGAGGAGGAGATGGGGGAGATTCTTCCTCCATGAGGGCTTCCCAGGGGGCCTAGTGGTAAAGAACCTGCTTGCCAGTGCAGGAGACATAAAAGAGACTTGAGTTCGATCCCTGGCTTGCGAGGATCCCTTGGAGGAGAGTAGGGCAACCCACTCCAGTCTTCTTGCCTGGAGAATCCCATGGACAGAGAAACCAGGTGGGCTACAGTCCATGGGGTCACAGAGTAGGACACGACTGAAGCAACTTAGCACACACACACTCCCACCATGAACTATAAAGGATTTTTCTCCAAGGGACCAACAGCTGTGAAATCTCTACTGAACCCCCACTCCAGAAGGGCCAACAATGTTGCGCCAGCCCCAGAGCCCAGAGACCTCAAGCCAAGCCTTGGAGGGAAGGCCAAGGGCTGAGTCTTAGGCTGCCACAGCTCTGCCTCCAGGAATTCCCTGCTTCAGTCTGAGAATTTCAGCTTGCAGGTATTAAGTAGTTTAAAAGGAGGTTTTATCAGCTTTGTAAAAAGCACATTAATATCTCACAACACCAACTGCTGTCTCATTTCTTTGAGATACAATAACCTCTTCATAAACCTGGTCATTAAGGGTTGAACAAGTGCTGTTTTATTTTTCCACATATTCAGGAGAGGCTGAAAGAGTAGTAGCTCAGAACCTGGAGGCCTCGCGGAGGGTGCCGGCTGACGCACGGGTAGGAAGTCAGCGAAGTAATTTTTTAAGTGAAGCAACTGAAGGGTTTGGTGGGAGCTGCCGGCGCTGTGTTTTAAACCTTTTCTGCTCCTGGCTTTTTGCTGTGCTGGCAGGGCCCTCCCTGATGGCAGGGATTAACGAGATCCTGGGGCGAGTGGGCGAGGCTAGCCTCTCTGGGAACCTCAGCCCCCAAGCAGTGCTGGCGCTGGCGGCTTCTGGAAGGTTTGAAACAAAACTCTCTCCCCATTCATTCATTCATTGAATTGTTTCCAACGGCTGCTGCTAGCTAGGTCTTGTGCAGGCACTGGGTGGGGTTAGAGTGAAGTAAGAAGACTGCCCTGCCTGCCTGCTTTCCTGCGTCTGCCCCAGGTGTGCCCTGACAGCTCACCTTCCGGAAGCCCTGGGTGCAGCAGTGAGCACTTTTGCACACATCTCTGGGAGGAAGAAAAAGCGAAAGTGTTAGTTGCTCAGTCGTGTTCGACTCTTTGCAACCTCAAGGACTGCAACCTGCCAGGCTCCCCTGGTCCATGGGATTCTCCAGGCAAGAATAGTGAAGTGGGTTGCCTTTCCCTTCTCCAGGGGCTTTTCCTGACCCAGGAATGTAACCTGGTCTCTTGCATTGCAGATTCTTTTCCATCTGAGCCACCAGAGACTATCCTGTCCTGATTCTTGTCAGCTGCTGCTTTAGTTCTTTCAGTATGATTTGGGGAAGAGACTGGACTCCAGACTCAGAGAGTCCCAGCCTCAAAGCCCAGCTCTGCTAGCTATCAGCTGTGCTGCCCTGAGCAAGTCATGTGACTTCTCTGTGCCTATTTCCTTCTTTGTAAAAAAGGAAAGTCCTGCCCTGTGGGGGTGATTCTGAGGACTCAGTGAGAAAGCGCCCTGTACAGTTCCTAATTCAGAGCAACTCTCAACCAATGTAATCCTTCCTTCTCGCTCTTCTTCAAATGACACCTCTTTCAAGAAGCCTTTCTTGATTGCCCTTAGTTGGAAAGACTCTTTTTCTCCTTTATGGCCCTCTGAAGTGTGACTAGGTTTTAATGGGCATAGGAGTCACTAGGGGATCATGTTAAACCAGTTGCTGACTCAGTGGGTCTGGAGCGGATCCCAAGACTTGGTATTTCTTGCAAGCTCAAAGGCAGTGTTGTGATTCAGGGTCCCTGGTGGACTATATTTTGGGTTGATTTTGAATACTTTGTATCTGCTTTAATCATATTTTGTGCTCTGGTATCATTGTTCAGGGAAAAGATGGCTTCAAATCTGTAAGTTCCTCAAGGGAAGAATTTCCTTGATTCTAAGAACTTCCATGGACATTTCAGTGAAATTGGGATGTGTCTTACAATTGATGGGTTCATTTACTGCTGTGTGTCTCTCTTCCCCCGAAAAATCATTATTACATTGATGGTGTGTCTTACAATTAATGATAATAGCTACACAACAAGTGTTTATTGAACAAATGGACAAATAAACAAATGGATCTCTGTGTGTGTGTCTGTGTGGGCGGAGAGTATTCCATACATTTCCATTCTCCTGAACACATGAATGTTATGCCAACTATTAGAATCCCTGGAGCACCAGGATCTTTTGTAGCGCTCTTATTAAAAGCCTATTTGAAGGACTTCCCTGGTGGTCAGTGGCTAAGACTCCATGCTTCCTAATGCAGGGTGCGTGGGTTTGATACCTGGTCGGGGACCTACATCCCACCTGAAACAATGAAGATTGAAGATCGATCCCATGTGCTACAACGAAGACTTGGCACAGCTGAATAAATAAATCAATATTTAGAAAGCCTATTTGACAATCTCAAAATATGTGTATATCCCAAACCCCAGCAATATCCCTTAGAAATTTGCCTTGGGAAACTCTTGCCTGTATACATGAGGATGTGTATATGAGAATGTTCCTAACAGCAGTGCTTGAAACAACACAACCCTGGGAACAACTCATCAGAAGAATGATAATAACTTGGAGCATATTAATATAATGAGATATGACTCAGCAATGAATGGGAGTAGATTACAGTTACACTTGTCCACACAGGTGAATTCCACACACATGATACTGAACAGCACACACACAAAAACAGACTCACAGGCATAGAACCCAAACTTACGGTTCCCAAAGGGGAAGAGGGCAGGGATAAATCAGGAGTTTGGGATTAAAATATACACCCTACTGTACAGAAAATGGATTACCAACAAGGACCTACTATGTAGATAAGGAACATATGTAATATCCTATAATAACCTATAATGGAAGAGAATGTAAAAAATACATCCACATATAAACATACAACTGAATCACTTTGCTGTATATCTGAAATGAGCACAACATTGTAAGTCAACTATATTTCAACAAAAATGTAAAAAATACTGAACAAAGAAATCAAGCCATGGATAAATACATACGGTATGATTCCATTTACACAAAGTTAAACATGTACAACTGGACAATAGATTGTTAAGAACATGGGTTCAATCCCTGCTCCAGGAAAATCTCACATGCCACATGGCAACTAAATCCAGGCATCACAGGTATTGAGCCAGCATTCTAGAGCCCCTGAACTGCAACTGCTGAAGTCCGCGTGCCTAGAGCCTGTGCTCCACAGCAAGAGGAGCCACCACAGTAAGAAGCCTGAGCACCACCAAGAAGATAGCCCGCACCCACTGTGAGTAGAGCAAGCCTGAGTGCAGCAATGAAGACGCAGCATGGCCATAAAAATAAACAAATAATAAAAAAGGAAAGAAAAAGGAAATGCATGGTTGTGGTGAAACTGTAAAGTCAAGCAAGCAATGATAAACACAGAATTCAAGAGAGTGTTGACCAGACACAAGGGAGAAGGGGTAAGGGAGGGGACAGGTCAGCTTCAGTGTGCTGGGATGCTCCATTTCTTAAACTGGTGGTCAGTTCACAGGCCTTCATTCTATCACTGTTCTCTGTACCTCACTATGGCAGAGGCTCCTGGCTGTTTCCTAATGTCCTGTCTTCTCCATCTTCCCATGTTTTGCTTGGATAGGTGGCTTCCCAGAATATAGACTTTAGTTCCCAGTGGCTCTTGAAGCTAGAGGTGACCATGTGACCAAGCTCTGACCAATGAGATGGAAGTGAAAGTGGAGGGAGCGACATCCTTCAAGGGATGGCATGTGCCCTTCTCAGCCCTTTCCTCTGGGCACATGGAATAGAGAGCTCCAGTTGCCATCTTGGACCATGACACAACCTTGAGGATGGAAAGATGCATGATGGAAGAATCAAAGACATCTGGGCCATGCCATCAATGGAGAGTCTTATCTCCCAGACGTAATCTCCAGAGTCGGGCAATGAGAGAGATAAGCTATCTTTTTTAGCTAAAAAACAACCCTTGTTTCCAAAACTAATTGTAACCTGTGTAATCATGCATGTTAGAATAGTCTTTCATATGTATTTAATATTAGATACTTTTTAAAGAACTCTGATGCTGGGAAAGATTGAAGGCAGAAGGAGAAGGAGATGAGATGGGGATGACAGAGGATCAGACGGTTGGATGGTATCACCGACTAGATGGGGATGAGTTTGAACAGGCTTTGGGAGTTGGTGATGGACAGGGAAGCCTGGCATGCTGCAGTCCATGGGGTCGCAAAGAGTTGGACACGACTGAGCGACTGAACTGAAAGAACACTTAGTCCTTGTGTAGAGCAGTTCTCACTAAGTATCTACAGAATAATTGAGCAAAAGGATGAGTTAGAAATTGTCTCAGTCTTCTTCACAACCCCTTTGTTCAGGATAAACTTTGCTCCAGTTCAGTGCTGGCTGTGGCCATGACTAAGGGAAAACATGGGCAGGCGCGTTGCTGAGAATTGGGGTACAAGTCAGCCTTAGACAAGGCTGACCTGTGTTTGACCTCACACAGGAAGAAGGAATGGATCCTGATGGAGATAAGTGAACCAGGACAGTCAGTGCTTAGAGACTGTGGACAGGCCCCCAAGGTGGTGGTCAGGGCCCTACACTGGGAGCTCTGTGTGTCGCAGGCAGGGGTACTCTTACTGGCTGGTGGCTTATGTGGACCTGACCAAGAATGAGAACTTGGGAGGATTGAGGTTCTGAACTTCAAGGCCCCTTCATCGTAACCTTGTCTCTCTGTTCCCCTCACTCCACAGTGTTGATGCTGGAGCACAGGAAAACCTCATGCCCTCAAGTACCACCATGTGATTGAGAGCCTTGCGCAGCGAGGTTAAGGACCCTCCACAGAGGTAAGGAGTCAGCCTAAAATGTAGTACTCCATAAAGCAGGCCTGTAGGTTTGAGTGTTGTCAAAAGCCATGAAACCATCCTCTAAAACAATTCTTAGTTCAGCTCCTGCTGCTAGAGAGGCAGGGAGGATCAGTGGTTAGTCTCAGAGTCTGGAGGTGGGCAACCTGGGTTCATAGCTCAGTTGTACCACAAAACCCCTCTGAACCTCAGTCTTTTCATCTGTAACATGGGAGACAGTAGACCTATCTCACTGGGCCGGTGAGAATTGCATAAAACCCTACATTGAGAGGGTTTAGCACAGTGCCTGGCACACAGTAGGTTCTCAAAAAGTATCAGGTGCTACTGTCTGGGGCCCATGCTGGGGGTGCAGATGGATCACCCAGTCCCCGCTCTCAAGAAGCTCCAGGGCTAGTCAGGGAGAGTAGTGATTACTTTCCGTGTCAGGATTGCTTCCAGGTGGAGGCAAGCCTAGGAGGATGGGAAGCTGATAGGCATAGACCCTCTGGAACAGGACTGATCAAATGGCTCTGTCAACCCCAGGAGTGGGCAGGCAATGAATAAATACTGTCGTGTGCCAACAGCTCTACATTCATCTTGAGAGCCTTGCAGTGCAGTGGAAAGATGGCTGGGCTGCTTAGTGAGAGAGTGGGTGCCTGCACCATCTTTCTGCCGTGTCTCAACCATGTGATCTTGGGCAAGTCATTGACTTCAGGATTCATTCAGTACTTCAGCCAGTCCTCATTTCTACTGAATTCCCATTAACTATAGTGATTAAGCTGGGGACCGTGGTAGAGAGGGGGTCAGTATAGCAGGACTCCCTCAACCCCCGGAACAGTGTCTAGGAGGCACTGAGACAGAGAGTCAATGTACCTGACCCCGGGTGAAAACAACAGCAAGGGCAGGGTGATCACGGTGGGCCCCTTGGAGAAATTGTCAGGAGCGAGGTGCTGGGTTAAACACTGTAAATTCAATCCTAAAAAAAAATTCCTCTATTATTTTCTCCACTTTAGAGGTGTGGAAATAGTGGCACCGAGAGATGAAGACATGCACTGAAGGATTCACAGTGTGAGCCAAATAGCTGGGATTTGACCCCAGGCAGTGGGGCCAAAGAGCGGATACTTTCAAATTGTGGTGCTGGAGAAGCCTCTTGAGAGTTCCTTGGACTGCAAGGAGATCCAACCAGTCAATACTAAAAGAAATCAACCCTGAATATTCACTGGAAGGACTGATGCTGAAGTTGAAACTCCAATACTTTGGCCACCTTATGCGAAGAGCTGATTGATTGGAAAAGACCTTGATGCTGAGAAAGATTGAGGGCAGGAGGAGAAGGGGGTGACAGAAGATGAGATGATTGGACGGCATCACTGACTCAATGGACATGAGTTTGAGCAAACTTTAGGAGATGGTGAAGGACAGGGAAGCCTGGTGTGCTGCAGTCCATGGGGTTGTAAAGAGTCAGACACGACTGAGTGACTGAACAACAGTGGGGTTCTGTGAACCACTGGGTGATGCTGTTACTGCAGAGGACAAGATGCCGGAGGGTGGGTGGAGGGTACATCATTTCGTCTGAGTTGGTGGTGGCTTGTCAGGAAGGCTTCCTGGAAGAAGCTCCATCTCAGATGAGCCATGAGGGATAAGTAGAAATTGTCAGTTGAATGAAAGGGCAGGGAGGTGCTGGGGGAAGAGCAAAGGTTAACCAAAGAAAGAAGATGGGATCCTGCTGCCAAGAGCTTTGGTCTGGTCTGAAGGACAGATGGCTGGGCTGGATATAAGCATGTGTGTGTGTGTGTAACCAGTCTTGAGAGATAGCAGTTATGGTTAGATTATTCAGGACCTAATAAGCCATTAGAAGTATAAACTTAGGAGCTGTGGAGAGCAACCAAGGATTTTTAAAGCAGGTTGTTGATGTGACCAGACTTGTGATTTAGGGTGATAGTCCTGGTGGCTGCATGAGGCGTGGCCTGGAGAGACAAGCCTGGAAGCCATGAGCCCAGTCCAAGCCACCAGCATCTCTTGCCTGGACCATTGCAACAGTAGTCCAGGTGAGAGATGGAGGTGGCTCAGGCAGGGTGGGGACAGTGACGATGGAAAGACCTGTGTGCGTATGAAGTCAGTTGAGATTTATTTATCGGTAATATGGGGAAATGGGCCAGTCCTGTTTCCCTGAGGGTGTAATTGAATAGATGAAATGAGATGAAATTGAGAGCTAATAAACTCACTTGCTAAATTGCAGAGCCCTGTGCAGGGGTGCAGGCTGTTTAGCCCAGGCAGCCACTGGGGATGAGACGGGGCCAGATGCAATTGTCCCTCCAGATATGCTTCCTACTCCCTGGACAAACTGCTCTAATATTCATTAGTTGTGCCTCCTTGGGTTAGTCACTTCCCTTTCTCTAAGCTTCTATCTTCTCCTTCAGTCAGTCCGTTCAGTCACTCAGTCGTGTCCAACTCTTTGCGACCCCATGAATTGCAGCACACCAGGCCTCCCTGTCCATCACCAACTTCCGGAGATCACTCAACTCTTATCTTCTCCTTATGTTGTTGCAAATATGAGTAAGATAATGTGCAGAGTACTTAACATTGTGCCACCAAGGAAGTGCTAGGAAATAAAAATCTTTACAAGGCTAGCATCTCTTCCACTACTCCGTGTACAAAGATCATGGGGCCTGGCTGCCAGGAGGTGTCCCACAGGCACTGTCGCCTGAGGGACCCTCATCCCTGCCAGCATCTCAGCAAGTCAGCGACATATTGCCTAGATGCCCCCAAGGAATGAGAAGATGTCAATGGCCTTTCCTGCTTTGCAGAATCTGCCTTAAATTTTTGACCATCAATTTCCCCCAGTCCCCTTCGGTTCATTTCCATCTGCTTAAGTACATTCATGGCAGAGATCCAGTCCAAAGTGGTTAAATGCCACACAAGCCACTGACCCACAAGGATGGACATGTTTCATGGGACGAGGATCCGTATGCCTGGGAATGCCCATCTAACTACATTCTTGTTTCCAAGCCAAACACAAAACTCGGAAATCTTGTCTTCCATTGCCTACAGCGCAAAGGGCAGTCTCTTTAGAACCAGATTCCCAGCCATGCCCAGTTGGAACCACAGCTTCCCACCTTATCTGCTTTGACTCTTGTTTCCCAGCTATGCTGGACTTAAAAAAGCATATGGTGGTCCAGTGGCTAAGACTCTGTGCTCCCAATGCAGGGGGCCTGAGTTCCATCCCTGGTCAAGGAACTAGATCCCATTTGGTGTAACTATCGGTAAGATCCGGCACAGCCAAATAAATAAACAAATTAAAAAAGAAAAGAAAAGCATCTGCCCCTTCTTTCCTCATCATTACTTACGCTTTCCTTCCTCACAGAATCAAACTCTCCTCTCTTCCCTGTCTGAAACAATGTCTGTTTTACTCCAGAGGGTAGCAGTATACAAGCAGGACCAGGACTAAGATCGAGAGCCTAGGGTTCAGATTTCAGGATGTGCTCACCTTCAGCGTCGTGCAGGTTCAGGGAGCACCTTCTTCAGTTTTGCAGCTTGCCCTTACCTGGCCCAATAAAGGGGAGATGTCAGATCGGTGCCTGGGTGGGTGTTATGTTTTCAGAACTGCTTCCCAATGGGGTGAGCTCCCCTCATTGGAGGGGTTCAAGCAGAAGGTGGTCAGCTGCCTCTTAGGGTTGTTGAAGGGGGCACTTCTGTACTAGCTGGCAGGTGGAGTAGGTGCTTCTGAGGTCTTCCATCTTTTGGAAGTTAGGATTTATGGAGCCCTCCCTGATCCCACAGCTTAGGGCTGTCCTTCTTTTCAACTCTGCTTTTACCTCCAAGATCATTCATCTGGCAATTAACCACAGGCTGCCTCGTGACAGCTCTTGTACTGCTGCTTTTTCATTTCAAATTTCACGAGTGTATGTGTCATTTTCTGAATAGCGTTCCACATGCACTGAGGACAAGGATTGAACTGCACACTTTCTGTTCTCTCTCAGTGGATATGAGAGCCTCTCTAGTGTTTATTCAAAATCCTCTCTGTGCTGATACTTCATATCTCACCTAATTCAATGATCACATCAACCCCTTGGGCAGATCTTATTAATGAGCCTAGCCTATTCTAGAGATGAGAAACTGGAGGCTTCCTGAGTTATTAGTGATATTAGTTCATTAATTAATATTAGCTACTGTTTAAAATGGAAATGCAGGACTGAAGGTATCAGACTGGGTGTGGAGCTTTGGGCAAATTGCTTAAGGCCTTTGTGCCTCAGTCTCCTCACTATAAAATGGGATAATAACATCCTTGATTTCACAGGTTCTTATGAGAGTTGAATAAGTGAACAAACACATAAAGCTCTTAGAATAATGCATTTCCTGAGCTTTCTGTGCATGTTACCTGTTATTATTATTGTCATCATTATCCATAATAATAGGAAAGAGAATGAGTAGAATGTGAGTCTTAGTATTTCCAGGTGTATGAATAGATCTGGACCAGTCACCCAGATAGGAAGACAGGCCACTTACCGTTAGAGCTGGTGAATTTTCTCAGAATTGTCCCTCTCCTCAAGAGAGAATCCTGCCCAGAGTCATTTGTAGACTGGAGACGTGGATCTCTCATGAATCTAACTGACAAGAATCACTGCCACAGAACTCGCTCACCTTTGAGGAAACTTCATAAAAGTATTTTCAAAACTACAAAGCTGGAGGGTGAGTCTTGGTCTTCATTCATTCATTCATTCATTCATTGATTAAAAACATGTTGTCAGGTTTCTGTGAGCTAGGCACTCTGCTAGCAGATGAGGATGGAAAAAGCAGAATCTTTGCTCTGAAGCCTTCATAGTCTGGGGGATCAGTGGACCCAGTGATCCCTGGCCCGATAAAGCCAGGCTGTGCTCAGAGAGGAGTCGAGAGACAACCAGGCTGCCTTCTGCCTCTTCACTACAACCCCAGAGAGGGAAGGGGTTCTTGAGGGACGAGGAAAATTACTGCGAGAAATTGCAGCTGATCCACACAGCTCAGCGAGGAGGGAGATCAGGAGGGAGGTGGAGATGTTTGTACCAGTTGCCAGGTGCGCGTGGAAGAAATGGAGCAAGTTCTTGGGGGGACCACCCAAACCTCTGTCCTCCCCCCCCAGCTGAGCAAGAACAGGCTCTGGAAAGACCTGCCCTGCCTGCCAGTGCCTCTGACCATGGTTGGCTGCTAAAGGAGCACTTTCGTTGCTGTTGGGAAGGCAAACATTGTTTGCCTTTCTGTCACTTAAAACAATGTGGTGTTGTGACACTCTGGAATCTGAAGATAAATGTTTAATAAAAGGATTCAATTTGATATAATGTCAAAACTTAATTAGAGCCACAATGCACAGAGGGCTTTGCAGGGCCTTTAATTAGGACCCATTTCAGGGTCTGGTCTGATAAATCTCCGGCACTATGGAGGGGCTGCCTGGACTGCGATGGCACCTCTGAGCCTGAGGCCTGCTGTCTGCAGATTCTAGTTCAAGGGCACTGCTTTCTGCAGCTCTAGGAGAGGTAATGTAGGGTCTTAGCTCACTCAGTGGGTGGAAATCTACATCTCCTTAGGGTTGGGGTTGGAATGCATAACCATAGAAGATGCAAAGGAACCCTAACCCGTGTGAGCCTCAAGGTTGTAACCTCAGGTTAAGTGAGGACTCCTTAAACAGGGGAGCTGTCTTCAAGCCCACTTGGCCCCTGACCCTAGGGGCAGAGAAGGTCCCAGCTGCTGGACACTGGTTGATAATCATGTTTTTGATCCTAGCCAGGGCTCACATTTTGCAGATATGTACTGATACAGCTGGGCTTCCCCGGTGGTGCTAGTGGTATAGAGTGAGTGAGTGAGTGAAGTTGCTTAGTTGTGTCCGACTCTTTGCGACCCCGTGGACTGTAGCCCACCAGGTTCCTCCGTCCATGGGATTCTCCAGGCAAGAATACTGGAGTGTGTTGCCATTTCCTTCTCCAGAGGATCTTCCCAACCCAGGAATTGAACCCAGGTCTCCCGCATTGCAGGCAGACACTTTAACCTCTGAGCCACCAGGTATAGAACCCACCTGCCAATTCAGGAGACGTGAGAGATGTGGGTTCAACCCCAGAGTCAGGAAGATCCCCTGGAGGAGGGCATGGCAACCCACTCCTGTAGTCTTGCTGGGAGAATCCCATGGACAGAGGAGCCTGTTGGGCTACAGTCCACAGGGTTGCAAAGAGTCAGATACGACTGAACGACTTGGCATGCACACACTGATAAAGCTATACTTGTGGTCTTACTGCATGGCAAACAGATGGGGAAACAGTGGAAACAGTAGCTGCCTTTATTTTTCTGGGCTCCAAAATCAATTTAGATGGTGATTGCAGCCATGAAATTAAAAGACACTTACTCCTTGGAAGGAAAGTTATGACCAACATAGACAGCATATTAAAAAGCAGAGACATTACTTTGCCAGAAAAGGTCCATCTAGTCAAGGCTATGGTTTTCCCATAGTCATGTATGGATGTGAGAGTTGGACTGCGAAGAAGGCTGAGCGCCGAAGAATTGATGCTTTTGAATTGTGGCGTTGGAGAAGACTCTTGAGAGTCCCTTGGACTGCAAGAAGATCCAACCAGCCCATCCTAAAGGAGACCAGTCCTGGGTGTTCATTGGAGGGACTGATGTTGAAGCTGAAACTCCAATACTTTGGCCGCCTGATGCGAAGAGCTGACTCATTCGAAAAAACCCTGATACTGGGAAAGATTGAGGGCAGGAGGAGAAGGGGATGATAGAGGATGAAATGGTTGGATGACATCACCGATTCAATGGACATGGGTTTGGGTGGACTCCGGAAGTTGGTGATGGACAGGGAGACCTGGCGTGCTGCAGTCCATGGGGTTGCAAAGAGTCAGACAAGACTGAGCGACTGAACTGAACTGAAGGTGAGTTAGTAACGTGAATGCTGTCTAAGCACCCCCAACTCCCCCTTTCCCCACTGCCATGGCCACACTGGCCCCTCCTTCAGGGTCTCCTGTACTGCTCCAGCAGCCAGCTACTAAAGTATGAGAGCCTGACGCAGGGTGTCACCAAGATGCTGGTCCAGCACCAGGGTCGGTAGCCATGCAAAATGCTGCCCCTCCCTCCAATTCTAGCCTTAAAAGTGGCAGCATTCTTGGTGACAAGAGGTTATAGACCTAGTAGTAGGAGCTTCAGAGTCAGACCTCAATGAATTCCGTTGCTTCTGCACTGCCAGCTATGAGCTGTGTTAGCACTCTGAGCCTCTTCTGTGAAGGGGGTTAATAACACCTACATCAGAACATTGTTGTAAAAAATCAAAGAATGTAAACAACGTGGGTGGGTGTAATGGTTAGCACTTTAGATTCATACTCCAGCCATCTAAGTCCAAGTATCAGTGGGATGTTTTTAAGGGATATAGAGTGTAGAGCGTAATATCTGGAGCAGATTGTCTAGGTTCAAATCTCAACTCTGCCACTTACTAACCATGATGACTTTGGTCAAGAAATGTCACCTCGCAGTGAATTTCCTTATCTGGCAAATGATATCACGAGTATCTATGGAGTTGTTAGAAGTATAAATAAGCTAATAGGCTGAGGAGAATATCTAGTGCAGAGTAGGAACTCAGCAAATGTTACTATGTTATTATCATGTAAATAATGGCACAGAATGGGTGCTGGATAAATGGTAGCAGCTTCTAACCACTTTTGAAAATGGTCTTTATCAGTATACTTCTTCATCGTTATCAATGTTTTATCTTGGTATTGGTCCTCCAAACCTCACAACTTCTTAGAGGAAGGAAGGCCACCTCATGGTGATGCTTCTTGTCTCATCTTTTCCAACTGGCCTGCATCTGCCTGTTTATTTGGCTTGTGATATAATCAACACAAGCATGCAGGCTGAAAGAATGCCCTCCCCCATGGCTCCCCAATCTTCGTTTCCCCAAATGTACCATGTCCATTATCCTTCAGGCTATGCTGCAACTTAGTGGGCATCCAATAACTTTCAGATCAATGAATACTGAAGGAATTCAGATCAAGGAAGTTTTTCATCCTAAACTTGGGAGAGGACTTTTTAAAAAGCTTTTTATTTTGTATTGGGGTTTGGCTGATTAACAATGTTGTGATAGTTTCAGGTGGGCAACAAAAGGACTCAACCATACATAAACATGTATCCATCTCCCCCCAAATTCCCCTCCCATCCAGGCTGCCGCATAACTCTGAGCAGAGTCCCATGTACTATACACGAGGTTCTTGTTGGTTACCCATTTAATACACAGCAGGGTGTACCTGTCCCTAACTATCCTTTCCCCTCATCCTTCCCCCTGGCAACCATAAGTTTGTTCTCTAAGTCTGTGAGTCTCTTTCTGTTTTGTAAGTTCATTTGTATCATTTCTGTTTAGGTTCCACATATTACAGATGTCATATGACACTTCTTCTCTGACTTACCTCACCCAGGATGACAATCTCTAGGTCCATCCATGTTTGCTGCAAATGGCATTATTTCATGGGAGAGGAAGTTTTTAACCTGTGGTTTACTGATTGCAGACATTTCATCAGCTAGACATGCATGAATATTGTGATTTCCAAAGTGTGTTTTGCTGATCGCAGCCCAAGAAATGCTAGTAAGGGATACACCATGATGGTTCCATTAAGCTGGAGCAATTCTGGGCTAAATGAGGTAAATAGGTTTCTTTACTGTAGGGCTTTTCTGAGCCTTTACTATGCTAATTGCATTGTCAGACTCACCTGTGGGAACACAGTGTACAACCTTTCCAAAAATTGTGTGTGTGTTTCATCTCGGGTGCAGATTCTTTGCATTGTCCTTTGGGAAACACTGCACTAAATTAATCTTGTATTTTACACCTGTGCTTTTATGCAGAGCAGAGGGTAATGAAAAAACTAGAGTACAAAGGTTTCCAACACCTTTTTTTTTTCCTTAAGCACTAGCGTGGGAGGAATTTTTACACATGTCCCTACAGTACCCACCTGCCTCCACTGTGCCCTGTTGGCATCATTTGACCCAGCTGAGCGCTTCTGCCCCCTGATACATCCTCTTCCCTTCATGCCTCAGACCCCAGAGTTGCCTGGTTTTCTTTCTGCTCATCTTCAGACTCGTTTGCAAGCTCCTTTCCCTCTGATTATCTCATTCATTTGGTGTCCTTGGGGCTCTCCCCTTGACCCTCTTCTCTTTTCATTCTATGTAAGTTCTTATAAGAATCTCATTTCACAGCTTCAATTTTCATCTCCATACTGATGATCCATGAATCTCTATGTCTAACCCAAAACTGTCTTTTTACCTCTGACTTAATGGTGCACTGGCTTCTCCCCTCTGACAAGCATCCCACAGATATCTACACCTCAACTTGAACCTTCTTTTCAGAGGCTCTCTCTGGATAAACTATGCCTTCATCCAGCTGTTGTCCCAAGCTGCAAATATCAGTCATCCTTGATTTCTACCTCTCCATTCTCACTCTCGCCTAATCGCCAGTTCTTTAAAACATCTTGAATCGTTCATATCTCAGTCTGGACCACTCCTGACTTTTGTGCATTATCACAGCACCCTCCACCTTGCTCACATCCAACCACTTCCAATCTACTCTCCACTCTGTAGCCACTGTGATTTGCAAAAGGCTAAATCTGGGCTGCCCCTTCTCTGCTTGAAGACCTTTAATGGCTCCCTATTCCTACATGATGGGTCTTTTGTCAAGGCCTCCCTGATTCAGCACAATCTGACTGCCTCTTAAATCGCTAGCCTCACCCCTCTCCAGAAGCCAGAGCCCAGCCCCCCTCAGCTGCTCTGCCTCCTGTGAGCCACTCCTTGTCCTCCTCCTATCTTGAATGTCCCCAAATCCTTTCTGTATCCCTTCTCTTCCCTACAATTCCCTCTTCTCTGCCCTACCCCCATGCCTCCTATCGGTGCTTCAGCTCTCAGTTTACTCATCAATTCCTCTAGGAAGGCTTCCGTGAAGTCTGCTCCTCCTTGCACATCACCCCAGAGAATGGGCTGACCCCTCTTTCCTTTCCTACAGCCTTCCATGCTCAGCTATTTGGTAGCATTTCCCACACCATCTTGACACTCTGCTTTAGCCTATTTCCTTGCCTCTTAAAAAGCTACTGTGCTTACCCTCATGTTCTTAGGTGAAAGGTTGCCTGCCCACCTTCCTGTATCGCCAGATATGCCCACGCACCATCTCAGCTCTCCCCAGGGAGCCAGCAGGGTATTGAGGATAACAGGTAGTGGAGACTGTGAAGCCACAATCAATTTTGCTGAGTTAGTGGAGCCAGTGAAAGGCTTGTGGAGAAGAGATTGCAACAATTGACTCAAATGAGGTTTGGGGATTTTCTGTGGTTTGCAACAACCCATTTGCCCATTACCAGTTGTGATGTGGAATTGGCAGCACTGACATATGGCCTGGGTCTACTGCAAGGGAGGGAGCGGGCTCTGGTGCCTGGGGGCAGAACTGATTTCTCCTTTCCCAACTTCTCTTGTGTCTTCTCTTATCCCTGGATCAATGCCAGATTGACAGCAAGGGTCTTTGTCACTAGGCACTGTGATTTGGTGTACTTCCTGTCTCCCTCATTAAATGATGCCCACCCTTGGAGCAGGTATTGCAGAGGTTTTATTCACAATATATTCCCAGTGCACAGCAAGGGCCTTGGCTTATACCAGGTGTTCTGCGGAATGAATGAATTGAATGAATGTGTCCACAGTCATAAGCACACGAAGTTCACGGCTTTTGGAAGTGAACACATCTGGTGTGAATCTTGGTTTTATCACTCACAGCTCAGTTGAGGCCCAGTTTCCTCATCCAAAAAAAAGGTGTGTAATCATATCTACCTCATAGGCTCACTATGAAGGTAAAAGGAAGAAATCTGTGCAAAATCCTTATCTCTGGTATATCTAGTAGGTGTCCCATAGAACGTCCATCTCTCATCCCTCTTCAGTTCAAAAGGCAATGTGTGTGGTGGGAAGGAGATGGGCGTGGGAATCAGATAAGGATTGAACTCTGTATTCATCGCATCTCTGAGCCTGTTTGTTCACCTGTAAAATGGATTAATAGCTTCTGCTTTTGAGGTTTTCCAAGAAGATTCATCCAGATAATTTATGTTTAACACCTGCCTCATTCTAGAGTCTGGTAACTCTGTTAGTCATCAATCTAAAACTTAGAAGCTCAACACATTTTAGCCGTTTGCCAAGAGTATAAACATGACTTGCAGAGTCCACCTGACCATAGTCGCTGACAAATTAACACGTGCTGAGTGACTGCTTCTGATTTTATGTGGCTACAGGGATTTGATCTCTGGGTCAGGAAGATCCCCTGGAGTAGGAAATAACAACCCACTCCGGTATCCTCCAGTATCCTGGAAAATTCCATGGACAGAGGAGCCTGGCGGGCTAAAGTCCCTGGGGTCACAGAGAGTCGGACATGACCGGGCACACCCGCGCACACACACTCCATCCTAGGCAGAGGGGGAGGGCAGAAGGGAGGGGTGGATGGTGAAGTCTGAGCTGTGTGCTGGTGACACCTGGTGGTTTTTGAATAGGCTCCAGGACTTGGGTCCGGGACACTGCCAGCCTCTCTTCTGTGACTTTGCTCCCTTGGGTCTTGGAAGCACTGACCTCCCCTTTCTTCCCAAAGAGGAGCCCGCTGCCATATGGCCGTGACTTCAGCTGGCCTGGAACCTGGGTGGAACCCGGAGGAAAGCAGCCAAGCGTGCCTGCAGGGGCCCCTGCGAGGCAGCTGTATTCTGCCCACATCCCGGGCTGGAGGCTGCCCCGATCTGCTGCCAGATCTCTCTCTGCCCTCACATGAGTGACTGGCTTTCCCCTTCCTGGGCAGACAGGTGGCGGCTATATGTGCTTGGTTCCCCTCCACCTCTCTGCCATTCTGCTGGCCTCTGATGTGTGCCTGGCCCTGCTCCTGATGAGCCAGAAAGAGTGAAGTGGGCGTGAAAAAGCAAGGGGTGTCTCTGAGAGTGGATGTGGCTGCTCATCCAGAACTAGCCTCCAGTTTTGAAAGGAGGAGGGAAGCAACAGAATGGTATGCAGAGAGAACTTAGAGAAAAGGGACGGAAATTCACTGTTAGTGAGTGCCTACTACACGCCTGGCACTTTCCATAAAAGATCTTTTAAAAGTCTTGCAACCAAACACTCGGAAATCAGAAAGATTGATAAGGGATTGCCCAAGATTACACAGCAGCCATGGGCCAGAACCAAGATTTAAACCCAGTCTTGTCCAACTCCCAGCTCTATGCTCAGCCCAGTGCATCATGATTTCTCAAACTTGAGTAGTGTTTAGGGGGGTATTAAGTGAATGTAATTCTTTTAAAAAATTATTGTTTATTTTAAATTGATTTCTATTGGTGTATAGTTGCTTTTACATGTTGTATTAGTTTCTGCTGTACAGCAAAGTGAATCAGCTATATTTTTACATACATCCCCTCTTTTGTAGATTTCCTTCCCATTTAGGTAAGCGCGGAGTACTGAGTAGAGTTCCCTGTGTTATACAGTAGGTTCTCATTAGTTATCTATTTTGCACACAGTATCAATAGTGTATATATGTTAATCCCAGTCTCCTAATTCATCCTCCTTCCTTTCCCCCGTGGTGTTTATACGTTTGTTCTCTATGTCTATGTCAAGTGAATATAACTCTTATGGCTCTGTAGGTTGACAGATTTTTAAAAATTCTGATGTTTAAAATGCAAAAACGAATGTCTTACGCTCACAGCATATGAGCTTATTGCTCTTATACAATTCTAAACCATAACAAAATTACCAAGGAAGTACAGAAGGGCAGCACTAATCGAATTCAAATGAACAACACTGATTTAATGTGAAGAGTGATGTTGTTTTCCTGGAGCCTCTTTTGAGTTCATTATGCTTTGGCCAATACGTGCCAAGTGATTACTCTGTTTATCTACCAATGTTTTCACTTTGAATTATCTCAAGACCCTCACAGATAAATACCACTACTAACTAAAAAAGAAGATATATATGAATATGTATGTAAATGTATGAATATATACATTGATTATAAATATCTGGATTACTTGGCTGTACAGCCAAGTAATGCTGTGTTAGTTTCTGCTGTACAGCAAAGTGACTCAGCTATATGTTTACATACATCCCTTCTTTTTTAGGGTTCCTTCCCATTTAGGTAACCACGGAGTACTGAGTAGATTTAGCTTCAGTAAACCTGAAATTAACACAACATTGTAAGTTAACTATACTTAAAAAAAAGGCCCTGCCAACATGCCATTTGACCTCAGTTTACAGGAGCCTGTCATCCACGTTTGCTTCTTTGTTTTCTCCTTAGCCTGTGACAATTAAGGCAGTAAATTCCTTGCCAAATACTACTACTTTTGTGATATAAAATTAAATTTATCAAATATTTTAAGAAGTGAAAGCGATATTCTACAAGTCTGACTTCCCACTGCCACCAACCACAGCAAGAGAGAAGTTCAATCATTGTCACGTAAAAGATTTCAACCCAAGGGCCGATTGTTGTCACTTGAAAGTGGGACATACCTGCCACCTCAGTGGCAGCTGGACATGTTTATCAACCTGTTAAAAGTTAAGTGCTGTCACTTGGGGGTGGTTGCTCTGCGTGAACACAAAGGCAAGCTCCAGCACGGAATGGTGTTCAAAGATCTGTATAAGCCAGTTATGCATAAGTGGATTTTTTTTTTTTTTTTTGCATAAGTGGATTTTAAAAGATTATCATCAACTAGAAAATGCATACGTGTATGGCCACACACACACACACATACATACACAGAGCGTGGACCTGAGCCCAGGCAAGAGGTCACTCTGGGGAATCGTTCCTTGCCCTCTGTGACTGTCCTCAGATTAGATGAGCAAAGACAAGCGATGGGACAGTCACCTTTCAGCACAAATCTTCCAAATCTGTTTGCAGAAAGCAAGTGGCTTAGAAAAACATTCTCTTACTGGCAGGAAAACTTAAGGCAGGTGGTCTTCTGGGAGGCAACTGAATGACTCTCAGCCAAGTGACAGCACAACTCTTGCTGCAGAGCGAGGCTTATAGTATGGGAAGAAGTGTGTTCCTATGGATGCCCTTGGAGGAAAAAGATACTGAAGTTTTTTTTTTCCCTTTTCCTTAAACGAAACAATTGCTACCTACAAAATCTCTTCTGGTTCCTTCTGCCCGTTCCTTTGTTCTATGATGTGGTGGACTGTTTGAAAGTATATAGACTTAGGAGGGAGGCATCTCGGATCTGAATGCCAGCAACACTGTTTCCTGGCTGTGTGACCTTGGGCAAGTTACTTAACCTCTCTGTGCCTCTTTCTGCTCATCTGTAAAATGGTGCTGATGGTACTGTGTGGCCACCTACAGGGTTTGTTATGGAACTCATATGAGGCATCATATTAAATACTCAGTGTTTGGTCTTGTATCATTGAGTCCATGAGCCAGTGCAGGATCACATTGCATCATTCACCACCTTGCACCTGGCCAGAGGCCAGTAAGAGCTCTAGAAAGGAGGAATATGGTATTTGCTATTCTAGTCCTTATCCTTCAAGAAGGCTGAGTTGGGTTGCACCTCCTCTAGGAAGATTTCCCTACTTCCAGAAGCTCAGCGAGAGAAAGAGAGAGATGTCTTCATCAAGTCCACCCCCTGGCTGCTGGATTTGCCCCCAAGTCTGTGCTTCTTTGTTCCAGTCACAAACTTTACCTTTAAGACTCTTTTCTTAAAAAAAAAAAAAAAAGGGTATTTATTTTTGACTGTGTCTTCGTTGCTGCCCAGGCTCTTCTCCGGTTGTGGAGAGTGGGGGCTTCCCTTAGTTTCTAGGGTTCTCATTGCGATGGTGCTCTGCTTGCAGAGCACAGGCTCTACGGGGCTTGGGCTTCGGCAGTTGTGGCTTCCAGTCTCTAGAGCGCAGGTGCAAGAGTTGTGGTGCTTGGCCTTAGTTGCTCCACGGCATGTAGGATCTTCCTGATCCAAGGACTGAACCCACGTATCCTGCACTGGCAGGCAGATTCCTTACCACTAAGGCACCAGGGAAGCCCTATCTTTAAGAATCTCACATCTTATGAGATAGGAGCAATTTGAGAGCAAAGATGACTATTTTGGACTAAACTTAATGAGGAATACTGATATGGCATAGGTACTGAAATCATTCTTGAAATAGACAAAGGAGAAGTAAGAACAGAGTGAATTCTATCACTAGTGCCCCATGTGCTTTTTACTGAAAAAATCGAAGATTACGTAGAGTTTGTGCAGGCATGTGCACGTGTGCGCACACCTCCTGCCCCACAGGAGCTTCCCCTTTTTGCTCCATGCACCGTGGGTGTTAGGACACATGCTTACCCCTGTTTTTCCTGCAGTGCAGCTGCATTTATCTCCTGAGACAGTGTCTTCTTCAACCAGGCATCAGAGAAACAAAAAGATACTGGCAAATAATAGATGCTCAGTAACTATTTCTTGAATGGAGTTGAATTAAAGAGACAACTGGTACTCTAGTCATTTAAGACAAACTTGCAGGTTTGCGAGGCAAGCTACACTGTTTTCCATCCTGTTAAATATGCATGTTGGTTCATGTATTTGCCAACGACAACAGCAATTAAACAGCGGGTGACATTTACTGAGAACTCACTATCTGCTGTTCACTCTACTCAATACTTTATGTCTGTGATCTCATTTAACCTTCCAAGCAATGATAACAAAGCAGGCTCTACTACCATTCCCTGTTTGGAAGCTGGGAAACTGATACATAGAGAAGTGAAGTGACCTGCCCACGGTTGCTTAACTAACTGATGGAGGTGGGAATTCAGAGTTTGCTGGCTGGCTCAGCCTATGTTTCCTGAATCCCTGCATGCATTGGGTACACTCTAGGCATGGTACTAATTACACCATCAGTGGCTCTCAATTGTCTGTGTGTCCCAGAATGTCCTGGAGTCAACATACAGGGTGCTGTACCCTAGTCCCAGAGTTTCTGATCGAGTGAGCTTGGGATGAAGGCAGAAAATCTGCCTTCCTAACACCTCTCAGGTGCTGGTGGTCTGGGAACACACTGTCAGTGCCATTGGTCTCTTTCTACCCTAACGAGGAAAAGCACTGTTAGCAATGTATGCAGATACAAGCTATAGAACTGGGCTGGTGCCAATAAAATGCCCAGTGAGAACAGAAATTCATCTCTGGGACTCGAGTGGGGAGAATGAACAATTTGTAGACCCTTCGTATGTGCCAGCCCTGCTTTGACACTAAGCTATTTCAAAGGCAAGGCAGCTTCCTTATTCAGTCTTTACAAGGTGGAGAAGTTACAGAGGCATAAATTTGGAGAAGGTTTTGAAGTGGTAAGTGATATAGCATTTGGCATTTGTATGCTGGAGATGGAGCAACTCAGTAAAGATCACAGCTGTGCCCTTCTTGGTCAAGTCACTTTGGGCAAATGATGTAACCACCTTGTGCTCAGTTTCCAGTCTGAGAAATGGGGTTCTAGGAGGACCTACCTTACAATGTTCACCATGAGAGTCAAGTGACTTAGAATGGCAGTGCCTGGCCCAGAGTTTGTCAATGACTTTGCTAATTGTTAGCACAGAAAGACTGAAAGAGTGAGGCTCAAGCCACAGAAAGCGTATTGGACTGAGAGTTAGGAGAATTGCTTAAAAACACATGGGAAGAATTTCCCTGCTGCTCCAGTGGTTAAGAATCCGCCTGCTAATGCAGGGGATGTGGGTTTCATCTCCGATCTGGGACGATCACACTTGCCGCTGGGCAGCTAAGCCCATGCACCACAACCACTGAGCCTGCGCTCTGGAACCTGTGAGCCACAGCTACGGAGCTCACCCGCCTAGAGCCTGTGCTCCACAAGAGAAGCCACCACAATGAGAAGCCGCACATCGCATCAAAGAGTAGCTACTGCTTTCTGCACCTAGAGAAAGCCTGTGTGCAACAAAAACCCAGTGCAGAAAAAAAAAAAAAATCCCCAGAAAACAAAACGAACTAACCAACTAAACATGGCAACAATGATCTGATGATAATGATGGCAATAATAAAGTGTATTTGTATTTCTTATTGAGATATTTGTAGGCCAGTCACGAGCAAAATGGTTTACAGCAAAATTTCACTGAGTCCTCCTAGTAATCCCAGTTATTACCTCTGTTTTCAGGAGGGAGAGACTGAGGCTCTACCTGGCCTCGTCAACATGCTGTGTGACCTTGGGCGAGTTGCCTGACCTCTCTGGGCCTCTGGCGGGGGCGGGGGGGGGTGGCCTCAGTGGTCTCTAAGGGCTGTGCTGCTCCTGCCTGGTGACTCCTCAGCCTGTATCATTAAGACACATCAGTTCTTAAAGCTTTGTGATCCCCAGAGCTGGGAGCTCCTCTCCCTCAAGCTTCAGGCATCAAAAGTTCCCTAGAATTCCTGATTTGGAATTCAAGACACCTAATGAATCATTCCCAAACCATGTAGTACTTTTGACTGCTGGGCATCTGTGTGGGAGGTGGCAGGATGGCCAAGGTGAAGCTGTGAAACAGGCAGAAGTTTCTGGCATCTTCTCAGCCCACTCAGTGGTGGGAGCAATGACCCTTCTTATCCACTTGCTGGGTAACACACGCATTCCTGTAGGCTCTCTCAGCCTGTGTAGAGCGCCTATAAGGGAAGGGCATGGAAAGGTTTCCTTCTATAGATGATAATACGGGCCCAGAGAAGTCAAGCTGCTTGTCCAGAGCCACTCAGCATGAGCATCAGAGCCAGTATTTGAACTCAGGCTTGTCTGTGTATGAAGCCCATGTTAGTGACTACCACCCTAAACTGTCTCTCCGTGTTTATTTCTTCCTCTTTCTCCTGATTTCTAGTTGTCCCTTCACTGTGCTGGTCCCTCTCTGAACTTGCTCTTAGTGTCCCAGAAAAGATCTGAAAGCACCTTCAAGGTACTAAGAAGCAGCAAAGACACTCAACCCTCAGACTGATTTGATAGCTCCGGGGTGAGGTGGTCTCCTGACCATGAACCCCAGGGCCAGATGATCACTGGGGTCCCTTCTGGATCTAACATTCTTTGAAGTGAGGTCCTGCAACTCCATTAGACTTTGCACAATCCCAGGTGTGGGAACTGTAGCACATTTCAAAAATTAAACTCAAACTTGTTCTTTATATAGAAGAAAAACACTAGATATTGAGTCTGAAAACTCACTCTGACTCCCCCAGCAACTCACTGTGTATGATCCTTGGGCAAGTCACTCCCCTTCTCTGGGCCTCATTTTAAATGAGGTTCGGATGAGGTGCTTCTTCTTGGCTTTATAATTAGGAGATCACATCCTGCCTTCCAGTTGCTTGTATACCTGCCCACCCATGCTGGAGGGCAGGGTTTCCCCAGGAGGACACCAGTACCCTTTCTGTGCCTTGGGCAGTGTTTCCAGGGTCCAGACAGTGCTACTCACAAATTCTGTGTTCAGTCAGTGCTGTAGAACGAATGAATGGTGCTTCAGTGCATCTAGCAGGCTGTTCCACTCTGCACATGGTAGCATATTACATCCAGATAATCACCCACGATAGCAGCTAATCTGGGTTCTTAAAAAGGAACCGTATTCTGTTTTGTCTGACTTGATAAAATAGCTCAGCTTCGGAGACATTGTGTTTATCTTTAACTACAGTTGAAAAAAATAATTTCTAGTAAAGCCTTCTGAAAGTAATTTGACAGTCTGGGGTTTTCTACCTCTAGTCATTTTTCTTGGAGAAAAGCAAACAATGAAAACAAATGCTCCTCAGTTACAGGCAATGCTACTTGGGGATTTAAAGTCACAGATAGGAAAAATGTAGCAGAGCGAGCATGCTGTCTTAAAACCTGGTTATATATTTTCATTGACATCTCTAAAATTCGTGTCACTTGCAGACCAACTAAGAGCTCCAAATTCTAATGCTATTTCTCATCTTGACTTGTTTTGTCTCTGAACCAGTCACATAAATGCACCGCCCCAGTTTGCTCTTTCAGCAAATGATGTCAGCGCCGACTCACTTCCTTCTTGTGCGGCTGTTTCTTTCTCCTCTCTCTATCTACATTTTTGTCTTTTTAAAGACTCATCCAATCCGTATCATTCTTCCTCATTTCCCTTCCTCCTTCCTTCCTCTTTCTCCTCCTTTACCTCTCTTCCTCTTTCTTATTATTCAACTGGATAAAATGTCAGGGCTTTGTTGATCTGTTCTGTTCTTTATCAATGAAGATAATATTTATGGAAGAGCTTTGTGGATTTCATGGCAAAGGCAAGCTGAGAACCTCAGCCAATCAAGAGAGAGCTTTCTTAAGAGTCAAGTAATATTTTGCTTCTAAAACCTGATTCCCAGCCCTTTGTGAGAGTTCCAACTCCAATGTTAAAAGGCATCCCTTTGGGATTTCCCCGGTGATTCAGTGGCTAAGACTCAGCTCCTAACACAAGGGCCCAAGTTCGATCCCTGGTCAGGAAACTAGATCCCATATGCCCCAACTAAAGATCCTGCATGCTGCAACTAAGACCTGGCACAGCCAAGTAAAATAATAAAAATAAATATTAAATTTTAAAAAAGGTATCTGGTTTTCCAAGCAGAAAAATCCTGGCTGATTAGGAGCTCTAGCTAAGGTGATCTTGGGCTCAGCCTTGGCTAGAGGAAGGATGAACAAGTTTAGAGTAAAAACAGGCCCAAGAGATGATCAGTGAATCTATGACAAAGACATTTATTTGCTGCAAGCTTTTGTCAGAGGTTTTTAAAATTAAGTATGGTGGACTTGGGGCTTCCCTGGTGGCTCAGATGGTTAAGAATCTGCCTGCAATGTGAGAGACCTGGGTTTGATCCATTGGTTGGGATGATCTCCTGGAGAAGGGAATGGCTACTCACTCCAGAATTCTTGCCTGGAGAATTTCATGGACAAAGGTGCCTGGTGAGCTATTGTTCATGGGGTTACAAACAGTTGGACACGACTGAATGACTAATATTTCACTTTCATAGTGGATTTAATATGTTAATTTCTGCTGCACAGCAAAGTGGTTCAGTTATACATAGTCATACATTCTTTTTTATATTTTTTTCCATTATGGTTTATCACAGGATATTGAATATAGTTCTTGTGCTATACAGTAGGACCTTGTTTATCCATCCTATATATACCAGTTTGTATCTGGTAACTTCAAACTCCAGCTTCATCCATCCTCCACACGCTTCTCCTTGGCAGCTGTTCTCTGTGTCTCTGAATCTGTTTTGTAGATAAACTCATTTGTGTCATATTTTAGATTTCACACAGAAGTGATAACATATGATATTTGTCTTTCTCTGACTTACTGCACTTAGTTTGATAAAGAGATTGCATCATTAAATTGTGGTATAATCTTCCAAACTAGATATCCTTATCCTCACTTTGCAGATGAGGGAACTGAGGTTCAGAGAGGTTAAGTGGCTTGATTAGGGCCATACAGACAGGAAGTGACACAGCCCTCTGACATCAAAAGCCTATTTCCATCAAAGTTTGTCTTCTTTCTGCTGAGCAATGCTGGCTCCTGGCATCAGGCTCCAGACGAGTGGATTGGAGCCATGGTCTTATCCCCCGGGTAAGACCAAGGGATCAAGTGAAGCCCCTTACTCCCACTTCTGCCTGTCCAGAATCCCAGAAGGGTGGAAGAGAGGGAGGACTAGGGCTTGAGGTTGTGTGTCTGGAAAAGGAGAGGTGAAATGGGGCTCCTGGCTGTGTGTGTATGGAGAGAGAGAGAGAGAATGAGGATGAGAGAACCAGGGTAAATATACAATTAAGTGGTGTTTATTTCCAAAATGAAAATAACATTATGGTTTACTTCTGATTTTAAAAGCAAGGCATGCTTGTGGTAACAGATTTAGTCTGTACAGAAAGGAATAAAAAAGAATGTGAAAACAGCCTATTGTCCCCATATCTAGAGATAATTATGACCCATAGCTGGACTTTGAATTCTACAATAAGGTTTAGCTACCTCAAACTCACTTTGGTCTGCCTGTTGGCAAGTTGCCATGGAGACCTCCAGAAAACAGTTAACAACAGTAATTCTGATTTTCAAATTTTGGACTCACTTGTCACTTTGGGGTAGCTGGGTTGTTGTCACTTCTTGGGTCTTATTTTCTCTAAGATGAATTGTAAAACTAGCAAAAGAAAATGAGCCCATTAAGAGTCATGTTTTCAAAGATTAAGGAGATGGGAAAAGTTTTGTTATGACATTAAGAAAAAAAAGAACATAGAATCATGTATCCAGTGTGATCTGAGTCTTGATTAAGAACAAGAGAGAGCAAACTAGTGGTTACTAGAGGGGAGAGGGGAGTGGGAGCAGTAAGATAGGGGTAAGGAATTAAGAAGTACAAACTACTATGCATATATAAAAAAAAGCTATAGTGATGTATAACACAAAGAATATAGACAACATGTTATCATAACCATAATGGAATATAACCTTCAAAAACTATGAAGCACTATGTTGAACACCCGAAACTTATATAATATTGCACATCAGCTATACCTCAATAAAAAAGCTATATGTCTCATTCACAGAAAAAAAGACATAGAAATTTAGTGCTTTTCCTGAAATGCTGTCTATGTTTATTCTGGGTGAATTATTTTAACTGTCTTTCTTTATATTTTTCTCTATTTGCTGAAGTTTTATAACGAGCATGTTCTGCTTAGACAGTCAAAGAATAATACTTGCTATTTTTTTTAAAAGATAGATGTTTGGGACTAAGATATTTTTGAGATACTTGGTGACTAGCTTGTGCAGTCACTGCTTGTATTAAGCAATTTCCTGTTGACCTTAATCAACATTCTAGTCTGGATGGAAGTTGGGAGTGGATGGCAGGAGTAATGGGAGAAAGGGGTGTTCATTTGAGTTTCCTTTTCTACAAATGCCTTAAAAACTCTGCACTATCTCTTATGAGTGGCAACATCATTTAAATGACCAAGCAAAAGTGTCTCCCTGTAGGAACCCCAGAAGTCTTCATTTATTGATAGGGTTCTGCTTTCCCATTGAAACTGATAGTTTTGCCCATGAACATCTGCCAGAGATGAAACGAAAGGGACAGGTAGGAGAAAATGGCTTGTAATTTTGGCTCTGTGGATGTGTGTCATCTAGTAAAGTTTCTCAGCTTGGTGTTTCTGGTATGAAACTGTCAAGAACTCCCTTCAAAGCTCCCTCTGTTTGGGTCCACTGGCAGAGAGACTGGGAGCGCCAGTCCCTCCTGGGTGGAGCTGATAAGCCTCTCCAGCCTCCCACTGCTCTGTCCTTTCCAAATGAGTGGTAAAGACAACAATAAAAACCAAGAATCCTTGAATCTCAGGAGAGAGTGGAGAGGTGAAAGAAGGTCTGTTTTATGGTACATCTTCAATAAAAAAAGATTTACAGGTAAGTCATTTTCTCTTCTTTCTAGGTGTTAGATTGAGAAGATCCAGTAAACTAAACCCCAGAGAGAGCTTGGTCTAAATAAAAAATTCCAACAGCTGTCAAAACAAATAGCAACCGATCAGAAATACAACGTCGAGGGAGACTCCAGTTCCCAAATAACTTAGAGAAATGTTGGCCTGTTACAGCAAGAGTAAAGACTTAAAGGGACATTGGAAGGGGATTTAGAATGCCACCCTCCTCCTCCAAATCTCAAACTTGGAGGCTGATTGAGAGAAATGAGTTATATGGGTCTAAGTTCATCTCTTAAGGAATAATCAAAGCCCTAACTATCACTGAAGAATACTTTTTTTTTCTTCATTTACTAGACCGTCACTGAGTGCCTTCTCTGTAATGGCTGTGAGTTGGGTGATGGATATGCAGAATGGAAGGAAACAGATTCATCCCCAAGGAGCTTGTAGCACTGAGGGAGGAGCCATAGCTATAATTCAGGGTGTTACATACAGTGCTAGAGGCAAATGCTTGTTACTACTGTGGGAGATAGAAGAAAGGCAACTCTGTGTGTGTGTATGTGTACAAGCTGATGATTGGCAGATTTGAGTTTCAAGGATGTGAAGGAATTAGGCAGGTAAAGGGGGCCCGAGGATAAGCCGTAAGTCAGACAGAATATCCATGTGTTCATTCATTCATTCAGCACATATATTGAGCTCTTATTGCATTCCAGGCACTGTCCCAAGAACTAAGTGAAAAAGATGATGTCTCTGCCTTCAGAGAGTTGATATTCTAGGGGAACAGATAATGAACAAGTGAGCAAACAAGTGAGTCAGCAATGCAAAGACCTGAGGAAGAGCACTCCAGGTGGAGAATACAGCAAGTGTTAGGGCTTTGGGATGGCAACAAGCTTGGTGTCTTCAAGGATCAGAAGAAAGGGCTGTGAGTGAGAGGGATAGTGGAAGGAGGTGTTGTGGTCAAGGTAAGCAGGATTCAGATCACAGAATGCCTGTGGGCTGTGGTGAACACCTTAAGAATTGTTTGTAAGGAATGAAAGTGGGTAAGTAGACCACTTGCTCAGCTACTGTGATAGACCCAGTGAGAAGTTGTGGTGGCCTGGGCCAAGGCAGTAGCTGCGGACATGGACAGAAGGTGATAGTTTGAGATTACATTCTGGAGGCAGAATCAACATTATCTATGGAAGCACTAGTTGTGATGGAAGAAGGAAAGGCAGGAATCAAGGATAACTCCTAGGAGTTTTGTCTGAGTAGCAAGTAGATGATAGCCATTTATAGAGGTGGGGAAGAGAAACTTGGTGTTATTTGGGTTTTGGTGGGGGTGGATGACAAGCATTTGAGGATCTGTATAGATGGTTTAGTATGACATAAACCCCAGTTTATAGAAAGGGACAAATGGTAGCTGGAGGGGCAGGCCTTGGTCATGGAGGATCCTATTGGCCCTGTGAGAGAGTCAGATGTAACCCTGAAGCCTCGTGTGTCAATGAAGGCCTTACAAAGTAGGGCAACACTATCTGGTTTCATCTTTTGAGAGATGCGCTTCCTTCCTTTGGAAGGATGTGGCAGAAGCAGAGAGACCAGGTAAGATGCAGTTGTAACAGCCCAGGCAGAGTTGATAGCCTGAAGTAAGATGGAATGAATAGAAGTGGGCAGATTCTTGAGCTATAGGTGGGTAGAAGATGCAGGTTGTAGAGACTTGTTACATGTGTGAGATGAAGGAGAGGGTGAACTCTTATTTTCTAGGTTTCTCAGTTCATGAATGGTGTTTCCATTCCCTACAGTGCAGTGTAGAGCATGGGGAAGGTTGAGAAGAAGGAGAGTGGTTATGGACTCCAGTGTAATGGAAACCATGTGCTGCTCCCCAGGTATCAGCCCTTCTCTCCTCCTTCACTGAACACCGATTTTGTTCACAATTGCCTCCCTCCCCTTCATCCATATAGTCATGTCCTTCAGGGGAAGCTGATCACACCCCCAGCTCCAGGGATGGTTCATGTGTCTAGGCAGGTAACCCACCACTGGCTAATGATTAACATGAGAGCAGTCACATGACTAACTCGGGCCATTGAGATAGGAGGAGAGGTTTTTTGGGTGCTTCTGGGAAAACAATTTCCTTGTTTTTACCCGAGAGCACCTGAAAATGACCCTCTTGATTTCTCTGGGTGTTGTCCTTTGAGGATGTGTAGCCCTAAATCACTGTAGCTGTCTCACTACCACCCTGAGGATATTGAGAGAAACAGGCAAACAGGCTGGAACCACCTAGTTATGTGAGCAGCCCATGTCCATATTGTGAAGCCAACTGGATTTTCTCTTACTTGCAGCTCAAAGCATCTAAATGGATAGAAGGGCCAGTGGGACTCCCTGGTAGAGATTTACAGCAGGCACATGGACTTTCTGTCTAGGCCTGGAGATCAGGCTGTGATCTGAGATGGACAAAGTACCCCGCTGCTCCTACTGTTCTGAGAGTTGTTATTAATAGAACTGCTTTTCTATTCAAATACGACTTAAAAAAAAAAAAACCAAGGAGATGGAGTAATGAAGGGAAGAATGTACTTGAAGAACACGTTCCATGGTGTGGTGGTGTACAGGGGTGGATTATGGAAGCTCTTTAATTAAAAATCTAAAGGAGAAAAGCTAATCATTAAAATGATTCAGACACTGTTCAAAGAGAAGCTGAATGACCTAATTTCTAGATTTTTAGAAGTGGGAATTCATTGGGTGTTGGTTGCCCCTGATGACCTCTAAGAGACGTAGCTGACCCAGAGGACAAAGGATGGGCACCTTTGGAATCTGGCATACATGAAGGTCAAGTCCAGTTTCCAAACTTTGGAGCTGTAGTGCCTCCCCAGGTCTCATTTGTAAAACAGAGGGGAAAGTGGCCCTGTGAATGAAACTGCGAAGCTTAGAAAAATCCTGTACTGTGCCGAGAAAATGGTAAGGGTGAGAAAGCGAGGAAGGAAAGGAGGGAAAGAGAGAGAAAGCACTAGAGCTTCTTTCTTCCATTCTCTCTCCATCTCTCTGCCTTCAGGTTTTCATCTCCAGCATCCTCTGCTTGTCACATTTGATGGCTAGTTCTCTGTCCTACCTTCCTTGACTGATCAGTGGCATTTGATCTGCACTCTCTCCTTGAACTTCTTCACTTGCCTTCAGGCACCCTCTTGTTTGGCTGTCTTCCTAACTCACTGGCTACTCCTTTTCAGGCTCTTTGTGGGTTCTTCCTATCGTCCCCAAATGAACCGTGGAATGCTTGAAGTCTCCTTACCCCAATTCAGAGAGAGAGTCCAACATCTTCTTCATGGTCTCTGTAGCTTTACCCAAGCTCTCCCATTCCCCAGTCTTCTCTGCCACCTCTCCTTCCGCTCTCCCAGGCCACCTGGTCTCCTTACTGTTTCTGGAAGATGCCAAGTACACACTCCCTTCAAGCTTCTTCACTTACTATGCCCTCTTCCTAGAGTCTCACTATCTCACTTCTTTCAGGTCTTTCTTCAAAATGTCATCATTTCTGAGACACCGTCATTAGCCACTCTGTATAATCCAACAACTCCCCTCCTTGTCAGTTCGCATTCTCTCTCCTTAATTTATCTTCACAGCTCTTAGCACCACTCAATGCATTCTGTGTTTGTGCATTTCCCCCATTAGAATGTCAGCCCCAAGAGAACAGAGACATTGTTTTACCACAGTTCTGTCTCCAGCTTCTGTAACTGTGTTTGGCAAAAGTCAGCTCTCAGCAGATATTTATTCAATGAATGTATTCATTGAGGGTTATGGTTACCGTTACTACTACTGTCATTATTTTCCCCAGCTTTCAGATACTATGGTTTATACCTGTAAAGCAAGAGGGAAACTTCCCAAGATTCCTTTCAGCTCCTCTACCCCAGGATCTGTGGCACAGTGGATGCTCTGTAAATTGCTTACCTGGGAACAGATACAAACAGAACTACTGATGCCAAAGAGCCTCAGATCACCATACTCTTGGATGTCCTAGACTTCCTAAAAAGCCATCCTGAGCGATATGGTTAGACAGCCATTTAGACACGTCTGTTTTGACCTATGGTGAATGTCAAATGAAACAAAAACATTCTGACATTTTAAGAGCTTTAATTTACTCACGATAAAAGCAATAGCATCTGAATATGTCAAGTTTATAAGGCAGAGACTTTGGAACAGGCATATGTGCCTACCTAATGTGAGGGCATGTCAATGAGTTGATTGACTTGTTGAAGGAGAGCACTGGTAATATGTTTGGAAGTAACAAAGGTTGCATCTGCAAAATACACCTGAAACTTGGATTTAATGTGAATCTGTCACACTCATTGCAATTTGAAGTTGGGTTACATGTGAAATCAAAAATTGCTAAGGTGAGTCAAATACATGCATCTCAGAGACCCTGGAAGTACAGAATGCAATGATTGCTGGCAGTTAGTAGGCTGTGGTGGAAAAAGCAGAAACTTAGTTATACAGGCTGGAGTTGGAGACCTAGCTCTCCTGGGCATCATCAGATAAGTTACTTAGCATCTCTGGACTTTCATTTCTTTCAGCTTGGCAGAGACTGCAATGATCACCCAAACCTGCTTTCCCCGTAGTCTGGTACTCAACCTCACGGCATTTCTCAGCCCTCCTTGCAGTTAGGCATGACCCCGTGACTGTGTTCTGGCCAGTAAAATGTGATCAATGTGCTGTGTCTCACTTGCACTCCTAGACCATTAGAACCTCTCCTGGGCCATCTTCCATGCTCTTCCCCTTCTGGTCTGAGGCAGAGGAACCTGGTCCCATGTGCTGAAAATGCTGGACCCACAGATGGAAAGGTATGTGTCCCTGAACCAGTGCTTGGAGGAAAGCTGCCTTTTTTGGCTTTTAAGTGTGAAAAAAACAAATGCAAGTGAGAAATAGATTTCCATGTACTAAGCCACTGGAATTTGAGTATTTAGTTGCTATATCAGATACCATTACCTTATTACCTTTGTAAAAATGAAGATAAAGTTTTTTGGGGGGATGGTTAATATATATATTTTATTGAAAACTCCCAGAATATCTTAGTATGTTGTTGTTTAATTGCTAAGTTGTGTCCGACTCTTTGAGACACCATGGACTGCAGCATATCAGGCTTCTCTGTCCTTCACTATCTCCCAGAGTTTGCTCAAACTCATGATGAGTTTGGTCTGATGTGCCAGACCCCACTGCTCTGTCAAATGATGCCATCCAACCATCTCATCCTCTGTCACCCCCTTCTCCTCCTGCCCTCAATCTTTCTCAGCATCAGGGTCTTTTCCAATGAGTTGGCTATTTGCATCAGGCAGCCAAAGTATTAGAGCTTCAGCATCAGTCCTTCTGATGAATATTCAGTGTTGATTTCCATTAGGATCGGCTGGTTTGACCTCCTTGCTGTCCTAGGGACTCTTGAGTCCTCTCCAACATCACAATTTGAAAGCATCAATTCTTCAGTGCTCAGCCTTCTTTATGGTCCAACTCTCACATCTGTACATGACTCCTAGAAACACCATAGCTTTGACTGTATGGATCTTTGTTGGCAAAGTGATGTCTCTGCTTTTCAATATGCAGTCTAGACTGGTCATAGTTTTCCTTCCATGGAGCAATTTCATAGCTGCATGAAATTGGTATGTAGCAAAGGTTTAATAGATATTGATTCTTACTATCCTCTTGTTAGTTAATCTACAACAGTCATTACATGTCGACTCTGAGATGGTTTTGCTAGACTCCAAGGAGATATCAAGTATTTCCATTAGGATCGGCTGGTTTGACCTCCTTGCTGTCCTAGGGACTCTTGAGTCCTCTCCAACATCACAATTTGAAAGCATCAATTCTTCAGTGCTCAGCCTTCTTTATGGTCCAACTCTCACATCTGTACATGACTCCTAGAAACACCATAGCTTTGACTGTATGGATCTTTGTTGGCAAAGTGATGTCTCTGCTTTTCAATATGCAGTCTAGACTGGTCATAGTTTTCCTTCCATGGAGCAATTTCATAGCTGCATGAAATTGGTATGTAGCAAAGGTTTAATAGATATTGATTCTTACTATCCTCTTGTTAGTTAATCTACAACAGTCATTACATGTCGACTCTGAGATGGTTTTGCTAGACTCCAAGGAGATATCAAGAAGTGTAAAGTATAGTTCCAGATCTCTAGTCTCAGAAACTTATAATGTGGAAGACAATTACCCTTCAGGTGTATCTGTATCCTAAAATATCAAGCTTCTGAAGGACAAGAATGGACAGAGTGTCTCTAGGATGGATCATTAGAATTCAGAGGAAGAAGGTACTTTTGGTTGGGCTAGTTAGGGAAGACAATAAATCATCAATATTGGAAGAAAGCAGTTACATAGGCTGCCACAAATAGTGAGCAATCAAAAAAGAATTTCTGTTTCATTTTGGACACATGATATTTTTATTCTCTTAGCAGTTATCCATTGCTAACCATGTTAGCAATGAAAGCTATTTAGAAAATTAACCCAGAATATGGAAAAAACTATAAATTAGGACATGGATGTTCATTACTAGGACATTTATAATGTCAAATGATGAGAAACAACACAAATGTTCAATACGGGGAGAATGCTTAAGTAAATCACGGTATATTCTTTAGAAGTAATCTGTCTCCAGGATCCCATCAAAGTCCACAGTTTAAATTACCACCTGCACAGAACGACTCCTACATTAAACTTTGGCCCTGACTTCTCCAAACTCCACTCCCTATCTCTCACTACCTACAAGATGTCTTTATCTGGATGTCTCAAAGATGTCTCATACTGAGTGTTCCCAAGCCTGAGCTTATGATTCACACTCCTTCTCCATCCCGCCAAGCTGCCCTCTTCCAGCATCTCTTGCCTCACTATCTCTTGTGAGAGTCAGGACTCTGGGAATCATCCTGGATCTTTCTCTCTTTCATCTCCAAATCCAATCTATTAGGTCCTAACTATCTTTAAAATCCATGCTCTTCTCTTCATCTCTCCTCTTGCCTCCTTGGTCTAAGCTACCATCTCTTTTCATCTAGACTGTGGCTTAGCTTCTCATCTGCAACCCAGGTTCCTTTCCAGTCTTCAAGATCACATATAATTTCACTCCTGCTGTTCCTCACCCCCCAAAACTCCACAATGACTATCCATGGCCCACAGAACACCTCACTGTCTGAGCCTTGCCTGTCTCTCCATCCTCATCTCTTTCTACTCTTCTCCACCTTCTTCTCCGCAGTCCTGCCGTAGGATACAGCATAGCTGTAGCTGTATCCTACTACTTTCTGTTCAGAATTCACTTTTCAAACCCACTCCTCTGCCTCCAAATGCACTCTTGCAGGTCATGTCTACATATCTTCCAGATCTAATAGACTTAGTCACTTAAAAAATGCTGTACATGGTTCTGCATCTAGGTCAGGTTCCTTTGGGACTTGCTATGTACCTTATAGGAGCTACCCCACGTCCGAGGTCAGGGGCAGTGGCTGAGAGTGCCAGGCTGTGATGGCGCAGGAACGGCTGAGAGGAGCCACCCTGTGCCCAAGGCCGGGGGTGGAGGCCAGGAGGAGCAACCCCACGTCCAAGGAGCGGTGGCTGCATGGGCGCAGGAGGGCCTAGAGGAGCTATCCCACGTTGAAGGTCAGGAAGGGTGGCTGTGAGGAGATATCCTTTGTCCAAGGTAAGGAGCAGCAGCTGCACTTTGCTGGAGCAGCCGTGAAGAGATACCCCATGCCCAAGCTAAGAGAAACCCAAGTAAGATGGTAGGTGTTGCAAGAGGGCATCAGAGGGCAGACACACTCAAACCATAATCACAGAAAACTAGTCAATCTAATCACACTAGGATCACAGCCTTGTCTAACTCAATGAAACCAAGCCATGCTCATGGGGCAACCCAAGATGGGCAGGTCATGGTGGAGAGGTTTGACAGAATGTGGTTCACTGGAGAAGGGAATGGCAAACCACTTCAGTATTCTTGCCTTGAGAACCCCATGAACAGTATGAAAAGGCAAAATGATAGGATACGGAAAGAGGAACTCCCCAGGTTGGTAGGTGCCCAACAGGCTACTGGAGATCAGTGGAGAAGTAACTCCAGAAAGAATGAAGGGATGGAGCCAAAGCAAAAACAATACCCAGCTGTGGATGTGACTGGTGATAGAAGCAAGGTCCGATGCTGTAAAGAGCAATATTGCATAGGAACCTGGAATGTCAGGTCCATGAATCAAGGCAAATTGGAAGTGGTCAAACAAGAGATGGCAAGGGTGAACATTGACATTCTAGGAATCAGTGAACTAAAATGGACTGGAATGGGTGAATTTACCTCAGATGAGCATTATAGCTATTACTGCGGGCAGGAATCCCTCAGAAGAAATGGAGTAGCCATCATGGTCAACAAGAGAGTCCAAAATGCAGTACTTGGATGCAATCTCAAAATTGACAGAATGAGCTCTGTGCATTTCCAAGGCAAATCATTCAATATCACAGTAATCCAAGTCTATGCCCCAACCAGTAACACTGAAGAAGGTGAAGTTGAACAGTTCTATGAAGACCTACAAGACCTTTTAGAACTAACATCCCCAAAAGATGTCCTTTTCATTATAGGGGACTGAAATGCAAAAGTAGGAAGTCAAGAAACACCTGGAGTAACAGGCAAATTTGGCCTTGGATTGTGGAATGAAGCAGGGCAAATGCTAAAAAAGTTTTGCCAAGAAAATACACTGGTCATAGCAAATACCCTCTTCCAACAACACAAGGGAAGACTCTACACATGGATATCACCAGATGGTCAACACTGAAATCAGATTGATTATATTCTTTGCAGCCAAAGATGGAGAAGCTCTATAGAGTCAACAAAAACAAGACCAGGAGCTGACTGTGGCTCAGACTGTGAACTCCTTATTATCAAATTCAGACTTAAATTGAAGAAAGTAAAGAAAACCGCTAGACCATTCAGGTACCTAAATCAAATCCCTTATGATTATACAGTGGAAATAAGAAATATATTTAAGGGACTAGATCTGATAGATAGAGTGCCTGATGAACTATGGACAGAGGTTCATGACATTGTAGAGGAGACAGGGATCAAGACCATCCCCATGGAAAAGAAATGCAAAAAAGCAAAATGGCTGTCTGGAGAGGGCTTACAAATAGCTGTGAAAAGAAGAGAGGTGAAAAACAAAGGAGAAAAGGAAAGATATAAGCATCTGAATGCAGAGTTCCAAAGAATAGCAAGGAGAGATAAGAAAGCCTTCTTCAGCGATCAATGCAAAGAAATAGAGGAAAACAACAGAATGGGAAAGACTAGAGATCTCTTCAAGAAAATTAGAGATACCAAGGGAACATTTCATGTATTGGGGGCAGGAGGAGAAGGGGACAACAGAGGATGAGATGGCTAGATGGCATCACCGACTTGATGGACATGAGTCTGATTCAACTCTGGAGGTTGGTGATGGACAGGGAGGCCTGGCATGCTGTGATTCATGGGATCACAAAGAGTCAGACATGACTGAGCAACTGAACTGAACTAAACTGAACTGAACTTATGTTAATATATAAGTGAAATGAGATACAGAAAGACAAATATATAATTTCTCATATATGGAATCCAAAAAACAACAAAAGAGAGACAGACTCATAGATACAACCATTGATTGCCAGAGGAGAGTGGTTTGGTAGAATGGGCGAAGGAGATTAAGGGGATTAAGACAGACAAGCCTCCAGATATAAGGTAAATGTCACAAGAATGTGATGCACAGCATAGGGAGTATAGTCGATAAAATTGTTATAGGTCTGCATGGTAGCAGGTGGAAATTAGACTTATTTTGATGATCATTTCATAAAGTACAAAAATATTGAATCACTGTGTTATACATCTGAAACTAATCTAATATTATATGTCAACTTCAATTCAGTTAAAAACTAGAATTAACAACAGAGTGGTAGTGGAAACTTCAGTGTCCAGGAAATAGA